>CM047392.1:28187655-28584966 GCA_026123125.1 Chironomus striatipennis
ATAATAATTTAGGAAACGAGCTTATAAAGAAAAAAATAAGCCGCAGGCTTGTGAAGAAACAAAATTAACGAACTTTTTTTGTTTGAATTTCTTGCCATCTCCTTGTCTTTTTAGAACTCAAAAATTTTTTCAGTGCTTTTTAATTATTTGTTTTAAAAAAAGAGTTATTAATTAGTTTTCGATCGATATAAAGTAGTCCACGACCGATGTAAATATATAAACAATGATAATTTAATAGATTTAGCATGGACAAAAGCGAATTAATGCTAAAAATTTGAACAAAAAAATTTCGTCATACATCTCTAATTTGTGTGTTTTTCTCATCTAGATCAAACATGTCGGATATTGATATTCTTAACATAGACAACATTATTGCGAGGCTTTTAGAAGGTATTTTTGACTGATTATAATGAAATTCATACTTTTGAAGACTCTAATAATGGAAAAATCATGTGAAAATAGATTTCCTTAATTAATATTTGAAAATGGATCTAATTTGTAAAAAAACCAACGCCCGCGAACTGAAAACCGTCTATTTAGCTTTTCTTCATTTTCCATTCATATCAATCATCTCCAATTTTCATATTCACACCGTTTCACGTTGTGAATATATTGATTTCGATACACTTGAAAAATCGTTTTTTTAGTTTTTTGGCGCCAAAACTCAAAATTTTCATAAACTGTTCGGTGTGAAAAGTTCGGCCTCAAAATTATCTACAAAATACAAAAAACCGCATTGAAAAAGGTTTTGATGCCTCCGGACACGACCCCAAATAGTGGTGGTGTATGCTTACAAGCACGTTGGTTCGTCGCATAACTCAACTACGAAAAAATAATTTTTTGTCAAAAATGTCTCAAAATATGCGCATTATCACTCAAAAGTGCTGTGAATCTTTTGGTGCCGATCCATGCAGACTATTCCGAGAAATTAACAAAATAGTGTGTTTTTTAAGCATATTTTAGCCGATTATTGCAAAATACATTTAAAAAATTTCACAAAAATTGGGAATTGAATTTTTTTGATCAGAATCAATAAAAAATAAAGTTTTGTTGAGAAAAAATGCAAAAAAAAAAATTTAGTCACCAGTACACCCCCCACAAAACTAAATTTTGGAAAAATTCGTGTGGTTCACTGTGTGGATGGATTTTTGTAAACTTTTCTGTTTTTGATCAATTAATGCGAGAACTTTTATGGAAAAATACCAAAAATATTTTTAAACCTATTTTGGTCAGTCAAAATCTCGAAAAAGTTAAAAAAATCGGCATTTTTTGGACATTTTGCCCTCCTGTGCCTATAGTTCGGATTTAAAAAGTCTAAAAACTTCTGATTATTGTAGCTTATTTTTAGACCTAAAAGACGAACATACATTGTCATATCCAAAAACATCAATTAGTGCTTCAAAATTAAGTCCAAATATGAAAATTTTCGATTTTTTTAGGAAACTTAATTGTCAAACTTATGCAAAGCGAAGCTTTGCTGACCCGATCGAGACTTAATCTTCAATCTTATGCAAAGCGAAGCTTTGCTGACCCGATCGAGACTTAATCTTCAATCTTATGCAAAGCGAAGCTTTGCTTACCCGAGCGAGACTTAATCATCAATCTTATGCAAAGCGAAGCTTTGCTGACCCGATGGAGTCCTAAACTTCAAACTTATGCAAATCGAAGCTTTGCTGACCCGATCGAGACTTAATCTTCAATCTTATGCAAAGCGAAGCTTTGCTGACCCGATCGAGACTTAATCTTCAATCTTATGCAAAGCGAAGCTTTGCTTACCCGATCGAGACTTAATCTTCAATCTTATGCAAAGCGAAGCTTTGCTGACCCGATCGAGACTTAATCTTCAATCTTATGCAAAGCGAAGCTTTGCTGACCTGATCGAGACTTAATCATCAATCTTATGCAAAGCGAAGCTTTGCTGACCCGATCGAGTCCTAATCTTCAATCTTATGCAAAGCGAAGCTTTGCTGACCCGATCGAGACTTAATCTTCAATCTTATGCAAAGCGAAGCTTTGCTTACCCTATCGAGACTTAATCATCAATCTTATGCAAAGCGAAGCTTTGCTGACCCGATGGAGTCCTAAACTTCAAACTTATGCAAATCGAAGCTTTGCTGACCCGATCAAGACTTAATCTTCAATCTTATGCAAAGCGAAGCTTTGCTGACCCGATCGAGACTTAATCATCAATCTTATGCAAAGCGAAGCTTTACTGACCCGATCGAGACTTAATCATCAATCTTATGCAAAGCGAAGCTTTGCTGACCCGATCGAGACTTAATCTTCAATCTTATGCAAAGCGAAGCTTTGCTGACCCGATCGAGACTTAATCATTAATCTTATGCAAAGCGAAGCTTTGCTGACCCGATCGAGACTTAATCTTCAATCTTATGCAAAGCGAAGCTTTGCTGACCCGATCGAGACTTAATTTTCAATCTTATGCAAAGCGAAGCTTTGCTGACCCGATCGAGACTTAATCTTCAATCTTATGCAAAGCGAAGCTTTGCTGACCCAATCGAGACTTAATCTTCAATCTTATGCAAAGCGAAGCTTTGCTGACCCGATCGAGACTTAATCATCAATCTTATGCAAAGCGAAGCTTTGCTGACCCGATCGAGACTTAATCATCAATCTTATGCAAAGCGAAGCTTTGCTGACCCGATCGAGACTTAATCATCAATCTTATGCAAAGCGAAGCTTTGCTGACCCGATCGAGACTTAATCTTCAATCTTATGCAAAGCGAAGCTTTGCTGACCCGATCGAGACTTAATCTTTAATCTTATGCAAAGCGAAGCTTTGCTGACCCGATCGAGACTTAATCTTCAATCTTATGCAAAGCGAAGCTTTGCTGACCCGATAGAGAGTTTTGGAACGGTGTGAATATGCACATGAAGCGTGATCCGCTTCATTACTAGTTTTCTCTTTATTATTATTTTTAAAATTCTATCAAAATAGCTTTTTGCACCTTTAATCTATAATTATTGAATAATAATTTCTTTTAGTTCGTGGGTCTAGACCTGGAAAAAATGTACAGCTTACTGAATCAGAAATACGTGGATTATGTTTGAAATCACGAGAAATTTTTCTATCACAACCAATTTTACTTGAATTGGAAGCGCCTCTTAAGATTTGTGGTAAGTTGGAAATTAATTATTAATAGTTATATATTTGACGTCATTTACAACATACATTATTGTTTTGTTTAGGTGATATACATGGCCAGTATTATGATCTTCTGAGATTATTTGAGTACGGAGGCTTTCCGCCAGAATCCAATTATCTATTTCTCGGTGATTATGTCGATCGTGGCAAACAATCATTGGAAACTATATGTCTTCTATTGGCATATAAAATTAAATATCCTGAAAATTTCTTTTTGCTTCGCGGAAATCACGAGTGTGCAAGTATAAATCGAATTTATGGGTAAAATCACATCTCTGTCGACGAATAAGTATCTCCTTCTAAATTTGATCCTTTATTTTTAGATTTTATGATGAGTGCAAACGACGTTATAACATCAAATTATGGAAGACATTTACGGATTGTTTCAATTGTTTGCCTGTTGCTGCTATCGGTAATTATACTTATTTGGAAATTTGCTAAAAATCATTTCATCTCATTTTTTTTTTTTTTTATTTCATTCCAGTTGACGAGAAAATTTTCTGCTGTCATGGTGGACTTTCTCCTGATTTACTTAAGTATCACAGAGCAAAATGGTTTCACTCTGTTCTTCTCCCCTTTTTTCTTTCTAATTTAATTCATTTTAAAGAATTCTCAAAACGAACTTTAATGCTCATGACATAAACAAAAATTTAAATTTTGTTTCGGATTTTGGACTTTATTATGCTTAACGTAGCTGAATATTTGTCATCAGCAAATATAAGTTAACATAAACTTTTCCAATATTTTATGAATATTTCAAGAGAAACTTCTGACTTTACTGTTATCGAAAAAGTTATTAACGTGTAAACTTATTTCCTCTATCTGCAGATTTAATTATCACTTTAAAAAAATTATGAGTTACCAAAAAAGAGCAATGTCGTTTTGAGATGTTCCATTCAATTGATGTAGCTTTATTTATAAATACTTTAGTGCATTTTTGATCTAGCGATTACTCATTGAAGGTTTTTCTCATCAACAGAATCTATGGAGCAAATTCGTCGTATAATGAGACCAACAGACGTGCCGGATCAAGGACTTTTATGTGACCTTTTGTGGTCAGATCCTGATAAGGATACAATGGGCTGGGGAGAAAATGACCGTGGCGTTAGCTTTACATTTGGAGCAGAAGTAATTGAAATAGATAAAGAAAAACATTGACCTTGAAATATTATTAGCTAAAATCTAATTTTTTTTATAGATTGTCGCAAAATTCTTGGCAAAGCATGATTTTGATTTAATTTGTCGCGCACATCAAGTTGTGGAAGATGGATATGAATTTTTTGCAAAACGTCAATTGGTAACGCTTTTTTCAGCACCCAATTATTGTGGCGAATTTGATAATGCTGGTTAGTAATTATATCAATTAGACAATTTAATTTTCTTTTAATGAGATTTTAATTATCATATTTTTTTTTCT
Source organism: Chironomus striatipennis (assembly GCA_026123125.1). Classification (NCBI taxonomy): domain Eukaryota; kingdom Metazoa; phylum Arthropoda; class Insecta; order Diptera; family Chironomidae; genus Chironomus; species Chironomus striatipennis. The sequence goes on from CM047392.1 coordinate 28,192,236, forward strand.
TCTTTATCTTAGGTGCAATGATGTCCGTAGATGATACACTTATGTGCTCGTTCCAAATTCTGAAGCCGGCTGATAAACGTAAATTTCAATACAGTAATTTATCAGGGGGAAGACCTGTAACTCCTCCTCGTGCCGCTAATAATAAAAACAAAAAGAAATAAGCATTTGAGCCAACTATTACCCTACAGCTCAATGTTGATATGCTATTTTTTAAAATAATTAAAATTTAAATAATTAAAAGCAAAGAAAAAATCTAATACCTATGTGAAAAAAAAAGAATACTGAAAAAAAAGATACGATTATTTTTGACACATTACGCGAATACGAGCATCGTTGTAAGAAAAAAAAACTACAAACCTGTGATGTTTTCAATACCGTGTCTTTGTTTACACTATTTTTTTTCTATGGTCAAGGTCAAATTAGGTACTTTCATCATTTAAAAAAAGTAAACAAAGACAATTGTTGCAAACGTTAATCTTGTAGTTATTCAAATCAGATCAAAAGTTTGTTAGGTAAGAAAAGAAAACAGAATTTCGATCTTTGGTTTTTAGTGTGTCACGGATCAACAATAAACTATTACTTGAACTATATAAAAAAAAAAAACTTATTAATTACAATGAAAAAAAATTCTCCTGATAAACATACATGAGTAAAAAAAAAATAAAAATAAATAAATAACTGTACACAAGTCTTACACATGTACACTTTACGAACAGGTTACATCAATTTGTAGATAAAAAGGAAAATAATTGAATCAAAAATTCAAAAACATTAGAAGTTTATCAAACGATTCCAATTTCTAAAAAAAAAATTAAAAATGAATGAACTGTCCGTTAGAAGTCAAGTAAGAAATTATAAATTTTCCTTTTTATTTTACCGTAGTAATGTTATGTAATAATAAACACTATTTTTTGCCGTTTTAATTAGATTTATGTTTCCTGTCGTTTTCAAAAATAGTAAATTTTAGATTTTAAATTAAATATATTTTATTCCTATCAGTTCTTTTTAATTTTAAATAGATGAATTTCATTTCATTTATAAAATTTATGCATAACAAAAAATATGATCACATAAAGGAGAAGAGAAAAAAAATTCATAAAAATAGAAATAAATGATAATAATAGCTCTTTTGTCGAAAATGTTAAGATTCAAAATGTCATTATTTTTTTTAAAGATGTAACGAAAAGAATATTTTTCTTTTTGCGAATCTTATTTTTTTTTTGTTTTATATTTATTTCTTATCTGGGCAAATACAAAAAATAATAAACCGTTTATCATAACTGCATATTTTCTCACAAGGCGCGCTCTCGATCAATGAATAAGAGAATATAGGTTTGCAATTTGAAAGAAACTTTTGAAAATAAATTTGAGATTCTTTTATTCAATAATAAAGAATACATAAAAAAATAGCGAGAGAAGATTTCCAATTGAAATGGCACATGCATAAGATGAAAAATATAATACCTAATTATCAATAAACTACAAACATTTTAAATTATGAAACCTGCTTAAGTGTTTAGAGTTATTGGACTAAAAAATAGCATTGATTGTTTTTTCTCTCTTTGATTTTAAGGCAATCAATAAAAAGGAAATTGTGTAATTTGCTTTTTCTTTTTATTTTCAAATGAGAAATTTTTCCCATCTCTATATACTTTTGCAGTTCTGTCATTAATTTCTTTTTCTTTCTACTCTTTATAGCTTCCACTTCAAAATATGGTAGTAAAGTTGGAAAGAAGTAAACAAATTGTAATAAAAATATCAACGAACTCTTTTCAAAATTGAAATCAATCTAAACAGTTTCATCGCGGCACATTCCGAAAATTTTGATCTCGGCCAGAAAATCTAATTATTTGTTTAAATTTATTTAAAACTTTATATTTGTCATTCATATACAATTAATTTTCTCTAAATTTGTTTGCTCAGAATTATGTCAATCAACTGAAAAAAAGTAGAAAAGCATATCTATTTAATTTGTGATATAAAACTTTTTTTTGTAACAACCTTCATGTTTATTTCTGCACTATTGTTCTAAATAACAAGAAATATTTTTTTTTTTTCATTTCATTTTGTATCTCAAATTTTTCCAAACATTTGAAAATCGATTTTTCAATAATTTGTTAGTGTTGGTAGGACTTGATGCTCCGGACGATATTCCAGAAGAAGAAGTATCCGATAAATGAGCAAACGATTTTTCAATTAAATCCGAAACATATCCCTTAGAAAAAATAAAAATTGTAATTTGAAATAATAATAATATTAAGTCTTATTTAAGATTAAAGTATTTTTGGTAGTGAAATACTTACAGGTTTATTATTGAACTGCATAGGTGTAATAATTTTCAAATCTAATGTGTTCATCGACGTTCGAATCTTTTCAAGAACTTCTGCTTGAGTAAAATATTTCGCATCATGGCCACTTATTTCCACAATATAATCTCCAACTTTTAATCCTCCTAACTGATTTTGTTTTATTAGTAGAAAAATCAAATCGATTTAAGACAGATAAATTTGTTTTAAAACTTACGTCTGCAACGGAATTAATATCTACATGACTAATCATTACAGGTGAATTACTTTTAATACAGAACCCAAATTCTTCTGTGCCATGACTTTTTGCTTGATAATCTGTTTTATGCAGTCTTACACTTCGAGGAGCACTCCAAAACCTTCGAGCAGAAAATACCTAATTTAATAAAAACAAAATTATGGATTTAATATTTTTTAAAATTTGTTGAGTCTTATAACTTACAGCAATTGGTCCTAATTCTTTAAAAGGATCTTCAACTTTGCCAAAATCTGGTGCAATATTTACTAAATTACATTTCGATGGCATTTCTTTAATCGTTGTATCTATCATTTCACCATCATCATCATTAATATTTTCAGGTAAAGTATACATCTCGTTACAAATACATTCTTCCAAATCATGAAGAACTTTCGATATCTTAATTTTTGTCTATAAAATAAAGTTTTTTTTTTTTTAAAAAAAAAAATTATCTAAAATTCGTAAGAAATAAACGTGATCGTACCCTCAGTTCCCTACACATACGCTGCAATCTCAAAATTTCTTCATGGCTTGATTGAGATGCTTGAAGATGTGCTTTTATTACTTTCAAACGGTTCTTGTCTTTCATGGCATCTTTGTTTTGCAATTCACTTTTTGCGACATTTTTTGCAAAATACACGTGACACAATGCTTTAAAGTACTCTGTCTTGAGAGGAATCAGAGCCTCCCAACATGCCGGTAAATTAATTCCATTAAGTTGTATTTCATAATGAATTTTACTATATTCTCGCATTAAACAATTCGATTCTATTAAAAGTCTCTCATAGTTTGATGAATTTTCCATTTGTAATACTTTAAATACACATTCGTGTGCTTGTGCTCTCATAAGAGAACAAAAAATTTCAAGAACATACGGTTTAAGATCAACACACGGTGCATTAGTAAAAGTTTCTGTAAAATAATTAAAAATTCCTTCAATAAGTACACCAAAAAGTATAATCTATGTCTACACAAACCTATGATATGCTGAAAAATGCCACTTGCTTTTAAAAAACAATCAACAGCATTGTTCAACTCTTCTACTTTTGTACGATCAGTTTTGGCCCCAATTTGTGTATAAAGTGCAGCAATATTGAAAAGTATTGATGCTTTTTCAAGTGCAATTGTTTTTTGGCAAGATGGTTCACCTAGGAAGTTATGTGACATATTACAATATTTTACTTTTAATTTAATATTAAGCCAAAACCTACCTGTTAATGAGTCGAACCATTCGAAAAACAATCCTCCAATATTTCGCTGTTCTACAGGAAAAAATCTCCTTTCAGCATAGTAAAGGAGATTATAATACTTACAAAGTAACTCTACACCAGCCGAATCTCTTGTAGGAGTTCGTGATGCTTGTCTAGTATCAATAAGATCCAATATAGCATCTTCAAAATTTGAGGGATCAACGGAATAATGTTCAAGAATGAAATCAGAAAACTGTTCAAAAAAGTCAACTTCTTTTGTTTCCTTCAATCCAAGTGGAATCATTGGAAGATATTCTTCATGTCTATAAAAAATAATAATCATTCGTTACTACAACAAATATGAATTTGATAAAATTAAAGTTAATACTTTTCTTCATGCTGATACAAATCAACTGCCGAGTTAAGTTCCGCTAATTGTTCTTTTAATAATTGTAATGTTGAATTCATAAAGCTCAATTCGAGTGTTATTGTCTCCCTTAATTTTTTATTCGTTGTTGCTTTAAAAAGGTTTTCAGCACCAGCTCTCAATCGAAGTTCTTTGTTTATTTCCTAATTAGGTCATTTTATTTAAATAAAATAATTAAAATTTTTTTTAATGAACATGATCACATTATGAATGATTCGAAGTATGTAGTTCACCTGATTTAATTTACAACGTCTATTTTGTAACTTAGCTCTTGTTGTAATTCGTGTTGGATCAGAGCCCTAAGTAATTGAAATAAAAATTCAATTTTAAAAAGATCTCTTAAGTGACCGTAAATAATTAAATTTCTATAATTAGTCTCGTGCGTTGAAATTTTTGGAATTTTTTCGCATTTTTTTTTTACAAAACAGCATGAATTTTTTTTCTCATTTAAGTAGACAAATACAGTTTAGTTTGCAATCGACCTACTATTATATAAAATGTCATGTTAGCAATTTAGATTTCAAATTAGTAAATAGCTTCGTGGGAATTCATAAAAAAAAATATCTATGGATGATCAATTACCTGTGTGCATTAAAAAAACACAAAATACATATTAATCAATTATTTATCATAATTTGAATTGTTTGATATCTCTTGTGAAAACATTTATCAAGTATGAAAATCAATCATTTTCTATTACAAGTGACTTAATTGACACAACTAGAAATTACGATGTTTTTTTTTTCTTTAAAAAAAAAACTTGTAATAATGATAAGCAATAGTGAAACGCTAAACATCTATTATTGCATTGTTTGGAAAGTGCCAGAAAGTGCATAAATTCATTTACTTATCACGATAGCTTTTTCTTTTACAACTTTTTTTCTTTCCATTGAAAAATGCAGTTTTTCTTACAAACAAATAAGGCAAAAAAAATAATTAATTAGTGGGCAATTCTTCAGATGAAAGGAATTTTTGAAAAAGAGCTTTTAAAATCCAATGTCAATTATCTTCATCTCAAAAAAATTGTTTCTTAAATTTTGCTGTTTTTATTAATTTTTTGATGACACAAACTGTTTTAAATGATTGATCATTAATTACCTGTTGTAACCAGTCTATTAATGCATAATATAACAACGTATTCAATTAAAAAATCGAAAATTTTCATTTCAACATTTTGTATTTTACCATGGATTAGGAAGAAAACAAGCTTTTTTTATAACTCGATAACGTTTTGAAATTTTCAAAGAATCGAAAAATTTCAATAATTAAACATTTATAAATCAAAGTAAAGCCACAGAATCATAGATTTTTGTTTGTTCTATTACTTAGTAGCAGTGAATTTATTTTAATATCAACAGTTTTCTTTAATTTTTGATTCTTCGGATGCTTAAAATCAAAAATTCCCATTTTCGTTATCGAGTTATTGACCAAAGAATCAAAATATTTTAATAATTAGAGACTTTTAACATTATTGTTGTTGAAAATATGATAGATCATGGAAAATTACACATATAAAAACATTAATATAAAAGGTTTTAGTGGAAAATTTTAGAAAAAAATCGATTCTTCGACAAAAATTTTCAAAATTTCATCCAAAGAATTGCCCTAGTTCCACAGAATAAATAAATTTTCTTTGAAGGTCATATGGCGAATTTGTTATGAAACTGATGTGCCCAAAAAATATTTAACATAGCCAAACTTTAAAAGATTTTATATTAATTTTTTTCCTACATCGTACAATAATTTGAGTAAAAAAATCTAGACAAAATAATTGCAAACGTAATTCATATATATTGTGGCGGTGAGCAAGAAGTAAGAAAAGAAGGTTCCAATGTTGAGCATTTTCTTATGATTTAACGGTACCATCAATTTTCAATATTCTCTATTCGTTTTAACGTGATCTCTTTTACATTTTCTTGATTAGCAATATTAACTAATTTAAATGTTTTCTTATTAAATTATGGATTAGGTACCAAACTTGAATAGAAATATAATTATTGAAAATAAATTTCAATACAAAAGATAACACGACTAATTATGTAACAATTTTTTTGCAGTTCATTTGATTATGCGTAGAAGTTGACATACAAGTTTATTAAAACATACTGAAAAGAAGAAATTATGCACGGCATACATAAACACCAAACCTACCGGAAATATGAGTTAAGACAGTATAAATGATTTACAGTTGCCTTAACTCACACTTCTACTGTTTTGATGTCTCTGTCTGTCTATGTTGCATTTTTTCATTATTTCGTTTTGTTTTTAGTAACTTCTTAAACCCAAAACAATTTCTGTAAGCTGAACTTTTCTCTAGTAATTGTTGGGAAACAACTTTACACTAAATGGAAAAAAAATGAAGCTATTCTCAAAATATATCACGTCACTCTTTTTGTTTAATAATGTTTATGGCGTATTAATTAAACTGGATCTTTGACTTAAACTGTGTATCATATAAAGAACAAAATTTCATTGTAATATAGACAAAAATATTTAAACTTACTCGTTTAAAAGCACACGGCTTATCCGTTACATCCATTTTTATTTTTATTATTATTTTTTTTTTAATTTTAATTCATTTGATTTCTTATTGTGTCACATGTAACAAATAATTTTTTTTACAGCTATATGTAATTGTAATACTTTTTTTTTCTTCATAAACTCGAGTCACGATCACTTAATTCTTATATTCATTTAAATTTCTCAAGGAATTTAATTTATTTTATTTTTAAATTTTTAAGTATTCTTTTACTAAATTTGGTTTTAAAAATAGTTATTTTTTTAATTTTTATATTTATAAACTTAATAAATAAAAGTACTTGTTTTGCTTAGACACAACCTCACGTTAGTGCTTTTCAACTCAAAGTGTGAGCAAAATTGCACGAAACGAGAGAGAATAAAATTTTAAAAAAAATTGAGTAAAAACCATCACATACCTGTAGAGCTTAATAGAAAAAAAACCAAGCTAAGTATGTTGAAAGCATAAATTACATTTCGTCTACAATAAGCTTATTTGTGTTGGTTGCACTCGTATTAAGAATAAGTAAAACACTTTTTTTTCTATTTCTTTTTTGCTTTTCAATTCATGCTCAACATTTTTTAATACCATAAATTCTCTTACTTCTTACTATTAAAATTTATAAGTATGTGTTGTATTTTTCAATAGTTTGAGAAAAGAAAGAAGAATTCTAAATCTCTTTTTTACATATTCTTTTAATTTTTTAATTGAGTTTTTAAACCAATTCAGCAGATGATTCATTTTGACATCTGTAATTAAATTAAAGTATTATTTTAAAAGGATATAATTTCATACACATTTATAATTATAAACATACACAATGACCAAAAATGCAATCGATGCCGATAATGTCTGAAAATATTAAGTTTAAAGTTTAAAAAAATGTATTTTTTAAAAATGTCTTGTTGTACTTACTTTTAACAAAATTTGCCAATCAATTACGAAAAAAATATTGAAAAATTTGAGATTTCTTGTTTGAAGTTGAACAAGTCCACTGAAAAGCTCAAATCGATCAATATGATTTGAATATTCTAAATTATTCAAAACTTTAGCTATTAAAGCTTTAGTCGATTCGGCTGTTTCCGTTGTATTATGTCCAATAAAACCAATGATGAATTTTAGCATTATTTGAATACAAGAGTATCCCAAGCTTGATAAAATATTAAAAAAGTTTATTGTATGTTCAGAATAATTGCTCGTTATATGTGGCAAAAGCTCTCTCAAAATTATATAAAACCCAAAAACATCTATTATTGTCATGAAAATTGTTATAAAAATTAAATGAAAAGTTGAAGTAAAATTTATGTTTTCAAGTCCGTCAAGTAAAAGATGAAAAATTTTCACAATCTGTCTTGAAAGACCATTCTGATTGAAATGTTGAGTTTTGACGCTAAAGAATAATGAAGATTATAAGTTTCAATATCATGGTATTAAAAAATGATTACAGATATTACCTTAAAAAGTCATTTAAATGCAATAATCTACTCCAAATATAATAAGCTTGAGTAAAAAACTGCATGCTTAATAATACTTCGTAAAAAATATACCAGGAATAAATTAGATGCATTGTTATGAAATTTTCATAATTCTCAATCAAAAAAATTGACATTGCATAAATTAATACAGAAGATATAATAGTCCAGAAGACAGCACGATAGTAATAAATATATTTTTTATTAAACGGTTTTGAATCAATTAGAGTAAATTTCGTGTCACATTTTGATAAAATTTTAAAAAATTTAAATATTTTCTTAAGTTTTTTAATTTGGTAGAAATATTGTAAAATTAAACATGAAAAAGCTAACACTAAAATTGAATACCACAAGTAAATATTTTTTTCACTACTTTGATTATATTTCACACACTTCCACAAACTGTATGATAAAGGACAAATTAAGAAAAAAATACAAAATACTGTGTAAATCTTATCAATAAAGTTTTTTCTAAACTTTTTTCTAGGATTTATAAATGTTAAGGGAAAGAATCCAAATAATTTTAATAAGTATATTAGAACTGATTTGTGCAACTCCATTTTGTAATGCTAACTAAAACTATTAAGTTTTATTGAATATCGTTGATTTTTATTTCCTTTCTAATTGGTATTGTCATGATGATTCATTGGAGATTTGATTTGACATCTTTAATAAAGTATATTTATTAATTAGTTATTTTGATGAATTATTTAGTTCTTAATACTTACGTTATTATCAGGTAAGTTAAAATCATTGATATACTCTAGAAAATAATCATGTAATGCTTTTTCATTACTCTAATGTAAAAAATAATAAAAACTTACATTTGCAAGGATATTCCAATTAATTTCAAAAAAGCCATTTTTTAGTATAAGTTTCCTTGATTGAAGTTGAATTTGAATAATATTAGATACTGGCTTTGCCAATAAGAAATCATTCACACATTTATTATAATGAAATCCAATCTTTTCAGCTTGTCTTGTCGTACTGTTTCCAGCAAATGACACTATAGCAATTCCTAGAAAATGTGTCAAAACATAGTAAGAATTCATGAACATGGAAATATATGACCAGCTATTCTCAGTAAAAATATCACGTGCTATTGTGTAGCATGAAAAAATATCTAGTATTAACATTATCAATGTTGTTGGAATCAAATGAGGTGTAAAGATTAAATTAATACTGTCCAGTGCATCACACAAATCGTGATAAATGTCTGCAAACAATTTTTGATTTTCATATTTTCGATGAAAAAGAGCATTCCTAAAATAAAAAAAATCATCTCTTTTATGTTACTAAATAATAAAAAGTAGTAAAATTACCTAAACGATTTTTCCAATATTTTAAATCGATTCTTAATTATTAAAGCAAAAATTACAAATTGAGCACAAAAAAAGTACGAGTAGATCATATCAATAAAATAAGAAAATTCAAGAATGACCGTTCCAAGTTCAATTAGATTAAAGTAAAAATAGCAAGTAACCAACAAGATATAGTAAAAAGATGGTATTAAAAATGAAGGAATGATCATTAATAAAATTATTTTTTTATCCTTATTTTGATTAACTGTCATTTCAATTTTCTCCATTTTCTGATCAGATTCAAAAATTAACATTATTAAGTTATTAAGATTATCACTATAGTAAAAATTCATTAAAACGATTTGAATTAAAATTAAAGGAATTTTAGCGAGTATTATCCAAGACCAAATTATAGTTTCAAAAAAATCTCCATTTCTCAAAAAATATATATGATGATATATGTTTATCGTTATAAAAAGTATCAATAATATTAAAACTATTTGCACATTAGAAATAAAATAAAGTTTGAAAATTTTTTCAGATTTTTTCGAATTTGAATTTGATTTAATTAAGCCTAAAAAATTTACTAATTTCAAATAAAATTTAATTGTTTCAAAAAAATTTCCCATGATAAATTTCTACACCAAAATAAAAATGAGACTGTTCTGTTTGGGAGTTGAAATCGGAATACAAGAAAAATTTACTACAATAAATTTAGAAATTATTTTTTTTATATCTAACTCACATGTTTAGAAAGAGAAACGAATTTTCCTTTTAAACAAACTCTATCCTATTCAGCAGAAAAATTTTTGAGACCCCCTTTTTCCGAATTTTCTCTTCTATTAAAAAACATATTTTACTGTAACAAGGTCTTTCTTGAGTTTGTGAGTCAATTTAATTTAGTCCTTAAAAGACATGCTTACCTATGTCTTTTTCAAGGAGATTTTTAATAAATGAAGCATCAACCAGTAAATTTAGAAAGCATGGTTTGCTTAATAATTCAAAAATAAATAACGATTAAAATGTTTTGCAACAATACGTTATAATGAAAAAGGGGGAACTTTAAACGAGTGAAAAATATTTTGAAAAAAAAAATACAAAGTTGACTTTCTTTAGAGAAACATTGATTAAAAAATAAAATTAATTATTTCAGTATAAAATATCATTTGATTTGTGCAGTTCATGTGAAATCTTTGGTTAATGACAAATGTTTTTTATTAAACTGCTGAAGGATAACGATTAAAGTCATGATTTAGTGATATACAGAACAGAAAAATATTACAAAGTTGATTTTTGTAAAATTTGTGAAAAATGGTTTTTGAAAGCATTGTAGCTGATATTTTGAACAGATATCTCGGTGATTATGTGGAGAACTTAGATCGTGGCCAATTAAAGATTGGAATTTGGGGAGGTAATGTTTCTATTAATCAAATTTCAAAAATTTTTTGTTTTTTTTTTTTTCTCTTTTTTTTATGCCTTTTTTATTTCCAAAAATGTAAAAAAGTACTCTTAAATGGAGTTTGATATCCAAAATGATGCAAACAACTATTTACCAACCTTATAGATAAATTTAAAACTGAATCAATTCTTGTTAAAACGAACAGATAAGCAATATTGACATGCCTTGACCTTTAACATTCTTTTATTTTATAAATGACAGCATATTTAATTTTTTAATTGAGATAATGAACAATTTGATCTAAATTCCTCAGCTCTCAAAATGTTCAAATACGATCGTCTTTTATTTATTTTATGCATCATTCATTCGGCTAATATTAAAAGATGTGTGTGAGATCATCGAATTATTTGCATATCGAGAAAATAATTGTAAATTTCGCATTTCCAAAAATCTAAAATAATGAAGCATACGTTTCATTGAAAGAATATTTTATCAACATCATTTTATGATAATGATTAACGATTTCAATTAATAAAGATAACAAATGCTTGCCATTCATTAGAGTTGTTAAGGCTTAATTTTGGCTCTAATTTATTACAAATTAATAGCTTGAGATTGTATAGTCTATTCTTAATAAAAACACTTATATTATATATTTTATAAATCTTTTATTCTTCTGTCTTTTGTCCTTCTATTTTCTCTAACACTTTTCAAAATCCTATCGACCGTTATGTTATTGCTCGTTGCTCAGATCCCTACATCCTCCTCTAAGCTAAAAAAAAAGAAAAAGAAAAAGAAAAATTATTCATATGCACATTATCTAGTGCTTTATAAATTAAATTAAAAGATCTTCGTCTTGATATCGAGCCGGTCTTTGAACGCGTCTCTTCTTTCTTTGACTCCTTTCATTTATATCTTCCGTTTCTTTCTCAACGACTTCTTTCCTTTCACAATTTGACCATATTTTTGCATGATCAACATGACGCTTGCATACCACTCCTTGCTCATCTTTTAATGTCAATACCGCAAATTTTCTATCAATTACTTGATACTTTTTATCCACAAAACGATACTTGAGTTTGTGTCCAGATAAAATATCCTTAATCATGACAAAATCTCCCACTTTAATGTCCGATTCTTGTGCCATTCTTTTCTTATCAGCATAAATCTTTCCTTTAAGTTTCTCAACTGCATCACGCTCCATTCATTCTTTTAGTTACTGCATATCGACTATAATAATCAACCACGACCAGTAGTTCTCCCAGTTCTCCAGCCTTGAAAAAGTCGATTGCTATCTCCTTCCATACTTCCTCGGGAATTCTTGATCTTGACAAAGATAATGGAGGATTTGGACGCGATACCAGCGCACATTCTAGACATTTCTTGATAGTTTTGTGAACATCCAACGACATTCCCGACCACCAAACTCTTTCTCATTGCTACCTCTCCAGGATGTCCTTTGTGTGCATACTCCAACACTTTACTTTTCATTGCTCTATATTTTGGTTTCACATTATGCCACTCTCTAATATTACAAATAAATAATTGGGATTCTTCCAAAAATGGTTTATCGTTTCCTCTATACAGTCTTGACAAAGGATCAGCAATATTGTCTCTTCCTGGTATGTATTTAATGTTAAAGTTATAGTGCTGCAATCTCAATGCCCACGATTCTGCTCTTTTATTGATACGAAAAGCTCCCTTAAAAATAAACTGCCATCAATTGACTCATAATTTTCTGGAATATTCCAGGTGCACTACACAAGCCAAATGTTAATCGGTTAAACTGCATCACTCCCTTGTGTGTCATAAATGCCGTGACATATCTTGAATCTTCATGTAACTCTACATGATGATATGCGCTCTTGATATCAACTTTTGAGAAGATTCCACAGTTTTTTTAATTTGCACAAAATAAAATCTAAAATTGGAATCGGATACATCACTCTTTTAATAGCTAAATTGGATGCTCTCATATCGACGCAACATTTAATATCGCTTAATCCTTTTAGTACTACTATCAATGGTGAAATCCATTTTGAATATCCATCCACTTTCTCAATGATTCCTTCTCTTTCTAATTTCTCTAAAATTTCAACAACTTTTTTTCTCTTGTGCACGTGGAACACAATTGAACGTCTTCTGTTTTGGTACAATCGTTTCGTCAATAATTAATTTTATTTTGATGTTTGGAATCTTTGGAAATTCCTCAACTACTTCCAGATTATTAACAGTTACTCCCGTCTTCAAAATATGTAGTTTTTCTGATGTTAATCTTGACAATAACGATTGTGATGCATCTTTGATCACAAAGAACTCCTCGTATGATTGTGACTTTTCCTTTGCTACTCTTACTAATGCAATAAATTTTGCAATGCATGCTAATGCCGTTTTACTTCCATATCCCGAAGATTTATCTCTTACGTCGTACTTTAAATTATATAAGTTTGCATTTCTTTCTAGCAAAACAATAACATCTTGTTCTGTCACTGTATTAATGGGTGAACCCGAGTCAATTAGGCATAATATATTTACTCCACCAACATTTGCATTTATCTCTGCGTCGTTCTTTTTCTTTGGTAACTTTGGCACCTTAATATCCCACTCATCAGCCATAACCTGGTTCACGGTTTGCTTCTTAGATTGACCATGGACTAACGACTTATCATTAAATCCTTTTCGTTTCTTCAGACATACTCTTGCGAAATGAGTCTTATTACAATTATGACATGTAACGTCTATTGCTGGACATTTTGAACCCGAATAATGTTTAGCAGAACCACATCTATAGCACTTCTGCAAATTCTTGTTGCTACTTTCATTAAACTTTGACATAGGCTTCGACCAGCACTTATGACTTGCTCTTGTATGCTTTCTTCTTTTGTTTGAAATTCACCAGCTGCGTATTGCTTGACCTTCTCACTTTTCGCACCTTGCATAATTTGGAAGAACACTTCCTCATCTACTCTCTGTTCATCAAAACCATATCTAATTGCTTGTGCTCTTATTCGCACGACAAATGCATTCACTGATTCATTAGCTTGCTGCCTCATTTCACTTAATATTTGTCGCTCAAATTGCGGATTTGACTTAGATTGAAGATACGACTTCAATCTGTACACTACATTATTGTATTGCGGAATCTCCAGTAATGGAGCTTTCAGCTCATCAATTTCTTCCTCTGATTTGGGTGTAGACGAATAAATTCTCTGAATATCTCTTCCACCAGCAACCAAAAGCCATTTGAATTTCTTTGCCTGTGAATGAATTTTCATCGCCTCTGCCCATGCTTCAAACGACAGTTTCCATTCCAACCATTCATTCAATACAGCATGACCATTCAATGATTTGCCACCCTCGAACTTTGGCATCAACTGTGTCATCCAATTGCTCTCCATAATCTACAATGGAAGCATAAATATAACAAAACGATTACTTATCATTTCTTTATTTAATGTTTACAATGAATCTAATCATCGTCACGTATTTGTACTGAATCTAATCAATACCCAACATTCGTTTCGTAATGAATTTAATCATAGCCGTTCTTTATGCCGTGAATTTAATCATAGCCGTTCTTTATGCCGTGAATTTAATCATAGCCGTTCTTTATGCCGTGAATCTAATCATAGCCGTTCTTTATGCCGTGAATTTAATCATAGCCGTTCTTTATGCCGTGAATTTAATCATAGCCGTTCTTTATGCCGTGAATCTAATCATAGCCATACTTTTATGCCATTATAATTGCAACGAATTTAATCATTGCCTCATGAAAAAAAATGCGCCATTTTTTTTTTAGAAAAATATTATTTTCTAAAATTTTCATTAAATAACCATATAAATGGCTGTACTCGATATTTTTTCAGCTTACCTAAGCTTCAACTACTCGCAGCGCCAATTATGTATAGTCTATTCTTAATAAAAACACTTATATTATATATTTTATAAATCTTTTATTCTTCTGTCTTTTGTCCTTCTATTTTCTCTAACACTTTTCAAAATCCTATCGACCGTTATGTTATTGCTCGTTGCTCAGATCCCTACAGAGATAATAATCGTCGGTGCATTGTGTATTTTGAGACTTTTTTGCACATTTTTTTATAACAGCTAACAAAAGTTTCTTATCAAATTGTTCATGACATCATCATGTTTGGAAAAAAGAATTAAAATAATTTTGATACGCTTATTGACTTTTTAGTAATTTATTATTGAACAGTCATTGTAAAGGTATTTTTTATTTTATTGCGTTTTACAGGTGATGTTGTCCTTAAAAATTTAGTGTTGAAACAAAGTGCATTAAAAGAACTTGATTTGCCAGTACAAACAACATATGGACATTTGGGAAGTCTAGTGCTGAAAATTCCATGGAAAAATTTGTACTCGGCACCAGTTGAAGCTTATATTGACCGATTGTATTTACTGGCAGTTCCTAATAATTCTGTCCAGTACAATGGAGAACGTGAAGAAAAGGCTTCTTATGAAGCAAAAAAGGCTGAACTTGAAAGAATTCAAATCGCGAAGAAACTTGAGAGTGAAAAGAGTAAGTTGCATGTCTATGAAAATTAATCATATTTCACAATATTTAATTTCATATTCCAACAATTTTATTATATTATTATTATTTTTTTTTTTTACATTATTTTTAGATAAGCCAAAAGAAGACAAAACGTTTGCAGAAAAACTTTCAGCACAAATTATTAACAATGTGCAGATTAAAATATCTGACATTCATATTCGATATGAAGACAATATATCTTGTGGAAATCCTTTTGCAATAGGAATAACTCTGAGTAACTTTAGCGTCCACACAACTGACGGAGATTGGAAGAAAACATTAATTTCACAATCGATGTCAGAAATATTCAAAATAGCTCAATTAGAGTCGCTTGCAGTTTATATGAACTGTGATTGTAAGCTTTTTCAAGAATACAGCCAAGATAATTATTTAGTCATGTTTAGAGAATCTATTGCAACAAAAACCATGAAACCTAGTGATTATGACTTCATTTTGGGCCCAATTAATTCGGAGGCAAAGCTTAAATTAAATCCTGATCCTGAAAGTAATGAAATCCCATTTAGTATTCCAAAAATAATATTGAATTTAACTATGGAAACTTTACGAATTGGCTTAACAAAATCTCAATATCAGGATGTTATGCAATTAATTGAACAGTTTGGTAGAATGTCAAGAGCCTATCCATATAGAAAGTTTCGTCCACACGGAATCACTTATAGAGGACACTATAAGGTAAATTTATGACTTTATTTTTCAAAGAAAGGTTTTATTCATAAATATTGCTTTTGCTTAATTTACAATTATTTTAGGAATGGTGGCATTTTGCATTCAGATGTATTTTGGAAACGGATATTCAACGACGAAAACTTAATTGGTCTTGGGAAAATATGAAGGAAACGCGGAATTTATGTAGATCGTATGCAGAACTTTATAAACAAAAATTGACAACGAAAAAACCCTCTCAGCAGTTATTAGATCAAATTGAGAATTGTGAGAAAAAACTAAATTTACAGAATTTGGTAGTTATACGACAACAAATTGAGTTTGAAGTTGAAAAGTTGACAAAAGAAAAAGAAGTTGTTGAATCAAAAGGTTGGTTTAGTGGATGGTGGGGAGGCAAGAAGGATGAGTCAAAAGATGCTGATTCTGATGACATTAAAAAGAAGTTCCAAGCTGCCATGACACAACAAGAAAAAGAGAAATTATTCAAGGCAATTGGATATCAAGAGAATACAGTTCCAATTGAGTTGCCTGAAACTTTTGTTGCAATCCGATTACATTTCATGCTTAATTGTTTAGAAGTTTCTATTAAATCAGACATCGATAATTCTATTGAAAACGTAATGCTTCTACAATTGAATCAAGTGAAATGTTCAGTAAGTCAACGTCCATCTGCACAGTCAATCAAACTAAATTTGAATATGAAGGAATTGCAAGTTTTTGGTTTACAGCAAAAGCAATATCTTCCTGTTCTAGTTCAATCACAAATAGAGTCAAAAGATTCATTGCTTGATGTAATGTTTGAAAGCAATCCATTAGATAAAAGTTGTGATCAACGAATCAAGGTTCAATCACAACCAATTCAGGTTGTTTATAATGGTGAAACAATTATTCAATTGTTAAAAGTATTCCAAACACAAAAAACTGCAACTTTAGCTCAACTTCAAGATGCTGCTAATCAAAAAATTATCGACATAAAGGAACGATCCAGCACAGGTCTTCAGTATGCAATTTCATCTCATCCGCGTATGGAAGTTGATATACTTTTTGCACCAAGTTATATTCTCATTCCACATGGTGGAAAATATACAAAAAATGAGTCAGTGTTGGTTGTCAGTTTAGGACAATTGATATTAAAAACCGAACCAAGACCAATTGAGCAAAAAAGTGTTAAGAGAATGCATGAACAAGGAGTTAGTTCCGAAGAAATTCTCAAAGAGTTGATATCACAAAGTTATGACAAATTTACATTTGAAATTCACCATATTCAATTTTTGATGGCAAGAAAAAATGAAGATTGGGAAGAAGCCATAAAAATTGGCCGTGGTACGGAAATGCATCTTTTGGAACCAACTTTTATGAAGCTTTCAGCACATTTGTCAGTTATAACAGATGATCCAAGACTTCCAAAATGTAAAATTGCTTGTGAACTTCCATCAATTAGCATAAGTGTGACAGAAGATAGAGTTCTTGATGTTTTATCGATCATTGCTACTCTTCCATTACCTGAAAGCGATGAAGAAATTGTCATGAATCCCATATCAAAGGAGCAAAACATTATTGGATCAAGTTTATCTCTTTTAAAATTCCTTGACGAAAAACAACAAAAGTTACAGAAACGTTTCGATCCTCCACCAGAAAATATCGATCTAGTTGATGGCGTGGTTCAATTTACTGAACTTGAAGCTTATTTTGTTTTACATGAAGTAGCCATAACAATTTGTAAGGCGAAAAAAACATCAGAAGATTCTGAAAGTAGTAGTTCTGATGAATTTGAGACTCCAAGTGAAGAGTTTGTAGACGCTGAAGATAAGCTAATGAATGTCGTATCACCATCATTTAAAAGCGTTGTTAATTTTGATACACCATATTCAACGATTGCCAATAGAGAGAAAATGATGTGCGTTAAGATCAAAAAATTTGAAATGATTGCGGCTCAAAGAACGTATGAGTTAAAAGTTGATTTAAAATTAGGTGCTGTTTCCTTCGATCAATTTCGATTAAAAAATGAAAAGGAAATAATGCTTCAAGTGATCAATACACCGAGATATGATTCAAGCTTCGAGTATTTATTTTCTTTATCCTATATAAATTGCAAGAAAACATCTCCGGAATTTAATACAAAGTATCATTCCGTTGAGCAAATGATTGATATTAAAATGTCAACTGTTGTGCTAATATTGAATCAAGATGGAATTACAGAATTAATCCAAATAGCCAATGATCTACAAACTAAAGTAGATGAAATCATGAATAGCGGAGAAAAACAACCAAAAGATAGAATTGCTGATGCTGGAGCTGGCCAAACTTTATTTGATGTTGCTAAAGAAAAGTTGCCAATGATTTTGGAAGAAGATGCTGATGAAAAGACTAAAATTGAGACAAATACTTCAAGTAAGTATTCATTTAAGTTATTTTGTGAGTTTTATAATTTCAAAAATGGTTTTAAAATTCATTTAAGTTCAACAACTTATTAATTTATCAATTATTTTATTTGTTTTAATTTGAATGTTATTTATTTCTTTTGTTTAATTTCATGATAAATCTGATGTTTTACGTTGATTAATTTTTTGTAATTGAAAAAATTGTTTATGTGGAAATATTGATGTCAAAACTAATGTAGGACCACGCAAAAAAACTAAAATTGTAGATAGCATCAAACTGAAAGTTTTGGCAAAAATGGAGGATGTAACGATCAAAATCGAAAATGATGTTCGTGAAATAGCTGCCATGGAGGTAATTTAAGGGTTAATTTAATTCTGATACTATATGAATTAATTGTTTTAATGTTATAGGTAAGAAATTTGACATCTGGAGTAACAATGAAGACTTCGTACACAGAAGTTTCGATGAATCTCGAAGATATTGTGGTCACTGATCTTAATCCAAAAACTATTCATACAAATATATTATCAATAATTGGAGGAGATGCTCTTAAGCTTCAATTAATTTTATACAATTTAGAAGACACTGTAGAATATAATTCTGATAATATGCGGATTGATGTCAACATGGGATGTGCCAAAATCATTTTCATGAATTGGTTCATAACTTCTGTTTTGAATTTCTTAGATCATTTCCAAACTGCACAAGAGAGAATAAAAGAAGCAAGTAAAGCAGCAGCTGAAGTTGCAAAACAAACAGCAGTGCAAGCTTATGAACAAGCTACTCGAATTAAAATGAATATAAAAATTAAAGCTCCTATCATTCTCGTTCCTGTACACTCTCAAAGCTACGAAGCTATTGTTGTTGACTTGGGTAATCTTAAAATCACAAATGTCATAAATAACTTGAGCGTTAAAAGTGATTACGGACCTGCTGTTATTGATGAAATGAAAATTGATCTGAGTGATGTAAAGCTATCCAAAGTGTTGTTGCATGAAGACTCTATGGATAATCGTTCATCTTCCATTTCTTCCAGATATAAAATACAAGGTAATGACTTGTTGAGTAAGGTTTCAGATTTAAAATATTCTTAAATACACTAATATTTTTAATTTCGGTACTTTAGATCATCTTACATACGATATAGATCCAAATGATTGTGTTCTAAAACCTACAAGTTTCACTCTTCTAGTTAAGAGAAATCTTACTTCAAGTTGGTACAAAGATCAGCCTGATATGGTAAGAAAAAAAAGACTATTACTAAAAGTTTTTAATTTTTTTTTTAATTACTAAAATCAGGAAGTATCAGGTCGTTTGAATACGATAGAGCTGAACGTGGTATCACAAGATTATCAAGTCATTATGCAAATTTTAGAAAAAAACATGACGGAAGGACAAAATGAATTTAAAAAGCCAAGGAAACCAAAGCCAATTTCCCCACCAGAAGTTACAAAAGGTTTGCAATATTTAATTTTATTGGACATTTTTAATAACCGTGTGACTAATTGGAAATTAGATTAGAATTGAAAATTGAATTGTGGGATACTGATTGATTGCTAAGCTTTTAAATTATCTAAATTTTTATTCTAAATTTTAGTTTTTGCCAAAGAAAAAAGCAAAAAAAAAAAAATAATAATCCCTTTTGACACTTTATCACTTATTGCTACTCTTTGTAAATTATTCATTCTCATGAAAAAAGTCCTCAAACAAATTATTCCAAAAAAAGGCAAATATTTATTTAAATGTTTGAAAAATTTGTGAGATCAGCTGTACATTCAAAAATCAAACACACATACACAACACTTACATTTTTGTTTAGATCTGTCCAATTTTCCAAACTTTCATATGATTTTGATATCTTGATTATATGAAATCTTTGTAAATGTTCTACAATATCATTATTACTGTATATTTATTGTTTTCACTACACTTCATTAGTTAGTAACAACGATGACGACGAAGAAGGTGAGTTTATAGCTTTTGATTTTTTGGTAGATTTTTCAAATGTTATACATTTTTTTTGCTAAAATTCTATCAATCATAGTAATTTTAGTGCATTTTACTAATTCCCATACGAAATGCACTTTAATTTTATAATATAAATTTTGTGTTTGCTTCTCATTATCAAAAGCTGGAATTTTTTTATTTCAAAATTAACATAAAGCATAATAGAAATTCACCAACACGCACACATTCAGATCTTGCACAAAAAATTAAAAATGTAGTTTTTATCATTTAGTAAACATAATTTAATAGTATTAATTCATTTGTGAATTCAGCAAAATTACAATGGCAGAGAACATCTAAACAAGTACTTGAATCGAAGAAGCCATTTGGTCTGGATATTACTCCTTTGCAAGCATCGCCTAGTGAAGAAAAAAAAGTAGTTGATGTCTCAATGAAGTTTGCATTTCAAATTGATTCAATTACTTTGAATTTATTCACTGGTAAGTAATAAATACATCTATAGACATTTTTAAAATCGTTTTTTTTACTTATTAAAAATTAGCTCCAAATGAAGGACTTGCTTGTTTTGGACTCTACTATTTGTCGTTAAATGGACAGCAGTTAGCAGATGGGTCATTGTCTACTACTTTATGCATATGTGATATAAATCTTGATGACAAGAGACCAAATCGAGAAGGTAAAATAACAAGATTTATGGAGAGACGAGAGAGAAATGAGGATGAGCCATCAACAAGTTCAGCTTCAAAGTCTATGATCGATATAACATTCAGGATGAAAGAGAATGAAATGTTTGGTGATGTTAAAGTTTTCAGTTTTAATTTGATTCTTTCTATGGACTTTCTACTGAAACTTTCATCATTTTTGCAACCACAAGAGAATCTTTCAAATGAAGAATTACAAGATAAAATGATTGAAGCTCGAGAGTATGATTCAACAACTGCAGTAAGAAGAAGAAAATCTAGCTTTACAGGGGCCCAGCAAAAGGAAGTTGAAAAGAAAGCCGAATTTGCAATATATATACAAGAGTATGATGTTATTCTTGTAGAAAAAATGGATGACGTTAACTGTCTAGCTTTAATTTTAAACGTAAGTTTGTTAATTATTTGTTCAATTTCTTATTAGCTTTTAATTCTTTTCGAATTTTATAGAATGAAATTTTTGCTAAAGTACGACTTTATGGAGAGAAACAAAATATACAAGGAGAAATAAAGAATTGTAGCTTATATTTGAGCGATTTCAATCCTCTAAAGCGCCATCGTTCAAAACATTATGTACTGCATCCCTGTTCAATTTCATTGAATGGATCAACACCAGAAGATAAAGGTCTTCATGTGAGTGTAAATGTTTCAAAAATAAAGATTTGCTTTTCTCCGGCAACAATTGAATTGGTTAATAAAATTATTGCAACAATGACGCAACAAGAAGCTTCACAAGAACTTAATGAAGATGAAACGAAAGATTATAGTGACTTGTGGTTGGCAAAAGAATTCACAGAAGATGAGTTTTGGTTTACTAAAATAGAAGAGGCGGAAGATGCAATGAGTTTATATTCAATATCAACATTACCACCACCAAAGGAAGAGAAATGTATCATTGAAGTTCCATCAATTTCTATCATTATTGAGAATGGTGTAGGTGTTCATACTATACCGATGCTTTTTGTCGAAACAAGCGTTGATGCTAAAATTTTAAATTGGAGCTCAGAAATGGAAGTAGAGAGTACCATGCGTTTGACAATGTCCTATTATAATAATGAAGTTGCATTATGGGAACCACTAATAGAACCCGTTGAAGTAGATGCAATTAACAGCGGTCTTCCTGAATATTATCCTTGGGAATTGCAATTTAAAATGAGAGTTGATAAACATTTAGAAAGTTCAGATAATCAGGAACCAACGACAATTATGAGCATAACATCTGATCAAACTCTCGAGCTTTTGGCGACAAAAACTTGCATTGATGTTTTACAAACGCTTGGAAATTCATTCTCAAAAGCTATTGATCAGACAGGATTAATAAACGAAGAAGTAATATATGCTCCATATGTTCTCCGAAATAATACTGGATTAGAAATACAATTGGAATTAAATGGAACTGATTTTATATTCCACGATTCAAATTTTAAGCCACATAAAAAAAGTGATTTTGTTGTTTTTGAGAATTTACATATATTGGAAACTCCAAATATTGAGGATATAACATCTTGTGTTATTTACTCATGTGGACAAGTCTTCTTGCAGCCAAAACATGATAGCATGAGTACGTTTTCTTTACTTGACACAACCATCAAATCAATGACTTATGGTGAAAAAACGGGACAAGAAAAATTCATTACTTTGTACATTCCGGAAGTTCAGAAACGAATTCAATTACCAATTCATAGAGCAGACAAACGTTATTTTCCACTTTATAGGGATACAAATCAAGAACAATTAGGATTGATTAGTGAAGTAACGATAGAAATGGGTTCAACAATTGTTACAATTAGAGGCATATTGCAGGTTGTTAATCACTTTACAATTCCAATAAAAATACATCATTTTTCGGGTGAAAAAGTATCAGAAATAGGAACAGTAAATCCTGATGAATATTTTAATATTCCCATACAATATATTCATGATAGTCATAAGGAAATTTATTTTTCAATTGCTGGCTATCGTACATCAACGCAAGGATTGAGCTGGAAAGAAAGTCCAGGAAATTCAGAAGCCTTTGTAAAAAGTCTTCAATGTGATCCAATTAATACTTATGAACCACTCTATATAAATGCAATAAGAGAAAGATTTGATGTTTTCTTTGAAGTATCAAGTAAAATCACAATGCTTAGTGCTTGCTATTTGATTCGTCTGCGACCACCTTTGATATTACGAAATGCACTTCCAGTAGATTTAATTGTTTCGGTATCTGGTTGTAGCGTATCTAAAGAACGCGATAGGAACTATAAAGAATTATCAATAGACGAAGACATGACTTCAGCACATCAAAATTCTTCAAGTCTTAGAGGAGAAGATTTCTTAGACTATGGAGAGAAAGTCATAAAGCCAGGAGATTTACTTCATTTACCGACAGTAAAAACTGCTACGAAAAACTCTGATAGTTCTATGTACATTGTGGCACGAGTAAGTATTTAATCCGAAAAGCAAGACACCAGAATTTAATTTCCCTAAAATTAACATATGAATTTTTCTTTAGATCGTCAAATACTTGGAACGTGATTGGTCTTTGAAAACTGAAATTCCAGCAGATCCAGCAGAGTTTATTGTTTGGACTTTTAATTCATATGATTCTGCAGGTACTACATCTCTTCAACTTGGTATTCATTTTGAGAATTCAAATAATGGATTGACAATGACTGTTTATTGTCCATTTTGGATGATTAATAAAACAGGATTGAATCTAAGCTACCGGGTAAGATTATTCGTTATTGCTGTTGTAGAATTTTGAGTAAAAGAAAACTTACTTTCATTCAAGTCATCACATTTAAATGCCGTTGTATTGTAGATTAACATATTTGTACTTTATTTCCGCATTTATTTCTTTCTTTTTCGATATGCAGAAGTCGCGAAAAACTGAGAAAAATGAATTAGCTGGTAAAACGACCAAGGTATTGTTATGTACATTCGTAAATGTACAAACTTCTTAGTGATACATATTTAATTTCTATTGGTGTGATTATGATTTACATTTTCATCTTAATTTCTATTATTTTCAAAAGATTCTATCTTTTGTCCATGATCACATATTATCGTTATCTAACTTTATTTTTAAAAACTGGTTTTTGGTAACTTTTTTTTGAGGATTTCTTTTTATTTAAAATGCATCAACCATGCTTTCAGATTTTTTATTTACATATATATCTCGTGGAAATGAGTTATAAGGTTATATGTAACAATTAATAGTTTACTTATGTAAAAGATTTTGGAAAGAAATAAGGAAATTTAGGTTGAAAGATTTTACTAATTCATGCTTTCATTTCCATCACTTAACATCCTTTATTATCACATTAACATTACCTATGCCTTTCCTTTTTGTCTTCATTCCACATAATATTATTAACTTGTTGTTATTTCCCATCGTAGTGCTCTTATAATAATTTTTTCGGGTGTTCGGAAGATGGTTTGTTCAAGCATTTCGATTGTTGTTGTTTCTCACGACAGGCGAACGATGAAAATACCAACATACTTTATCATCCTCCGGAGTACGATGGACCAATATTATTCTCATTCCGCGAAAAGGCGTTTTTTGGTAAAAAGAAAGCATCGATTCGTGTTGATTCTGGTGAATGGAGTGACAGATTTTCACTGGATGTTGCGGGTTCAAGTGGTGTTATTGACTGCAAGGTGAACGGCATGATTTATCAGGTAATTTTAGTACTTATTAATTTAGCAATAATAAAACATTTTCTAGTGCTAAATATTATTTTATAGATTGGAGTACAAAATGTCTTAACAAACAATTCATTGACAAAACAAATTATTTTCACGCCATACTATGTCTTAATTAATCGTGCGCCATTTGATATTGAAGTTCAAGAAGATAAGAGACCAGCTGATCCAAGAATATTAGTCAAATCAAATGATTGTGCTCCTTTATGGCCTAGATCTGAAGCAGATAGAATGTTGCGCGTAAAAGCAGTTGATACAGATGAAGTAACCGCACCATTTAAATATGATGATGTGCAATGTACTCTTCTTCAATTGAAAAATAAATATGGTGGTATAAATGCAGACGTGCATGTAACAGAAGGTGTAATTTATATAACATTTACTGAATATCATCTTGGTGATGCTCCTGGATTAATAATGAACTTAACGGATGAAAGTATTACTTTTATGGAAAAAGGAAATGTTAATGCAAGAGTTTTAAAACCTAACAATATGATTTATTATACATGGAATGATCCAGCTGGTGAAAGAAAAATAATGTGGCAGACAAAGAATAAAGGATGTGTTGAAAATGATTTGAGACGAGATGGTGTAGATGAATTTATAATTGATCGTAAACTTTCTAGTGAAGAGCCTTCAACATCAACAGGAATGAGACAGCAATCAATAGATTCAGATACCATTTATTGGGTTTCATTTTTGGATGGTACCCAGCGTGTCTTATTATTTACTAAGAATGAATCAATTGCTGAAAGTACACAAAGTTCTAGTAGACTAGATCAAGTAAGGATGAATTTCATACAAATGAAGTAAATGTTTTAAACAATTTGTTTATAATATAATTAGGTAACAAGAGATGTTGAAATTAAATTGAGAGGTTTAGGATTGTCACTAGTCAACAACTTGAAGGGTTGTGATTTGATGTATATTGGAATTGCTAGTTCAAGTATGTATACATCTTTTTCTTATTTTCTCTCATTTATTAATTCAAATTCAATTTTCATTTAAAGGTGTAATATGGGAACAAGAGAAGAATTTAAATAGCAATCGATTCAAACAATTAAAGATTGAAATGAATCAGCAGGTCGAAGAAAGATATCAGGAATATTTACGAGATGTTATAGTCCGTGCAAATGAAGATAAAAAATATTATGTTAATTCAAACGCAATGATTGAAGTAGATTTTCAGAATATGATATTACAGAAGGGTACATCACAAAGAAGAATTCGCCGCTTATTCTATCCAGGTTTTTGGCTTGATATGAAAACGTCGCCATTCCAGTTACAACTTCATGCAAAAATTAATCGTATACAAATTGACAATCAATTACCAGATTCAATATTTCCAATCATATTGGCTCCAATTCCTCCTCCAAAAAGCGTTGCTGCAACAACAGAATTAAAGCCTTTCATTGAAATGTCAGTTGTTCAACGTATTATTCCTCATTCATCTATTACACAATTCAAGTATATGAGAGTTTTGATGCAAGAATTTCATGTAAAAGTTGATCTTGATTTTATTAATGCGATCGTTGAAATGCTAGCTTTTGAGACTAGTGAAGCTGAAGCAAAAAAGAAGTTTGAAGAAGATGTAAATGTCCAAAAGCAACCATTATTCGCACATGTAACTGTTCATTCACAACAAGAACAAAAAAATTTCTATGATAATCTTCATTTAGGACCAATCAAAGTACATGTTTCATTTTCAATGGGCACTGGAGGAGATTCTGATTCAAAAGCATTGCCAGGTATAATTTCAACATTACTTCAAGGCGTCGGAGTTACACTAACGGATGTTAACGATGTCGTTTTTCGTCTTGCATTCTTCGAAAGACAATATCAATTCTTTACTCAACGACAACTCATTTCCGAATGTACCACTCATTATGCTGGACAAGCAGTTAAACAATTGTATGTTCTTGTTCTTGGTCTCGATGTTTTGGGGAATCCATTTGGCTTAGTTGTAGGATTTACTAAAGGCGTTGAAGACTTATTCTATGAGCCTTTCCAAGGACTGATTCAAGGTACATGGCATATGAAATATCCAGAGATCGAAGCCGCCGACTTTTAAGCCGGCGGCGACTGCAAAATCGGCTTACTAAGCCAATTTTTAGCCGCCGAGCTAAACGACTTCGATCTCTGGAAATATCTGTTGTTAAAGGTTTTTATACAAATTTTAATTTTTTTTAAAGGTCCTGGAGAATTTGCTGAAGGATTGGTTTTAGGTGTTCGATCCTTATTTGGTCATACAGTTGGAGGTAAATATAATAAATTTATTTTTAAGAAATTATATAAATTCTGTCATTACAATTATAGGTGCTGCTGGAGCTGTATCAAAAATTACAGGTGCAATGGGAAAAGGTCTTTCTGCATTGACCTTTGATAAAGATTATCAGAAAAAACGAAGAGATGCATTGAATAAAAAACCAGCAACAATGCAAGAAGGACTCGCAAGAGGAGGCAAAGGTATTTTAAATATTCATTTAATTATTTTCAATCTAACTCTAATGATTTATTAAAAATTTTTAAAGGCCTGGTAATGGGAGTGTTTGATGGTGTTACTGGCGTTGTAACAAAACCAATAAGTGGTGCTCGTTCAGAAGGTGTTCAAGGATTCTTTAAAGGATTAGGAAAAGGTAACTACTTTAAATAATTTTATTTCACAAGTATTACTTACTGTGAATTTTTTATTACTTCTAAAAGGTGCTGTCGGTTTAGTAGCTCGTCCAGCTACAGGAATAGTTGATTTTGCTAGTGGTACATTTGATTCTGTTAAAAGAGCAACAGAATTATCAGATGAAGAAAAGAAATTGCGACCTCCAAGGTTTTTACATTCAGATGGAATTATAAGGCCATATAGTAAATCTGAAGCAGAAGGTTTCAAAATATTTAGGGATGCAGATAAAGGAAAATTTGCAGTTACCGATCAACTTATATACACAGAATTAGTTGTTGAAAAAGAAGTCTTGTTAGTAACGAATCATCGAATTATATATGTACGAAAGGATTTGTTTGGATGGCAATCAGACTGGGTTTACAAATGGGATGAAATAAGTTCCTTACGAAGAGTTGATCAAGGGATTGAAATAACATTACAACCTCCAAAACAAAAATCCACTTTCAGCAAGATGTTTTCATCGAGCGATCGACCTAAAAAATTATTGCTAATTAGTAATCCACAACGATGTGAAAAGTTGTTCAAGATAATGAAAAGCATTCAAGAAAAGTACAAGAATTAAAATTTTTATGCTTGTCCCAAGAACCAATAGCAAGCTTAACTCTTCATATTTTCTAAACATGCTTAAGAATTTATGTGCCTCTATTAAAGATTGAAGATTTTTATCTGACACGGTTACATTGTTATACTGGAAATTCTTTTAGAGGCAAGTCACTTAATAAAAACTAAAAAGAAAAGCTTCAACTGACCAATATTTGCTACATTATTAATATTGATAATTTAATCCTAAAAAAAAAAAGTTAAGCATAAATATCACTTTTGAATCTGTTTCCATACTTTAAATATGTTTTTTCATCTAAATTTTTCGTGCATAAATATATTATATTTGACATAATTACACAATAATTTTAAATGCAAGGTGTGTACTTTTTATTAAACCATAATTTTTTATTTTATTTACTTATATATTTTTTCGTCTATTTACATTGGATAGATAAAGATTGTTTTCGAATTTAAATCAAAAAATAATAAAAGTTATCTCATGTTTTTTAATAAACTTATCACATTGTCTTTTATTTAAAAAATGGAATTTGTTTAAGGTATTTGAGTGTATGAAGATGGATAAACGTACGTTGCATATATGACTTCTCTTGGATTATCAGTGCAACATAATATTCTACATAACGAACACAAACAATACCAAAAACAACAGCAACAAAGCATTAATAGAACAGTCAAAATAAGTCCTAATCCTAAAATGAAATTTCCTAGCCATGAAAAGCAGTCATTATCGTAATAGATTGTATTATTAATCGTGCAATTGAACCAATGAGTCTTGTTGGAGTTATCAGGATCGTCAATCAAGTTTACATCTTGTGCGGCAATCCAATAAGTGTGTAGAACAAACACAAAAATGAGAACTATTTGAAATCTGGAAGAATCCATAGAAATAATTTTTTTTACTTCGTCTTGCGTCTTGAATTTCGTAACATATTACAAGAATAAAAATTTTGAGTATGGATGTACTTACTTTGTTAATTTTAATTGGGAAATCATAGCTGATAAGTTTTAATATAGCCTCAATAATAAAGATTATCAATTTGCTTTAAATAATAACAAAATTTGAGCAATTAAAGACGAAATTATATCGAGCAGCAACAAAGAAAAATATTTTGATGCGGTGAATCACAAAACTATACTGATATGAATAGAAAAACGTAAATACTTTTGTGAGAGAGGATGAGTGATTTTTACTTAATTGCATTAAGCTTTACTCAGAATGCTACACATTTTCCTCACATTATTACAGTACAAATGATTCTCTCCTTCAATTCTCTCAATTTTTATTTGTAGGAAAACTGATGCTTTGATTTCTTATGTATGCAGCATGACCAATGAAATATTCATTTATGATTTTAAAAAGTATTATTTTATTCATCATTTAAGAAGTTATTAATCTATTTTATTTATTTTAAGAAACATCCCTCCATCAGTCGTTAAAATCATATTCTTTTTTGAGAATTCAATGGGAGTTTTAGTTTTTGGAGATGGTTCAAATTTAAATTTGCTTAGTAATGTAGCAAGTCCTACTTTTGTCTCAATATATCCAAATCTCTCTCCAATGCAAATTCTGTTACCTGAAATTTTAAAGTTTAAACCCTAAAAGTTGACCATTTTTTATTATGAAATAAGAACAAACCTTGACCAAATGGCATAAATGACATGGAATGGCGTTTTGCTACATTTTCATGCAAAAAGCGATCTGGATTAAAGACTTCAGGATTTTCATAAATCTCAGAGTCATGATGGATCCCATATACTGATACGAAAACTGTAGTTCCTTTTTGGAAAATTACATTCGAATTTGGTACAAGATAATCTTTGGTTACTGTACGAATTAGATTTGCTGCTGGTGGAAACTTTCTAAGTGATTCTATAAAATAAATATGCAATTATATATAGTAGATGAGTAAGCATGACTCTAATAATTTTACCATTAATACAACGTTCAAGCACATCCATTTCTGATAAAGCTTCATACGTTATTTTTCCATCATATTTTTCAAGCACCTTGTTAATATTTTCTCTAACTGACTCTTGAATTTCTTGATTTAAACTTAGCTCGTGTAATGTAAAAGTCATTGTAGTAGATGATGTTTCAAACCCCTAGGAGAATGAGAATAATGAATAATTAGAATAAATTCAGCTTAAAGTCAATTAAACCTACAGCTAAGAAAAATACAAAAGCTTGTGCTGCAATTTCTTCAAATGTCATCTTTCCCTCATTTTTAAGCTGAAGTAATAAATCCATAAAATCATTTCGTTGAATGTTGTTATTTTCGCGATATTCAATAACGTCTTTGACAATTTTCGTGAAAAATTCAGCAACATCATCTCGTATAATTTTTACTCCCAATTTTCTAGCAAAGTCTGGAAACGTGATGGCAATCATTTGTTTCAAAAAACTGTTTCGTGGTTGTTCAAAAGCTTTTAATCCCATTTCTAAAAATTTGGAATCTTTATCTTCAAATGTATTGCAATCAATTCCGAAAGCACATGAACCAATAATATTGGTCGTAAATCTAGCCAAAATTCCTTTAATTTCTGGTTCATTATTTTCTGTTATTGAGGCATTCATAAATTCTTCAAATTTTGTAGCCACATCGATTATTGTTGGAAACATATATCTCATTTTGCCTGATGTAAATGTTGGAGTTAATTTTTCTCTTAATTTCTTCCATTTTTCTCCTTCCAAGTTTAAAAGATGACCGGAAAGTGGATCATCCTGTAATATTAAATTAATTTAATTATATTCAAATAACTAACTATTCACACAACATACTTTTAAGTTATAGTACATTCCTCGGTCATGAAAGTAAGCAAAATCTTTTACTAAAATCGATTTGACTAGATCTAGATCGATAATTAGATATGAAGGTTTTGTGAAAAGATATATTCCACAAAATTGACTTGTTCCTTTAAATTCTTCATACAAGTTTCTAAAGAAATGCGAAGAATGTAATTTTCTTTTAAATCCTTGCATATTTCCAAAAGGAATGCGTGGCTGTCTGTGTTTAATATCAAGATTTTTAAAGTAATTAAATTTTACTTTAAAAAATAGCCACAATAACGAAATTGCAGATATAATGAAAATTAAAACTTCCAAAATCATTTCACTGGACTTAATATTCAATAAAATTAACTTAGATAATTAAATATCTCACTATTTAGTTTCTTCACTTTTGATAGTTTAGAAAAATAAAAATCAAATACGAAAATTATAGTGCAGTGAGACAAAAAGTGAATGTCATTCGTTGAATGAAACTATGAGCACTATATTCTAATCATGAATGTGTGATCTTCTGAACTATTATATCTCATTTAAGTATATATGTAAATAAATAAATAAAATCACTCAAGTGCTCTTTTCTCTCTTTACAGCTGATTTACACAAAGTACATTTTCATCTATTACGCTATACAAAACAATCATGACTTAGCTACTTTAATACTTTTATTTAAAGTTCTTCTTTATTATTATTTGACTTATTTCCTTCATAAACTTTGTTCTCAAGAGTTACACTTTCACATCTATCCTGTTCAACTAAAAAGTCCTTTGCTTTCCAAGCTTGCGATCCATCACTAAACATGAAAATTGCTCTGTTTGTATCAATCATATATCGTTCAGCTTGTAGATGACTATTCCATAGACTTGTTTGCCAAAGTTTTGTAATTTCCTCAGCTTCCTCTTTTGTTGGATTTTCATTAACTGAAACAAACATCATTACAGTTCTACCTTTTTTAGTTTGCTGTAAAAGTGCTTCAGGATTGCTTGGATCAATTTTGGACATGTCTATTGAAGGTGCAGGTCTCAAATGTTCAGGAAGCTCATCGGGTTCTAATGGTTCATCTTCCTCCTTTAATTTTAAATAATTATTTTATGATATATGATTCAATAATGAGAATTCAGTCAGAAAACTTACTTCCCACTGTTCCAAAAGTCTTTCCATATCAGCATCAGTGAAATCTCTTATGTCTTTCTTTGCCCATTCTGGTTTTTCTTTTTTATCAGCTTTTTTCGATGTTACAGTCTTTGATATAACTAATATACTAGCAATTATATAAAATATCACTATTAACTTCATTTTAAAAAGTTTTTAAGGTGGAATAAGATCTTTTTGTGAAAATTAAGAATCTAAAAAAATTTTGTGTATTTGTTGGCCGAGTGCTTCTAAAATGAAAATGGAACAAGTCCAATTCTTTTTATGAAGTCTTAATAAATTTGTTTAAATAGTCAATGGATTAGTTTCTATATTAAGTGTAACCGACTACAAATGGATAGGTTAAAAGACTACAATTAATAATAAAAATTGAGAGAATTAAAAACGAGAAAAATATTTGGACTTGTCAAATTTTTATTTTTATATCTCTGTTTTCAAATTGTGTAAGTTCCTTTCATGGGAGACTTTAGCGGCATAAAGTGTAGAACTCTACTACATTTGAATGTATTGGTAATATTTTGAATGCCACGTGATATTTGAAAATAACTGAAATTTTCTTGCTGAAAAGAGTGAAACTAGATTGACTTTTGAATGTAAGTTTATTTTTATTATTGTTTGGAACCATTAATTACTTAACTCTTATAACATAATATTTTACATAAATTAATTAATCACTATCCATATTTTTGTCGGAGTACTTTAAAATAATTGACTAAGAATACATACTTGTTTTAAATTGAGTGCCCATGATTTCCAATTTTAATTTCCTTTTTCTTAATTATTAATAAAATCATAGCCAATTTGAGGATATTTATGAAACATGATAAAAATTGATGAAACATTATTTTAAAAAATTTCTATACAACACACAAACAGACTGGCACAAAAATTTACAAATTTAAAAGTTTTATAGAATAATTCAATCTCGTGCTTTCTAGCTTAAACTTTTTAAGAACTGAAACCAACCAATTCGATTCTTACGAATCCTCTTAAAATTTGATTGATGATTTGTTTCTGATGTACTTAGTGACTCATATGATACTGGAGCTGGACATTCTGTTAAGTGGATGAAAAATGATTATTTTAGATTTTCATTGAGGTTTATATTTAAAAGAAACAAAAACTTACTGCAAACTGAACAATTATTTTCGTCAGTCGAGTCACCACATCCATCACGACCCGAGCAAACAATCGCAGTACTTCTACATCGTCCATTACCACATCTCAAAGGACAATAACGATTACCTCGAGCAGCTGGGTAAGAAGGTCTTTGGAAAACATTTGTAATTACTACATCCGATCCGCATAAATGTGGAGGTTCATCACTTCCATCTCTACAAGAGATGATTGCATTGCAAAACTCGTATTCTGGTAAACATTCACCACTTCGACATGGAAAAGTGTTTTCTGGGCATCTTCGCGATTTTCTGAAATCACACTTTTCTTCGTCCTCGCCTAAGAAGTTTAAAAATAATTAAAATGGATATTCATTTTTTATACAGAAATAGGTTACCGTGAGGACATTGTACTTTTTTGTCACACAAAGCAGCTTTAGATACACATTTTCCACTACGATAGCATTTAAACGATTGTGGTGGACAATCGTGTGTGCTATTAACATTTTTAGCGTCCATCGAAAACGAGCATTCCTCATCTGATGCATCCTATTAAAATTAATTAAACATTTATTTCAAAGTCATTCAATTTGTAAATTCAATTTGTAATGCTTCCTAAAAAAGTTTACTTACACTACAATCGGGTCTACCATCGCAAACAAAGAACCATGAGATGCATACACCACTCGAACGGCACTGCGAAAAAGAAAAATAAGAGTTAAAAATTTATTAACAGATTTCCCAGAAACTAAAATTTCACCTGGAATGTTCCTTCTGCACATCCTCGATTTTGTGCTGAGCACTCACTTGATATTGCAGAACTTCTCATTGCTTCACACTCACAAATGTTTCTTTCATTACAATACGAGTACGCATCTGCTAATTGACATTGATGATCATTCTCACACGGCAAGCCTAATGATACTGCTAAGTTATCAAGGTCTAATCGATTAGTTTTCTCTGTAATTAAGTTTTAACAACTGATTAATTTTGGAAAATTTAAAGAAAATTTAATTTATTACGTCTTGTATCTTTGATTATTTGCCCAGTAATCAATGAAGATAATGTAGTTGTAATATCAGGAACTTGCTCAGTATTTACAAAATTTAAGATAGTTGAAGAAATTTCTGCATTTGGTTCAATTATTGCTGTCCTTGTCGTCAAATCGATTATAGCTTGTGTTGTTGAATCAGTCGGATTTTCTGTTACTGACGACGATTCACTCACAGAGTTTGAATAAGTAGAATGGTGTGGGTCATTTACATCAATTCTTACATTTTCTTCATGTTTCTGAGATTCTGCAAAACTTTCATTTTCAACAGGTTTTTCTGAAGGCGCAACATTTATTTCTTCAATGATTGTAGTAGATTCTACAACCTCTGAATTATCATTTCTATTATTACTTTCTTTATTATTATTATATTCTTCTTCTGCCTTCTTTTCATCTTCATCAACAAAATGATTCACTATTTGTTGCTGTTCTGTAATATTTTCTTCCTCTGCTACTGTTTTATGTTCTAATGTTTCATTCTCACGATCAATAGATTGTGTTGTATCTGCTTGATTTTCATCAACTTCTTGTACAACCGTTGTACTTTCTTCACTTATTGCTTTCTCTGTATTTTCACTGTCAATTTCTTGATTATTACTATCATCATTATTAGTGTTTGATTGATTTTCCATTTCCTCAACATATGCTTCTGTTGCTATTTCCTCATCAATTTGCGTTTGCTCTGCATTATCATCTGCATGTATCAATTGATTTGATTGCTCTGATTGCTGTAATAATTGTTCGGTTTCATGTGGAATAATTTCAATCTCAAGATCTTCATCAGGAATCTCATTGTCCTCATAATGATCTACGTCATCATCATCATTATCCACATTTTGATCATGTTCTGTATTTATGTCTATTGGCCCCGAAAATTCTTGTGGATAATCAAATGCATCATTGTCATTCGATATTTCCTGTATGCTCTGTGTTGTGTCAATTAAATCATTTGAAATTTCCTCTGTCACTGAATTTGTCACATGATTTTCATGGCCTTGTGGATATATTAGTTCTGAAAGTGAATTTATGAACTTTGTATTATCCGTTTCAATTTGCTCTTCATTCTCCAATGTACAATTTAATCCATTTAATCGTGCAGGAAGTGAACATTGACATCGTCCAAATAGGTTTGGTATTAAAAAGTCACAATGCGAATTTAAATCCCACATTTTACAGTGATGATTGGAATAGCATACAGTTCCAGGTTGTGCAGCTTTAATGAAATAATTTAAATAGAAAAAAAGAAGAGTTACTAAAATCCGGTCGAAAAAAAATAAAAATATTGAAATGCTTTGTGCTTCAAATAAAAATTAATTCTTGCTCCATTTAGCACTCTTGAAATAAATTTACCGATAACCTTACTACTTTTTTTGGCACCAAAATTCATTTTCGATCAGCAAGGCCTTTTTTTCAAGGCATCATGGATAATAATTAGGTCATTTCATGATTCAATTGTTCCAATATGAATATCATTTTCTGTTTTTGTAAAGAACGGACGGCAACGGACTAGATGGCAGTTTAAGAAATGCAGTTTGCCGGTTTACATTTTCATTTTCTCGATAAATCGCACACGTCGTAATACATGAATGATCGACTTTTGTGCAACATTTAAAGTCATAAGAAGTAATAAAGAAATAAGACTGAAGAAGAGAACTGGAAGAATGACTGATGAAAACGAGTTAAAAAGAGCATCTAACTGAAATCAAACATTCTATCACATATATGCTCTTATTACACAATTTTCATTCATATTCCATCAGTATCAAATAAATCTATCAAGATTTAAATTTACATGCTTTCATTTTTGGTTAAAGACGTTAAAAAGAAGTGTAAATTGCTGCAAAAAAAAAAAAAATATTAATATTATAGATTGATTGCTTTAAAATCAGAAAGAAAAAATTGAAGGAATCTAATAAAATTCAACAATAAAAAAAAATCTGATGGCAATAAGAATGATGAGGGAAGTTCAAATGGCCCGTTGACCTAATTCACATGGTGGCAGAAGAAATTGCACCATGTGAATATATTTTAGAAGAAAAAAATATAAATATAGTAATGATCAGGTAAATGTCATGATTTTGCACAATTTCAATGCCTTTCTTTTGTTTCAAGCTACATTTTTTTCTTCATCCAACAATATTTTCACTTTTTTTCGGAACGAGAATTGAAATTTGAAAATTGTGAAGTTCACGTTGAAGATGTTCTATTTACTGAAGAAATGAAAATTATGTGTTGTTTTAGTGTGAATCACGAAAAAAATGATGAGACTTATTATTCCATCATTACTATCGTATTATACTTATGTTAATTATCATTGAATAAAGTTCCGAATATCCATTAACCTGAATGCAAGTCATGAAAGAAAAAAAATACAGTGATGAAAAAAAAGCAAAAGAGAAGGAAGAAAAGATTAATAGAATCAAATCATGACCACTCCAAAAAATAACAAACAACATTTTTTACATTTCTTTCAACGTCTTTCATCTTCTCACATTTCACTTACAACTGTTACCCACATGTTTACTAACATCCAAAGAATTTCAGTTACTAAATTTTCCAACTATTATAAAAGGTGTTATTGTTCTTGTTCTTATTGCTATATGCTTTTAATTTAGGAAGATGATGTATGATGAAGATAATTGTTACCAAAAAATAAATAAGATATAGTAATTAATCCAGTGTGAGCATGATTAATCAAAATTATCTTTCGTGAGCTACTTTAACAACGGAAATTGATTAATATCATATTTTGAGCAGCTCAGATTAATTTTCTGTCATAATCATTTGCGTGTTAAGCAAGCAATTTGATTAATTATCGTCACTTCTAAATTGTCAGTAGAGAATTTGTTTCAATTATCCTCCGCACTTGTATCTTAAATCTTTCACGACAAACTTAGCTTAGACAAAAATGGAAAATGAGGTAATCTGATCAGCATCTTCATGCTTTTCACACAGTACAAAAAAGGATCGAAGCATGTGATTTCTTCTTATTGTTGAGTATATTATCTGATTCTGGATGATTTTTCTTTTTGCTTTTGCTTCAAATTATACTCTTTGTAGAATGCTCATACTTTTCATGATTCATGGAATTAAGATAAGGTATGCTATTGTTTATTTGAAAACTTACAACTTTTTCTTCAAAAATTATATTCACACCAGTACGAACACATGAAAAGATTTTTTTTATAATTTTTATAAAAATGAGTTGATAAGGAACAAATGTATAGGATGCCAAAAGACATTATATAAATTAGATAAGCATGCTTAAATAATATTTATCGAGGAATTTTTTAAAAAGGTGTGAATATGAAACAAAATAGAGGGATCATTTGCAATTAAAATATCTTCTTCTTATTTACATTTTCTTTCTCAAACGACACCAGATATGAATGAGAGAATAACGCAATTGTCCAAGAAAATACATAAAATGAAATTACTTGAGGCATCATAACTGTTTACATATAATTTTCATTTTTTTTTTGTTTTTTTTTTCAGAAGAATATTAAAATGGATAAAAGATAAACAGACAATGTATAATAAAATAAAATAAGAGAAGAAATTCTTTAAGTCATGGTACGAGGTCGTCATTGTCAAAATAGAAAAATTTGTTTAAACAAATTTCATTTAATTCAAAATTTCCTGCATTTAATTTAAAAATTGAGGATTAGTAAAACTTTTTACAATAATATTAAAAGGATATTGTTTAATTTGAATAAATTATTAAGAGTCAAGTTTTGATTGAAATGAATTTTTCCCATTAATTTATTAGCAGGAAATGTAATGTTATGCAGCACAAGCATGTTAACAAATGAGATAACATTTACGACCTTTGGATGCATCATCAATTCTTCGTACACATAAGAAATGAGAAAATAGTTATACTTTCTTCAAAGAATACCCATCAACATCGGAAATATTTATTTGCATAAATTCCGAGCAGTTTTGTGAAGTGCTTTGCTTGGAGGTATTATAACAGTATTTCTAAGCTGTCAAATAATTACTCTAAAGTATGTGTATGTTTTCAAATAATAATCCTTTGATGACTTTTTTAATGATGCAAGTTGAAAGTAAAAAAAAAACAGAAATTTTCTTGAATGCCCAAAATAGACATCTCCAAAATTTTTTCTTATTTTGGTAGAGAGACCGGTAGAGATTACCCACTCATGACAATAATTCTTGATGACCTACTGAGAAAACAAAAACAGAATTAAGCACTTACGTAGCAGACATGTGTGTTTTCGAAACTGTAGAAAGCCTTCAGTACAACGACATGCACCATCCAAACAACCACTATTAGCCACACGCATTGAACACTGTTCATCTTTTACACAGTCGTTGCCAAGAAGTTGAGCTATATTGAAAATAATAAAATTATTTTTTTAAAAAAGAAAAAAAGTGTTAAACAAAAAGGTGAAGAGAAAAAAAATTATTTGCTTTACTTTTTGGAATTCTGACCAGCGAAAGAGGTAAAAGGCGTAGACAAATAGAATATTAATAAGTCACTAGCGCGTTTAAGTTCATTTTTGGTGATGTTATCACTAATACTAATATTGTCTGTTTATTTAGGCAATTTGAATGACTTTTAATATTTTTACACCTTTCTTGACAAGACTTAACTTAGAGTTTTTAAAAATTTCATGATCATAACTTTATACCAATATATATCTTTATACAATCTACATATAAACTGTCAGAATTGAAAAGAAGTAAATAATTTCTCACTTAAGTAGAAATATGGGTAATTACATGGTAAACACACTGTGTCATTTAGCTTAACATAAAAAGGAGAACATTCACAGATTCCTCCTAATGAGCAATAACTTCCTTTTATATGATCTGAACAATCCATATCGTGATGACAGTCATTCCCAAGTTGAATTTCTGTTTGATCTGCTTTTGCTGGTGTTGTGAATAATGATGAGAATGTCTAAAAAGATTGAAACAAATTGGACTTTCAATTAATGGCAAATATTAGAAAAAAATAGATTAAAATATAATTAATGGCAATAAAAGATATTATAAAAAATCTTTCATGTTAAATTAATGTATTAAACTTTTTTTCTAATAAAAACAACCCAGCACGCGACAAGATGAAACTTGATAAATATGTTGTAAAAAAAAATAGTATCAAGAAATGTAGTTTTATTATTGCTAATGAACAGCCTTTAACTATTGAATAAAACGATTTATGATATTCTCACTTTTCTTTTTCAATGTTGAGGAAGACAGCTTCATGCTTTACATTCTTTCGTAAGTGAAAATGCAACGGTATTTCTACAACACATCTGAACAGAAGTAGTTTAATTACAAAAATTATTATAATCTTGTTCATATGACACACAATTAGCATGTATAGATCCGTATAGATGAGTAATAAAAAATAAATTCATAATCGAAATGAAAAGATTTTTTTTCTTCTTTTTAGCGCATTTTTGAAAACTTGTTTTCAAAAAGGAAGCTCAATCATGCACTTTGATCGGTCGTTCGGTCGTTCGGTCGTTCGGTCGTTCGGTCGTTCGGTCGTTCGGGTCCCAATTATCTCTTGATCTAGACTTCGTAGCAAGCTCGGAATTGTTTTAATAGCTTCATTGAATGTTTTTATTCCCGCCGTTTGTATTGAAAAGTCAAAAAACACTCATTAAATAGCTTAATTCATCGATTTTATATTTCAAAAAAATATGTAAACAATGCAGGGCAAAGCTATGCTGATGATAAGTTTGAATTTTTTCTAACCGTTAAAAAATTTGAAATTTTTTTGACCGTTATTTCGGATTAAATTTTTTTCTTTAATACACCTTAATTAATTAACATTTAATTTTTTCATACAAAACAAATGTGTTTAGAAATTTGAAAAATAATGGATGTGTTCAGAAATTTGAATTTTTTGCTAACGGAAAATTTTGAATTTCAAAAAACCGTTAAATCGTAAAGCTATTTTTTGCATTGAACATTATAAAAATCAATTTTAAAGGAATTTTGATTTTTAGTTTTAAACTTATTATTGAAATGAATTATGACTAAAGAAACAGCAATAGAGTTTTAAAACTCGACATTCTTTTCTATTTAATCAATTGCTAATCGCTGCGTCAAAAATGCGCTGAAGTCCCTCGATATAAACGAGGACTTTTGTAATTTTTTTACCGTTTACGATTATCGTATTTGCAAAGTTGAGGAAATTGTAATTTGAGAGCGAAAAGAAATTAAGTTCAATTTTTTCTCGTGAATCTCGCATATTTTATTATTTTACATTGATGCACTTGATGCCATAAAAAGAACGAAGTAGAAAAGAATCTGAGAGAGAAAGACCAATGTACAAAATGTTATGTTATGTTATTGTATTTCTTCAATGGATATTTTCATACAATATCAATATGAATTTAGTAAAAAGTATTATTTTTATTTTATGCTCACATGCACCAATGATTTCAATGGCAATGAAAGCGTATTGAGAGAACTTAGAGGCGATAAAAAAATAATTGTGAATGGGCATGGTTAGATGCAAATAATTTATTTGGTATTTGCTTCTGCCTATAGCCTTCATCTACGAATTGGTGAGAGTCGTCCATAAAAAAATTTTCTTGTTGAAAAATGTAGAAAAATGCAAGAAAATGTAAATTTTTAAAAGATTTCAGTGCCATGAATCGATATGAGTAAAAGTACATGCATAGTTAGCTATAATAAAATTTTTTAGCAAATTTTATACTTTTTTTTTGAAAGTTCAAGCTTGTACCTAGTATAAATAATTTTATTTAAAATGATTACTTAAATGATGACTTTTGTAATAAAATCATTAAATCATATTGTTCTAGATATTATGTCGCAAATTTTAAATTTATTAAGTACATAATTTTTTTTATGCTTTAAGTCTAAAATTCTGGTACCTACCTAAAGAAAATAAGAATATATATGTAGAAAGTAAGAAAATAAAATGAAAATCATGCAAATGAATTGATTTTATTTTTAAAATTTTTCTAACATCAAATTTTTATTTATTTATAAAACAGGAACTCAAACATAATTTCTAAACAACATTAATGTAATTTCAGATAATAGAAATAAAAAACGAAAGTAAAAGTGAGATTTTTGCACCTATAACCTTAATATTGTTTGCATTGATATTGCTTATTATTTGTTAAATTAGACCGACAATTTTCTTCTAAAATACTAATTTAATTTCCACTTCTCAATCATTACCTTCCGTATTGAAGATAATTTTGTTCAAGAGATGATTGGTGTTTAAGCAATTTCACTCATACATAACGTATAATTTTGTCTTAATAAATTTGTTTTTCAGTAGTTTCT
This sequence comes from Chironomus striatipennis, assembly GCA_026123125.1. Taxonomy (NCBI): domain Eukaryota; kingdom Metazoa; phylum Arthropoda; class Insecta; order Diptera; family Chironomidae; genus Chironomus; species Chironomus striatipennis. The sequence continues at coordinate 28,233,707 of CM047392.1, forward strand.
GTGTAGATTATGATTTGCCATAATCTTATTTTTTTCTTGTTCTCTTCTCGTGATCGTGACCTCAAATCTAATCTTGATTTCTTCAGTAGTACTCGATAATTTCAAATATTTCTGTGCATTTCTTCCCTCAATATTTATACTATAGTCATACTAATAAAGCATTTATCTCGATAAATGAAAAAGTGTTCTACATTTTCCGAAATGAGTTTTTCCAAGTAAGAAACTTTAATTACACCTGCTCCTTCTTTTTACAGAAGCTAAATTAAGCTGATGTTCTGTTTATGAAAATTTCGACTAAAGATGATGAGTTCCATTCAAGTTATAATTATTATATCACTGCGACAAAATCACAATTCAGAATTGTTTAGTAACGGAGCAAAAGTAATTTATTTCTTCCCAGGTCTAATTGAGAAGAAAGAGCAGCAATGAATCAATGAAAGAATGAAACTAATTACATTAAAAAATGTCTATTATGCTCACATCTAAATATGAGAAAAATAATTCTGAAAGCATTAATGGTGTATGTATGATATGTGCAGCAAGTTTGTTGACTTTAGTACTATAAAGTAATTTTGTGTTGGATTTAACTCCAAAAATCCAAAATCCAATAAATTATTTTTTTTTTCAATGGGAGAATTCCCACACACAAAAATTGACATCCTAAATGACACTACTGTGACATATTATTTCATCGAGAATTTTCGGTTGCATTAAATTTATGACCATGGAAAGTTATTTATATTGAAAAGAATAAATATTTTATATGCATGAACACATCATCACAATAAACTGATTTTTGCGAGTGAAAAATAAAATGAAATGAAGTTAATTGTAAAATTGATTGGCTTCACATTCACACATACTTCCGATGTGAAATATTTTTATAGTTTTTTGTCAATGGCTCTCAAGATAACATAAATTTCATACATCTATGAATGTGCGGTATTGATTTTCAATTTATATAGATTTTATAGCAGAAAAAAATATGAAACAGAAATTATCCATCAAATTGAGTCAGTGTAAAGGTAGCAGAAGTGTGTTAAGAAAAAAATACTGTTTATGACGTCAAAATCATGTTCAAGAATCTGTGGTTAGATCCGTCAGATAAAATTAATCCGCTCTTTTTTTATGTTAAGACTAGTATTGCATTAACAAATTATTGAATCTAATCATTTATTGAGCTTTATGGGAATGGTGTTATAACGGTTTAATATGCACAACAAAACAAACGAGATGAATGCAAGCGTAAGAAAATTAAAATTTTTATTTCTTCATCGTCACATAAATTATCAAGCATTATGAAGATCTACTGTCTATTTTTTAGCCATTTCTGCTACTAACTAGGTATGTTTAAAAATGAAATTCCAATCAAATAAAATTTCCGTTTAAGATTTAATTCCAATTGCCCTTGAATGAGTGCAGCAATCATGCTAATGGCTTTTGATGATGCTTCATTTGAAATCTGTACTCAACTTTTCAGAATCGGTATTATACAACAACAATTGTAATCATTTCCTCCTTTTTTTGAAGAGCTGAATTACTTCAAAAAAGTTTACAATCAGTCATAAAAAAAAATATTGAAAAACAATGAAATTGTGGAAAACAGGTACTTTTCTTCATCTCTGGTCGTATTTGTTCTTTACCATTCACTAAGTGTGCATAAAAAATTTTTAATGCCATCATTCACATAGAAAAATAGCTCTTCTAATTCTCACAATGGGATTTTTACAGTAATGAGTGAACTAAAAGCCAGTGTGTATACATATTTCCAAAAAGTATGGAATGATGATAATATGGATAGCGAAAATATTGTCTTAGTTCATAATATTTTTCAAAGCTGGTTTCTTGTTACTTCTGCGAATGAAATCATAATAGATATATGCAAGAAAATATGTACAGCAGAAATTATTTTGCTGACATGCTAAATGAGACACAATGACATAAATTTGACGCATGAAAAGCATTTAAGGAGTCCGGAAGACGGTCAAATTTAATTGGCAGAAATAAAGAAAGAAAGTCATAAAGAAGAGGTGTTTCTTCCAATAATTTTTTTTTATTATTAAAAAAAGCATACTAAATGCTTCATTGTATACTGACCCAGTCCCATTTAGAGAATTGAAATTAAAGAAAAGGCACTTGACGATTGATTGAAAAAAATTTTTTTTTTGATTTTCCGTTAATCAAATTGGTGTTTAACGCGATTGATTAAACTGTGAATATGAATGATCGCTAATAATTAGTTAGTTATGATGTAGAACTTTATCTTTCATATTTCATTTCGATTTATTAACGTTTAATTCACGCTTCCGATATTTTCAAATGACGGTAAATATAATCGTAGTATAGAGTTAAAAAAGAAATGAGAGAAGAATTAAAAAGAGTACGTACCACTAGAACAAGTGCTTTTAATCCATATACCATCATGATTGTTGTTTTATGTTCATTTATTCAGATATGTTTCAAAAAACAAATTTTCTAGAAAAATTATTTTTTCACTTCAGTATTTTTTTTCTCACACTTTTTCACAAAACTTTTTTTTTGGATATTTCCAAAATTAAATTTTAATCACTCGATAAGAATCAACTTCTATTTTGAGAAGATTTCTTTCTTTTATATTTTTTGCATAAATTTTTTTATATATTTTTTTTTTCACAATTCGTACTTCTGTTATTTCTAAATCATAACTCAATTTATCTTATTATTTACTTATCGACCTTCTTAATATCAGCAATGAGCAATGTTAAAAAAATACGACCGTTCTTTACCGATGTTAAACATAAAATGATTCTCTGCTTTCTGTGAAGCATTTCTATCACATCGTCTCTTCACAATTTCAGTGGGAAAAATTCTTTCTCTATGGTTTTCAGTGCTTGCTTGCTTGCTCACTTGCCTTCTATACATTACGATTCACTTTGAGTTTCAAATGTTGTTAAAGTGCGGCTTCAAATAACAGGAGTCCGTAACATTGTGTGAGTGTTAAGCGTGCGATTATTTCTGTTTGGAAAAAAGAGTAATTTTCCGCATATATTGTAGTTGGTCTCTCTCATCTTTCCATTCATTTCATTTCATTTCTTCTCAGCTGGATCTTTCTTACATCTAAAGAGCATTTTTATCTCTTTTAACTTTAACTTTTTTTTTCTTTCATTCTTTCTTTATTACCATTGATGATCATGATAATAATGATGATGAAAATAAAAGATCAAAATATGAAACACATGTGTTATGCATGCACTGACCAACATATGTATTCCTCTTAGTACATTTATGAATTTTTTTCCTCTTCTTTACCTTACATTCTTATCATCAGTACTCATTTGAAGAAAGATACAGCAGCATCTTTGGAACTAAAAAAAATGTGAGAGTGGCACTAGCATGTGCTAACATTAAATCATACGTAGGTAGATCGAATACATGTAATTGATTTTATTTTCTAAAATGTTTCTTTACTTCCGCAATCTTTTCTAAATTCCTTTATGTAAAATAAATAAAAAACTAGAAAAATTCTCTTTAATTTCTTTATTTATTCAGCATGCATGCTTAACGTTAAATAAAAACAATTCTATGAAAAAAAAAAAAAAAAAATCAATATTCTATAGTTGACATACATCAGAAATTTACGCTTCATCTATAATCAAAGAGTGGTGCGAATTGATTTGTCATATCATGATTGAAAAGTCATTGTTCTGCTACTTACATTATTTATTTTCAGCAGTGGGGTGTTTTGCATAAAATAAAATAGAAACGGGACTGCATTCTGTGTGCATTGTGGTTAATGTGAAAAATTTATCTCTATAAACAGTTGAATGCTTCAATTAATCTTTTATGAATAAAATTTACAAGTTTAAGGTCATAAATAATCAAATTAAATAAAAATCTGAATTACATTTCATTTTGTGTAAGCATTAAATTTGGTTTTGCATGAATTTCCAAAAATAAAGTTATTTCATTATTTTTTCAGAGTTTGAATTATTTTCACAAAGTAAATTTTCATGTGTGGGAAATTAAAGGATTTTTTGCACCCTTTTTTGCCGTCTCCGCTTTAAAATGCAAAGCGGAAAAAACTTGATACTGATTTCAATTATCATAACATTTACATAATCCGCTTGAATTGATTCGAATTATGTTTCAACTAAAGAATGATTTTGCACTTGCTATGCGATAATTTACATAATCTGTCATCTCTCTCACTCTTTTACTTCCATTTTAAAAAATTTACTCACTTCTAAATTGTCATATTTGTTAATGTTTGACTTGAGAAATTCTTTCATATTTCTTTTTTTAAGGAAAACTTTGCCAAGGAACACAAGCAGCGTATGTATATTCACAAGAAAGTACAGCAAGAATCATTTCATGGTGAATCAGAATGTAAATTTGCAACCTTTGTTTTAACGGATCTGTGTGATACGCTGAATTAAAGAGAGCTGTTATTGAGATTTTGAGGTTTTCTTCATGATGTGCTGCGTTTCAATTGCAGGCTATAAAATTTATGCATTTTGAGATATTGAACTACTCGAAGAAAATAAAAACAGGAATCAACCTATTAACCTATGAAAAGAAATTGAATTCATGATTATTCTAATTAGGTAGATATTTAAAGGTCAAATGTGCGAAATTTTCACTTTTTTAATTTATTGTAAAACTTTCAATGACAACTTATAAAGTGTTGGTATGGATTTGGCTGATTTTTCCGGTGAAATTTCTACAAATAACTATCGGATATGTATATCTTTTCTGACAATTTTCTAGCTTATTAATACATCCCTTAATTAAAAACTCAACTTTAAAATATCAGACAAAGAAATTGATTTGAAAATTTCCCTAAATGTTTATCCGCTATTTGTTTTAAAGGTGTCGAGTCATTGCAAACAATAAATGAATTTAGTAGACAGACTACTATTGAATTTCAACTAATAGTTATATCCCAAATTGAATCAAGAATATCCAAATGCAATAACAGTAATTTATCGCATTCTTCTACATTATTTATTATAATCTTGGTTTTTCGCTTTACCTTAACATCATTCGTGACTTAATTGAACGCCATAGCATGGTGAAGATTTTTGCGCCTATCCAATACCTAAAGAACAACTTTTTTACATGATTTTACATAAAAAAGAAAGTATTTGGAAATACTCTGTGTGATGCTTTTAAAATATTTCAATACAGAATTTGAAGAAGAAATTATTAAATTTCAAATTTTTGCCACTACACCAATTTGTGTCCGTTCATTCCTTGATTTATAAAGATTTTATGCATTTCTCGAAGAGATAATAAGAGATTTGGATATTAAAAAAATAAAGTACATCCTGAAGTGGAAATAGAAATTTATAAAAGTTATTTGCATGCAACCAGCCAAGAAACAGATTGAAAGAAGTTTTTAGTGACCCATATTACATGTTAAATTTCGCTCTTTAATACTAATTTCTAGTTTTATTATTTCAATGCTTTATGGTCTTCATCCTAAGAAATATTTAACATTTAAAGACATTCCGGTTGAGTTCTTTAGTCGGGAAATAATTGAATTCAGTGACGACTGACTTTAATCACATATGTATGTCTATCAATCAATTCTTCAAAAAAGAAAAGAATCATTATTAAACGTATTAAGATTCCGTAAATTGTTGATGATTTTACGACTAGCGAAACTATAAATAATAATATCGAGAAAAGTGAATAGGAAGTAGTTTATGGATTAATGATGCTTCTTGTTGACTAAATGAAATAACGGCAAAATGAAATGAAATCAATAAGAAAATTCGGAATCGCATTGTATGTTTTAGTTCTCGTGTGAATTTTATGCTTACATTACATTTCATTTCTCTATTCTTTTCTTTCTATTAAATAGATATCAATCAAATACTGGCATCTTTTATTTATTGCTGTTTGCTGTTCTTCAAATCAAATTTTCTCAATCTTTACAGTTTTGGTTTAAAATCATAAACATGTGCATTTTTATGAGTTGATTTATTTAATTTTCATGATTTTTTTTTTATTATTTTCCTTATCATTAATTTAACATAATTAGTATTTTAATCAGTTTTAATCTACTTCTTAACAAGCTTGCTTGTGCTGATGTACAAAACGTTATTTCCTCGAATAAATGCATCTCCATACTTGTTTTTTAATTGACCATTTTGGTATTCTTCTGTCTGATCCAAAGCAATATTCATATATCCATCCAAACAAGCCAGAACGCCTGTATAAAGTAAAAGCATGCAAATAAAAGTAACCGGAATCAAAGATATTGAAAAATTAATATTTTACCTCTATAATCGACTCCACTGTTTAATTTTACGACAACAGCTCGTCCATGAATTTGATTGATAAACTGTGAAAGAGCTTCTTTACGTGACATTCTTAAAGATTTGTTAAGTATTTTATCCTTTTCTGAACTTGAATGAATTTGTTTTATGAAAATCGTTTTGGTTTGTTTATAATTTTTTTTGATCCGGTTCAATTTCTGGACATTCAGTCATAAAATAACAAAAGACATCTTTCAAAACTGATAGCATGCTAATAACTTGCAAAACTGGCAACGTAGAATCGAAAAATTCGACTTACTCTTGTGATTTAATTTTAATTAATTTTATCGCAATTAGGAATAAATGGGGTCTGGCGGAAGTAAGCCTAGAACAGTGTCCTTTGAAAATGAGTCAAGTGGAATAATTGACATCAGTGAAGATGTCGTTTCTCGCTTAAAAAAGGACATGCAAAAAGGTGAAAAATTTGTTGTGATTGAATAACATATACTTACTTCTTCTTCTTCTTAGTCAAGTGCTATATAGTCCTAAATTAATTTAATTATTTATTTAATTTTAATTTTGTGCTATGATAAGAGAGGGAAACGAAAAAGGCAGAAATACGTGATGCACAGCAAAAACAACAGCCAGTTCAAGCTCCTTTAATTCCTTCCCAAATGCAGACAGTAATCTATCAGTCGGCTCCAACAATAACAGCAATGCAAGTTCGTAAAGAAAAGGAAGCTGAGTTGTCGGCAAACGATCAGTATTGGGGAGAGCGCCTTAAGAAGCAGGAAGAAGAATTTTTGAAAAATAATAAGATACTCGAGAAGGAATTCAACGACACAGTTAGTGACTGAATAATTTCAAAAAGTTGATAGTTGATTACAATTTGTGTATTTTTAGATTGCTGATGTTAAGAACCGTTTCAAACATTCATCATTTGCAAATCAAGTTCCTCCTTGTCAAGAGTTTAAGAGTCGAATTATAGATTGTTATCGCAAAAATCCAACAGAAACGTTAAAATGTGCTAACGAAGTCCAAGATTTCATGAATTGCATTAATCGTGCCCGAGTAACGGCAATTGATGACAAGAAACCAGCACCATCTGCGTAGATTTTAATATAATTATTGTGCTGCACGTGTGCAAATAAATGTTTTTTTTTTGAAAAGTAAAAAAATAATTTAAAAAAATAGCATTTAAAAATCTGAATACTTAACATATTTATTGGAAAATTTTATTAAATAACATTGGCACTTTTTAGACTTTGATGTGAAGGTCCAGTTCCTAAAAATTCAACTAATTTCTCAGCACGTTTTCCATGCTTAAATTGAAATTGCTGGCTTAATTTTTCGCCCATATCAGGGTCTATAATATGTGTAGTTTTAATCCTCTCTTCATCTGTACCAAAAGCAACTCCTTTGATGTATTTATACATGGCTTTAGTTCTGTTGATGAAATCCTCAAATTTACTTGGTTTTTCAGGAATTTTACGTATTGAATATAAATGTCCGTTGGATTTAAAAAATATTGGCTTCGATGTTGCAGGTGGATACTTAAAATATTGGAAGTTCATCACATCTAAATTACTCCAATCAAAAGTAGCTTGGATATTTTCAATAGCCAGAAGTAGTGAAAATAAGACAAGACAGAATTTCTATAAAATGTTGAAAATAATTTATTTAGCAGTTAATTCCTATAAATATGACAATTTTACCATTTTCTTATACGATGTTGTCTAGTTGCTTGAAAATTTTTAAATGACTGAATTTCTTTTATTTTCGATAGCCAATAAAGTTACTTTATATTCATATCGCATCTTCAATTAAACATATTATATATTTTTAGGGTGAAAGAAAATGAAATTTTTCAATCAAGCAGTTTTAAAACAAAAGTTAAGCTTAACGTGACTTTTATGACATGTGCAATCGTTTTGCAGAAATTATGCAACTTTCTACATACATGAAATAATCGAGCTTACTTATATTAAGTATGCATAAAATTATTATTATTATTTTTTCAATCAGACAGTAGAAATTAAGGAGTCGATTTTCGGAATAATAATTCTGACTAATAAGATTTTTAATTTTTTTTTATTTCAAAACTGGTTATCAATATGTTTTAGTGCTCTATATATAACAAAAAAATATGAAAAAAAAAATAATAATGAAGTAAAAATCCAATGAATTTTCTCGATGACTCAATTCTTTTAAAAAAATCTCCTTATTTTCAGTACAAATCTATCCATTATATTCTTGTTAAATATAACTTTGTTTTATTTACAATTGTTATTATTTATTAGGGATCTTTTTGCTTACTGATCCAGCAAGCCTTTTCAAACAAATTGTTCTCACATCTTTTCCTTATCTTTCATTCGTAATTATTAGCACAAAGACCAAAAATAAAATATGATGAAACTAGGTATGTGTGTGAAAAAATACATAGAGGATAGAGGATAATAATAAAATATGAGTAATATTTATAAAATATGTAAAACATCGTCATCTATCATCCCTTAAGCATTCCTTTAATTAAGCCAACATGATGCTACATAAAATACAAACATTACATTTAATTTTTTTTTTGTTTTTTTAAATAGGAGGCTTTAGCGTTTCATTTGGATTAAATAAAATAATTATTCATATTAAATTTTTAAACTTTTTTTTCTTTTCTTTTTTGGAAAATTTATCATGCATAAACAGCTCAATTTGCCCATTGCATCAGTTCCTTCATGTCTGGATCTTCATCATCCTCGGTAGCGGCAACGGGTTTCGCTAAAATTGAAACAAATATGTAACATTAAAGACTGACTGAGTTTGAACAAAGAAAATGTATGTGACATACCTTTTTTCTTTTCCTTGGATGCTGTTGGTAAATCTGTACTTGGAACATCCGGCAATTTGCTTGGTGTTGGAGTGACATTGAGTAGCTCTGAATCTAAGGTCTCTTGCTCCAATTCTTCTAATTCCTTAGCCAATTCATCTTCATCGACACCAGATGAAATGATTCCACTTGAAATAGCATTAGATATTTCATTAGCAATATCATTTTGTTCTGCAATATCGTCCATCATTTCGTGAACATTGTCAATATTCATATCCTTGTGTGATTTCTTAAGTGCATCAGATGCTCCCTTCATTGTGTCTAATACAGCTGCGTTGGTATTAGCATTTTCTAAAGCTTCTCGCTGAGTTTCAATAGTAGTTAATGTACCCTGAAGTTGTTCTAGTTGTTGCTCGTATCTCTTCTTTCTTTTTAATGCTTGAAGTGCAACTGGAATATAAATTATATTATAAAAATAGAAAGTTAACACTTAGTTTACTTAACAAGTGGTTAAAATTTGAATAGAACAATTTACAATATTCATCTCCTCCAAAAATATTTTGTACGGAAAAAATTTTAATCGTGATAGTTTCGTCACAGACGTAGAAGAAAGAAAATATGACAACAACAATACGACTGACTGACTATATAAAATACACGATATATATTTTTCTATAATCGAAGGTCAATTATTGTGATAAATCGAATTTAGTCATTGGACTTGCAAGATAGTATAAATTAATTACCTCTTTTGTTTGCAGATGCATTTTTCTTTGCTAATTCAAGTTCCTGTTCAACCTTTTGTTCTAGAAACTCTTGTTTCTTTAATAGCATATTCTCCGTATCACGCAATTTTTGAATACTTTCTGATGTCGACGGAGCTGCTTCTTGTTTTTTAGCTCCAAATAGGTTCTTGAAAAAGGACATTTTTATTTATTTAGTATGTACACTCAACTAACAAACAACAAATATTTAATTTATGTCTATAATCTTTCCGTATTAATGCGTAATTTAAATTTCTTTAAATTTTTCTTTATTATTTTAAAAAGAAAAAATTACTATGATTCACGAATTGAACCGGATCAATAGAACTGTTTATAAATGATGTGTATGCCTTAAAGGGGAGAATTTTTAAGTCTGCTTTATATACTAAAAAGTTTTTTTTGTAGTCCGTCATTTTTAAATAATTCCAAAACCGGTTCAATATTTTTTTGAAAAAATAAAATCCGTTAGGATTCTCTTGGCACTTTTCGACCAGGAAAAATAATTGAAATTAGAGAATTGTATTTAAAAATCATTGGTAAAATTTCGTTCAAATTGTTTATGTACCTAAGTACTTGCAATGTATTTTATCCTCATGCAATTTAAAATTCATAACGAAAATATTAAAAAATCAAAATTTCAGTTCATAAAAAATAATTTTTATTGTAGAAAAAAATCAAGTCTTAGAAAATAATTAACAATAAATATTTGGTAGTCTGCATTGACTGCAAATCTAATTTTGAATTCTTTTAGTTAAAAAGAAAATTTTGATGTATATGTCACATTAATGAATTCCTTCAATTGGTGAATAGCTCTTATATTGATACAATTCAGGTCCTGCAATTAAAAAATATATTTTCATCTTCTGCAATTCTTTTTTTTTATTAATAAATTTATTTACCTCCGTATCCATAAAGAAGTTTTCCTTTTCCATGAATATCATAGTATGGGTATCTATATTTTGGTCTATAAAAATAAATAAATAAAATAACATCATGTATAGAATCAGTTTTAAGTGGGAATTAACAATAATGAACGATTTTTGACGGTCAATGAGCATGCCACATCAAAAAAAACCTTGTCCTTCTACTTCATTTTAACTTCTACTTCTTTTATAAAGTCTTATTTCAAAGTCTTTACTGGTCTTTACCTATATAAAAATTATCAGATTTTTCTCTAAATTTTAAATTAAATTTTTAAAAATGTGCAGATTTAATTCTTTACAAGAATATTTTTTTTTTTTTTTTGTACAGCATAAGCCACTAACATGTTTAAATTTTTCTTAGCAGTGTGTAGTTCCATACAAAAATAATTAAAAAGTAAAAAATCATCTTCCGCAATTTAACTTTATTCCGAAAATAAATTTACAGTAACAAGTCGAACTCAATTGAACAAAACTATTTTTTGAAAAGAAATTTTGTTGTTGTGACTGACTGCATGTGCTTTGTTGTTGCAGAAATATATGAGGCGAAATGTGTGTCAATTAGCAAGTTGTTATGTAACATATTTTCTGGTATTACAACTTAACAATCAAAATATTAATCTTACATACCTTTCAAAGTATTGGAAATTGGGTGCTCTTGGTTGTAATTGTGCAGTTACTTCCTGAATAATAATCATCATAAGGACACCAATAATCTTTAACACATCAAATAAAAAAAATTAATTCCATTAGCATTCACGTATTTTTTTTTATTTTAAAAAGTTTTTTTTTTTAACTTTTATTCCAAAAAATATTTTAAAACTTACAACAAGAACAAAAAGGTTTGCGAATTTCATTTTGAAAAAAATATTTTAATCACGTAAAATTCCAGAAACTTTCTTGGACAAGTGGTGTGAATGAATTTAGATTATGAGGTAAAATGAAGCTATTAATTTATTTTCTTATGATCTTCACAGTTATACGATGTTAACCGTCTGCGTTTCAAACCAACACTAAACTGAGCATTCGTTGTTTCTTTGCTGTTCAGTTAGGTAAGAAAAGCACAGCACAAAAGTGAAAGTTTTCTTCTACACACAATCAACATTGGTCGTATTTTCTGTGTAAGAAATAGTAGTTATATTTGTGCTTTTAAATTGTCTGCGAATCTTCAAATGTTAAAGTGTTGAAAATTCATCTTTTTTTTTATCACGTACTCATTCTTAAGTGACAAAAGCTTATGATCACAACTCTTTTTAAGTCTTTAAGATTATTGTCTTCAGCAAAAGTTAAATTACATTCAATTTTCTGTCAAGGCTTTTTGTCTTTTTTGTGATTAACAAATGTAATTTTCATGCTTGTCATCACGTTTAATTTGCAAAGATTAGCAATGCATTGTTATGATTAATAAATTCAATTTTATTAAATTTGTTCTAATCTTTAATTCAATGTTCTAATCATGCAGTCAAGACAAAATTGATTAAAATTGTATAAAATGAGAGAATGCATTTAATTCAGCAATTTAATTTTTTATGGATCATTTCCCAAAAAAATAAAGTCGGTACTGATTGTTTGACATTTACATAATATATATATATATTAAAAGCTTTATATTATTACGGATTATTACATGGGTATTTCCAATTACTTATGTACACAATTCACATGGTTCAATCACCCATCAAAAAAGCTCTTTTAGCATCCAGCGCCTTCAACTTATGCAATTATTTTTCTTTACAATTATGATGTAAAATTTATCTGAGAAATTGCAATGTTTAACTAGTAATTTTAGCGACCGACACGAAAAGGGCCATGTAATGAAAAGTTTAATGCTCTAGAAAAAGAATTAAGATAAAAAAGAGAAATTTTGCGTTAAGGTCGTGTTAAGGTTGTTTAAAACAAGTTTTGTGGACTTCTTTAAGCATTAATGCGTCATTTCAGTGCTGTCTTTTGCATTTTTCCTCCAATGTACAACAAAAATTTCTCTTCGACAATGCACAATAATTGTGCAATTTCTTTTTGATTGTCGGTCAGTTAGCTGTATTATGTAATAAATGACATATATTAATTTTAACTTCTTTCGCCAAATCTTGTTCAATATTTTGCTTTTATAGTCTCTGATGGATCATATCCACCGAAAATGTTGAAATAATATTGACACATGAAACGTCGTCAAATAGTCAAAAAATGTGTGATACTTATAAGTAAATATAATGGAATATGCTTCATTTTTTTAGATAATAAATGACCTTACTATATTATAGTATGGTCCAATAGCTCTTAAGCGTTGCAATTATCAGCAATAAAAAATTTACACTTTGGCACTCATTAGTATGCATGCAGAAAATGCACTTCGGAGATCATGTCTCGATTAAAGTTAACTTGCCATTAAATTTTTCTGGGTCATTAAAAATGTTTTGACGTTTTGGCATCACGTACTTTTATGCTTGATTGCTTTTCTTCTGTTTTATGTTTATTGATGATGATGAAAAGCATAAAAGACGAACCTTTAATGCATTGCGAAAATTCATATGTGCTAATATATTTTGTGCATTCAATCAAATTATGTTAAAGCTTATAAAGTCAGTATTGATCAATGTTCTGTGAAAAAAATATTTGATTACATTGCATGCATGAATTGAATGCTTAATAATAAATACTTTTTGAAAGTTAAAAAAAAGAACTAATATACTTAAATTTTCTGACCTGCAACAACATTAACAGATAAGAAATTAAGTCCATCATTTATGGATAAATTATTTTTTTGTACTTTGAATTGTGTCTTTTAGAAATGACCGCAAGCATTTTCTAATTTTAAAAAACCTTAAAAGTTAAAGCAGAAAAAAATGTGATCGCGTTATTTGAAACAAATAACCAGACACAATTTACTAGTAGCACTTTGGTAATTAAGGAATTCCAAAAGCTTTTGCGTGCATATTTCGTTCAAGAATTCAAAAGTTTTTAAGGTGAAGAAACACAACTGGTGGATTTATACTAAAAGTTAGCAAAAAAAGTCGTTTAATGACCTTTTCTTTGATGTTTGTTGAGATAGCCTTCCTCAATGTTTTATCCGCATAATATTTAAGATACTTTACTTCCAGCAAAAACACGTACTTTTCCTTTCATTTGTGATTTTCAAAGTTATTGACTTTGTATAACGGTTGCCAACTAAATGAAATCCAAATAAAATGTGTATTAAATTAATACAGACAACTTGATCTTCAGAAAAAAAAAATCCACTTGTTAAGTATTAATATAAATAAATGAGAATTAGCTTCTTGAAAGTTTAAGAATATGTAAATAATATTTCACTTCCTAAAAGAATTCCAAAATCACTCAATATTTGTCATTTTGATTAACTCATTATTAAAAAATCTGCACGCTATGTGTCATCATGATATTTTAATGCTTATAAAAAGTAAACATTAGTACAACTAACATGACATACAAGATATGAAAAATAATTTGTAAATTCTCAAAGAGCTAAATTTATTTAAGACTGCGTAAATCTTTGCATTTATTTCAATTGTTTACACTCTAATTTTTTTCCTCGAATTTAGTTGTATCGCAAAATTTTAAAGGCTGATTTTAATTAAACTGTTAATATCTGTGAAAAATTAATTGATGATAGCATCGATAATGCATTATCGTTGACCTCAAATGATTTAAAAAATCAATTTTGATCGATTACGCTGCCTTAATATTTTATTTTCAACCCCACATGTTTTGTATTTTTTTTAGATCTGTATTGAAAGAAAATTGCAGGTGTGTTGATGTATGTGTAGCAACAAAAAAAAAGTTTTCTTATGAATTCATCGTAGCGTGTTTTATATTTCTTTTGGAAATTTGTTTTACTGCTTTTAGTGTTAAGTTAACTTTACATTAAGCTACAACAAATTCTTGTAATTGCAGCGATGCATCGACCAATCAAGACAGAAAATCTTAAGTGCAATGCTTAATAACTTGATATTTTTATTGTATTATGGTTAGTGCAATATACTGCAATTCACATATATTCTTCGGACGGAAATAATGTGTATTGCTCATACCATAACAGTCGCAACGCTGTGAATAATTCTGGTGATGTTGAAAAAAATTAGAAGTCAGTATAAACTGAGTGCTCGTTGTGAAAACTTACTTGAATAAACTCATCAATATAGTGAATTATTTTTATTGATTTTTTTTTTCAAATTTTATCAAATTGTACAAAATTAAGTTATGGTCTCAATAAGAAATGTATTTTTGGTGGTAAATATTTTAAAAAGTGGAATTTTGTGACTTTTTTTATTCTTGATAATTTTTTATTACAAAGTCTATGCTAGTCATCATTGGAAATTATCAGTGCGAATGTGGTGTATTCTCATTAGTTAGAGATATTTTGCAGTGGAATGTAGCGGGATTACCTCTTATTCATCAGGTAGGTTAAATTAAAAAAATATGCAGGTTTATGAAGTAACAATAAAAAATGAAAGTATAATTAAGTATGGATAAAAAAATAAAATAAATAAAGTGATGAAATTTAAAATTTCGCTAAGCTGAAATAATTAATTATTTGACAGATAAGAAAGTGAAATTATTTTTAATGCTGAGTCTCAGTTTTTTTTAAGGTGGGTTTAAATTAAAACACGAGAAGGAAATAATCCAATTTGAGGAAATGTCTCAAACTCTGCAAATCAACAATATGTAATGTGCCAATTTTTTTTATAAATTAATTACATAGACAATCCAGTATCCTAAGTTCAAAGACAAGGTCGTAATAAAAATGTTCAAGATTTACGGGAATATAAATATTTTTAAAACTTGTCTTTTGGCGTTCCTTTGATATTTTAGCAAATTAACATATTTTTTTAAGACTTTACAATAAAGCTTGGTTGATTTTTATTTGAATACTAGATATTTTTTAAATTCAAAAAATTGTTAAAATTGTTTCAACTATTGATTCATAATTTCGGATAATTTCTAATTTTAGATCTTCAAAATTATTATTTAATATTTATTATGCAATTGAAAGTGAAAAAAATTAATAGGTAGGAACTACATAAAAAATAAATGGATCAATTAAGTGAATGCGAAAAGAAATTAATTGACTTGATTGATGAACATTTCTTAAATTATGAATTTGTATTACAAAATTTTAAGACTGGAAGTAATGTTGATGATTATGCAAAAAAAATTGTTATGACTTTCAATTGAATGGGTTGAAAGAAAAGTAAATGTAATTCATGTTTAAGCCGTTTGAACATTTTTTTTTTCGGTTTTGATTTTACTTTTTGTTAAAGTAATGCATCGCAGCAGATGTTGAGTATTATACGAGATCAAAAATTAGTAAAGAAAGTGAAAAAATTTTTTCTACTTTATAATCACAATAGCGAAGCATTAAATAACAGTAATGAAATTAAATTATCAAATTGTGAAGAGTCATTATCGGAGATGAAAAGACGAAAATTTTTAAATGAGCTGTACATAACTAAAACTTTATATGTATTGATTGCCTAAACATAATAAGCAAGCAAAAAAATTTGTTTTATTTTAAAAGATAATATAATACGATTAATTTTATTTTATAGAGAACAGAATGGGATTTTGATCCGGAAGTAGCACAAAAAAGACGAGAACAATTTTATGAAGTAATTACTAATTAAATTTTATTGCAATTAAAGTTTTATCATTAATAATATTTGAATTTTTAACACAGCTTCATGGCTACAGAGCAGCAAAATATTTAGAGCGAATTGGTCAAGGAATTGACGGGAGACATCGAGAACGAGAACACGAACAAGCCATTAGAGATGAGGGACATTTACAGGGACTTAATCTTCTTCAACCTTAATAAAAACCCACTATTTAGCTTAATGATTGTTGTGACTGTAAATTAAATAGTAAGAATAGCCAAAAATATTCTTTTTTGATTTCAATTAATATTTAAGGCCAATATTAGAGATATGTAAAAGTAAAATAATGTAAAGTTAAATTATAAAAAAAAAAAACATGAAATTAAAAACAAAAAAAACTTAAAAATTTAAATGAGCTTTTTTGACATTCAATTTATAAGTTGTGTGACTTCTAGCTATTATAGTCAATAATAATGAAAATAATGCGAACTAAAAATAATGATTTTGATTACGCAAACATTGATACGCTCTAGTTTCAACTTAAAGATGCGTGAATTTTTTATTTCAATTAATTTATTTTTTTTTCTTCTTTTGTTTTTGAATATTTACCAAGATTCGTAAATAAAAAATTAGAATCTAAGCTAACTTTATCAATATACCTATTTTAAACATTTTGATTCAATTTTTGAACAATTAATTAATTTACAAAATTTCTCTTTTGTTTAATGAATAAAAGAGAATAAAAGGTTATAGAACTCTAGAATGTGTCTCAATAAAGAAGATGCGTTAAGGTTTATCGACTTGTGTGGAGCAGTAATATGACCATGAAAATTAGATTTGCTGTATAATTTGCAATAACCTTGAACTTGTGTGTAGGATAAAATAAACATGATTAAGTGAAGAAACATTTCACTGTTGATAATTTATTACGTTTTATTAGTCCAGCAAAACCGGAATTCTTACATTATGTATCATTTACCTATGAAGAATTATAAATTAAATTAAATGTCTTGAAAATTGATTTTTTTTTTTCATAATTTTAAAAAGCAAAATTCTATTAAACAAAACTTTTAAAATAAATTTACAAAAAATGGTACCAATGTAATAATTTAATAATAAACAAATTCTTCCAAATCTTTCAAAGTTATAAATAAATAAAAATTTAGAATTAATTATTTTATTACTTTTCGCAAAAAATAGATTAAATTAGATCATTGACTTCAGTGATGGTAATTCCAATCAACTGCAAAAAAAAAAAAAACTAACTGACCTTAACCGCTTACAACCCATGTGAGTTAGACATTTAGTACCAAATTAAAATAATAAAAAAAAATTCATACTTGTAAGACTGCAAAAGTTTAAATCTAAAGGTAGCTGTAGCACGTTGCATTTATGCAAGTTGCACTTGTCCTACTTTAACAGTTTCTTCATAGCCGTTAAAAGTGAATTATTACTTCCATGAACAAAATACTTAAAGTCGTAAATTCAATGGCAGTTTCATTAAAAATTTTAGGTTGATTTGTTCTTTCAAATTTCATTTTGATGAAAAATGGAAAGTGTTTCTGAAGAATTTATTATGACAAAATCCATAAACAAGAATTTTTTAATAATTTTTAATGACATTAAAATATAATGTTAAAAAAAATCCAAAATAATTAAATTAGATTTTCAGATTAATAAGTTAGAAAAATTTTATTGAGAAATTTCGAACTTCTTCTAAAAAGGTAAAAAAATTTATATAAAAGTGTTTCTTAAGATCATAAGTATTTAAAGTTTTCACAAGTAAATATTAAAAGTTCAGCGATTCTCAAACTGTTTAGTTTCACCAAACTTTTTGTTTAAAAAATTAAAAAAAATAAATTTAAAATTTATTTCCAGAGACTGTGTTAGGTTGATGTTAGATGCATTATTCTTTTTAAAATTGTTTAGATGATTCCTCTAATATCAGTAGAAAATTTTAATTCTGTATACGATTTTTATCAAAGATCTAAAATGTACACAATTAAAAATTTTTACGCTTGTTAAATATTTTAATCTTGTACAATTTCTTGTTCATATTCATTGAATTGAATTGTTGGAAAGATAATTACATAAAAAATAGAAAATTTTCAAATTAAAGAGAGAAAAGGAAGGAAGAATGTTAAATGGTAAGAAACTTTTTTATTTTTCTTTCTCGATCAACGTTTAACTTTGCTATTCTATTTTGCAGAATTTCCTGCTTTTCAAAAGATGAAAAACAAAGAAGTTCCTGATTTTCTACTCTGTAAACATTCACAACACAATGTGGAAGAAATAATAAAGGACATTTGAGAGTAAAATTAGTGATTGTGCATTTTAAGAGTGCAATAAAGAATGAAACAATAATGCTAAAGATTCATTTATAAGTCTTTGTGTAAAATCATGTTTAGATCACTATTTTTCAATCATAAAAGCTATTGCTGCATACAGACTATTCTGCATCATTCTTCGTTACAGGAAACACAATGTTGTTAATGCTATGCATGGTCGAAAAATATGACATTCTCTCTAATAAGGAAACAATACTGAAATGTCTATGATCCATGCATGGTGAAAAATCACTTCTCTGGATGCAGTTTTCTTAAATCACTCTTTTTTGAAATTTCTATTTCCATTGAAATCCATTAATGGTTCATTTTAGTTTTTAATGAAAAATCTATACTGAAATATATCGTCGATTACAATTTCGAAAACGCATTGAAAAGGGCAAAGCAAAGTGAAGGAATCAACAACAATTACAATGCTAATTCGCATTGTCAGAGTTTTTAACTCCTTATGCGATTTTATTTTCAGCACTCGAGTGGTATTAGCGAATTTTTTAAATGCAAAACAATTTTTTCTGTAAGTATTTGGAAATCAATTGAGTTTTTATTACTTTTTTATACTCTCAGTAGAGAATCAGGATCAGGAATGAGAGAGTTTTATACTGAAAGAAGGGGAAATTTTTTTTCGCATATACCAGCTCAGATGTAGTATTTTATTGTACATTGAGTGAAATAAAAATTGTAAAGTGGCGTATTAGCAGAGCATTAACGAGGAAAATTGAGTTTAAATGAACTTTCATTGAATTGAATTGAATGGATGGAAAAGGGAGAATGAGTAGAAGGATGAATGTGAATAATAAAAGAATGGGATACAGGGGGAAGTATTTATATCGAGAAGAAGGTTAAAATCATCAAAAGCCAAAGATTGAATGTGAAAAATTTCCTTTTTGTTACAAAAGAGAATGTTTGATCTCAATTGAGCAAAGCATGAAAGAGAAAGAGAATTCTTATAAGAAGGCATAGAAATAAAAAAAAAATCAAAATGCTTTTAAACAATTTCACTTTAATTTCCCATCTCTCATAGTCTTATAACAATTCATTCATCTTTGAGTGCAAATCCCTTTTCAACAATCCGCTTTTATAATGTTAAATACTTTTAAATGTTGCTTACAAGAATTTTTTACAGAACATAATGAAATGCAGCAGATTTTTAATGCCGTTTTCAAATGAGCTTTTCAGTTCTGTACATATTTTCAAAGTTACAAATTTTATTAGATCAACGAGAAAATTAACGCTTTTTCAAAATAACTTGGATTTTTATAAAATTGAAAATTCTGAAAAACACAATTTCATTAGACTTTAGTATCGCCTATTTCTTGATACATATTTTTTTTTTTTAAAAAAAAGTATCATAAAGAATTGTAGCTGTTCATTTGAAAATTATTTACAATGTACTCCTTATGAACGGATAATTCGCTTTATTCAGTTTCGTGTGACAACGTTCATACTAGTTATTGTTTTAGACACATCATTGTTAAACAAATAATAAAATGAAGATTCAAATACCAAATGTAATTATATTGCTGTGGTTCATTGTTCACATTTATGTTATTTGATATATTTCATTTACGAATGATATTAAATATGCAATGAATGTAGAGAAAAATTTAATATAAATCCAAATGTATGATTTTGATGTTCTTTCCATTGAAATCATTTTCAGATGATGAAATTTTAACAAATAATTCCAAGTTAATACTTTCAACAAACATAATCTTTTTGCCTTTTACAAATAAAATATTCAATAAATGGAAAATTTTGATGAATAAGAATTTTTTTAGAGACGAGTATTTTATGAAAATGTATCTTTTTGTGAGAAATTATTTCAATAAAAAGGTGAGAGAATTTCATAAAACGAGGATTAAAGGAAGTTTTTATGCATTCAATTTTGATAAGAAATAATAAATTTTTTATGAATGAGTTTTTCTGTTGAAGGTTTTCAAATTGAAATTTCAAATGTAAAACTTTGATATTTTATTTCAATAAATTAAAGACTAAATAATTTCTATTTGAATTTTTCTGCTGAAACCAAATAATTCATAATCATTAGATTTTTGATTCTAAATTTAAAATATATTCGAAACTATTTAGGTAAAATTTCCATACTGAGATTTTGACAATTTTTTGAGAATATATTTTTTTTTTAACTGTCTAACTAACTGTAATTTAACTGTAATCCTTGATAGTAGTAACTAAGTAATAAAATTTGTAATTTAAAAGATTTAAATTAAACAGTCTTTGTTCTGTGGGAGTGATTTTCGGTAATACGTATTTATACCATCAAATAATTTGCTTCCTTTTTCAGTAGTTTCTGAAAGTTAAGATAATAATAAAATGAGAGCAAATTTATTTACAGAAAAGATAGAACATTATAAAAAGGTTCTCGATGTAGCAGAAAACAGAGGGTCAGAAAACTCAAACTCAAGTTTTATTGGTATAAAAGAATTAACATAAAGTTTCACAACAAAGTCATCCTTTTCTCCGTTATCTCATTCTCTTTTGTTCGTCTACATTCTCACACTCAAAAGTTTTGAGATGATGAAAATAACATTTTAATTAATATAATTTAAATGTAAATTTCATTCTCGTCAAGTTTTATTAAATTTCCATGAATTGAATTTTATTTGTTTTACTCTCATTTTCTTTTCCTTAGTCGCTATGATTTTCTTTTCGATTGAGGAATACTCTATTGTGTTTTATGTTATTCATGAATATAATTTTATTTAACGAAAAATCGGATAAATTGAAGGAAATGAAGAGAATGAAAACGGAAAATTAATTTTCAATTCAATTGATGATGATAAATAATGGGAACGATGATGTCTGATTATATACGATCTGTAAAAGATGTTATTGTCGTTATAAAAAAGAATTTGGTTCAATTATTGAATTGCTCAATTTCCTCACTTGAATTCAGTTAATTTTAAATGTTCACAAGTATTAGAATAAATTTACTCAATAAGAAATACCAGATCATAGTTAATCAATATTTTGAATTTGTCCAGTCATATACGAATTATGCAGTCTAGGTTAATATCAGAAGCAAAACAAAATTTAAACTTTTAATTATCTGTATTTGGTACCTAATGTTTTCAATTTTCTTTATTTATAAATATTTTTTCAAAATATTTTGCTTTAAAAAGGTACAAACAGACACATTTATTTTTTTAAAACAAAACTTTCTAAATAGACTATCTTTGGATATTGCAAACTTTTTTTGTTGAAAATAATCTAAATCTTATGTTATTATTTTTGAGCGCATTTTGGATATTTTTATAATTTGTTTGAAATTTAAATAACTTTACGAATGATTTTCAGATTGGTTGATAGTAAGTGCAATTGTTTGCTATCTGAACGTTGAGTTTAAAAATTTGTATCAAAAAAATTAGGGTTCGGAAAAAATGTGCAGGGCTGCGCAGCCCTGCGCAGGCCTGCATTTTTCTATTGTTCTTGGATGCGCATCTGGATGCGCAGGCCTGCGCATCCCATTTTTTACCAAAAAATTTTAATAAAAATTTTCAAGAGGATTTTGAAATGGATTGAGGTGGTTTTGCATTTAAACTAAAAAAAACTTAAAAATTCATTCAGATTTGACTATATCAATTAAAGTTTTCATAGGTTTTTGGTCACTTTATGCGTAAAATAGCTTAATTTCTATGATAAATAGACCACTAGTCGAAAAAAAATTGCTGCCAGGTTAAATTTTAGTTTGAAATCATAATTTTAATTGATATTTGAATGATTTTACAAAATATTAGTTACATTAGTACAAAAATACTATCAAAATTTAGTAAAAATAATTCATTTGGCTGAGTATAGAGTCTCAATTTTTATATTTTTGTATATTTTATAATAAAAATGATGAAAAATGTAATTTTCTATGATTTTCAATCAAAATTGATTAAACATAGTCTAAAATACTTTTAGTTACGGTTTATAGTAAAAAAATAATGCATGCAGGCCTGCTGAAGGCCTTCAGATGCGCAGGCCTGCGCATCCATCATTTCCGAACCCTAAAAAAAATTAAAACTATTCACCTAATGACCCAAAGTGAAATATTTTGGAACTGATTCGAACATTTTTATGCTTAAAATTTAAGTTTACGCATTTTAGTCTCCAGTACCGAAAAGAGAGCAACATAAAAGTACTTTACGACGACAGATTATCCATAATTTACAGAGGATAAACATATTCTGTTATTTTTATCTGAGAAATAATACTATTACATATTTCTTCTTTATTCTTTTGGAATCTTTTCTATCTAGAATATGTAGCAGCAACATAAGTATTTTGTTGCAAAATTAAACATTCAAAGTAATTTCAAACCCAGCGCACACTTTCATGCAAAAACTAAACGCCCCAAAATTTGTTCAATTGAATACTATTTAATCTTTCAAATGAAATTGCTCTTTTACTGTTTGCCTCAATCAGATCAAGCAGTATCCACAAATTTCATTTATCTATTTTATTAATATTTATTTTCTGTGTACAGTCGATTTTATGCAAAGATAAAATTTTTCCTTCAATAAAAACAGAATTTATTCTACTTACAAGCTTCGGGCATGAAATATATTGAACATCAACAACATCAATTTTGCCAATCTTGTTTGCACAAAATAACAAAATCAAAAGTTAATATATTTTATTAATGCTTTTGTGGGACATCGTTCAGATTTATTATCATTTCTTTCTTGTTTGCAGATTTTCAAGATGATTTTATTATTATTATTAAATCTTTATAGTTTAAATGTGGAGATTTTTTTTATCCTATGAAGTTTTAGGAGAAATGGAAAATGAAATAAAATAGTTACAAAGTACACATCACGTCTGTGATATCGAATTTAATTAATTCCACAAAATACGTGACACTCATATAACATTAAGGAAATAAATTCATTTTCACTTCATTATCATCATCAAGCGCCATGCTATAGTCATTTTTATATACATTTATACCAATACAACAATGGTAAACAAGCAATAAAATAATGTGTGTTATCATTACCGAAAATTATATTAAATTTGTGTGTTTAATGTGTGTCGGAGTTGGAAAAATAAATCAACACATATAGCATTGAATGTTGGCAGTACCATAATCCAGCAGCAGTAGCAGAATCACTTATTGAGAGAAGGAGAGTTTTTATTGTGGGGAAGTTGAAGCAATGTTATAATGAAACATCTTAGCAACCATTTATACTTAACAGTGTCTATTTACCCAATCACTGAACACGTAGGTTATGCGCATGATCAAATAAAATAATATACTTATTTATCACTAGATATGCTCTCACGATACACATTGCAATTCCTTTCGAGAAGTGAGAATTTAGTTTGATTTTACAATTGACAGTGATAGTTTAAAGTTGAGTATTCACAAGTGTAAATTAAATTTAATTTCATTTTATCAATGCTTGTGATAGTCATCATAAGAAAAGTAAAACAATTAAGTCTGTTGACAATTCTTTCCTTCTTAATTTTCAACAATAATTTGAGAAATTTATGATCTTAATGAAGTCGTCGCCTCTGTAAAAACACAAGAAATTTTCCTTCATTCAGTAAGCTGGTTGCTAAATAAGTAGATTTAATCTAGGGATAATTGTTTGTGTTATTATTTGTTGAACGAAAAACAAAAAGGAATGAGGAGTTTAAAGGAGAAATGAGACGATCGTAATTCATTAGAAAGATTATCATTCTCTGCAAGAAGGATGTGTGGCATTTTTGTGAATGAAAAATATATTTTTGGGTGCTCAATTAAGCATGAACTGATTATCCCTAATACTGGTGCTGGAATTAGAGCATGTTTTTGTAGCAAAATTCTCTGTTATCAAAACAATTCCGTTTTAAGGAATGTCTAAGACACTTTTAAAAATACTTCGATAGACGTGATTTTCAGGGTTTGTTTACAATATTATAAATACATAGTCCAAATGAATCCTGTAAGGATGAAAATATATGAAAATGAAAATTTACAGTAATTACAAGGATCAAGATTATTAGAATACTTAGGTCAATTTTTGTTTTTTCAATACAAAGTAGAAAAAAATGAATGAACTAAAAAGGTTGAATATAAATTTTATTTATTTTTGCTACCTGCATGCAATTAATGAAATTTGCCTATCATAAAACTTTATTGCTCTCTCAAGTCTAATGAAAAGAAAAAAAGGATGTGAAATAAAAGAATTAATTATTGGTTAAGGATCACATTCTATACTTGGAAGATTCATTCATAATATTCAACCTGCGGAGTAATAAAACAATAAAATAATTTTTAGGCAGGAATTAATGAATTAATTGTTCTTATGAAAATTGACTCCAATAAAAACTTACATGACTCCCTTGACATTTTTATTCCTCTAAATAAAAAAATAATTAAAACGACTAAATTTAATTTTAATTTCATTTTTATTTAAAAATTTACAAATAAATAAAAAAAATAAATAAATTAAACTATGATTGAAAAAGAAGCACTTAAACTCATATCATAAGTGACATTTTGCGGTATCTTTAATATTTCAAATTTGATAATTATGAGAGCAATTAATATTTCATTGAGAACAAGAGAGGACTGTTGACAAGCGCAGACATGCAAAATAGAACAACATAGAAAAGAAGAAGGGATGGAAATGTCATAGAGGGATATGAGAGTGTGAGTAAATAAGAGTAACAATATGAAGTGAGGTGCAATAAATGTTGAGAATGAAGAAAAAATTACTACCCTATGAATTATATTTGTATGTACACATACATATCAGTGGTTTTATGCCAATTTGTTTCATATTTATGTTCAGAATTTTCAAGGAATGACATTCAGTTGTTAACTGTTTGTAGAACTGGTGTGACGTGCATTCTTTTTTTGCTCCCGTTTAAAAATTGTGGTTTTAAGGAATTACAAGTGAAACATTTTTTAAAAAAATAAGGAAAAAAAAAATTAATTTAATAGTGAAAAAAATTGTAAAAACTTTAAACGAATTAAAAGGATATTTATTAAATAATTGTGATATAAAAAGTGAAGAATAATAAATCAAATCTAAATGATAATGATGAGTGCATTAAATATTGAACGAGGTCTACGGACATCGTCACAAAATAGTCCTCTTTCAAAACCTCGTGCAGTTTATAGTATTGATCAAATATTAGGAAATCATAATCATCATCGAAGAAATACAATTAATGGTAAGTTCTATTACATTAAAAATTTATATTAATTGAGGCATGAATTCAAAAATTTAATGTGCTCGATATTGTACATTTTAAATGTACATTCATCCTTGCATTATTGAACAGTATGACGTATTCATACAAGCCTCTCAAATGATCATTTAGTATGAAAACATGAATTATTTTAAACGAACAAATGTAAACTATTGTTGCAAACAAGCGTAATTTCTGGTTAAGGATAAAGGGGTAACTTTCAACAAAATATCAACTCAATCGTACCGAGATAAATATAATTTCATATTTCATGAAAAATAAAATTATTAAAAGTTCATTATTCAGCCTCATTTTCCTGGTTTTAATGAAATATCCCACTGAGTACTTTTTTTATATAAAAAAAATCTTGATGTCATGCTGCCAACTAAAGATTTTTTAATAAAATTTTTATTATACTAAAATACATAAACACAAGTGATGAAACAAACCCTTTTTTATGTCATATAAATACTGTGCATTAAGTATCAATTTACAATCTGTTTTAATTCTCTTGCAAATTTTCAAATTAATATCCGGGTTCCTTTATATGCTTGAAGTGTTCACGAACAGTTTAAGGCATTTTTTTTTGTTTGATTATTTTTAAAAGATGTAATTAAAATGTGCTATGAATATAAGGTTTATTAAGCACTTTGGCAAATTGTCTTTTAACATCCAAATTTGCTTGTTAGTCTCTTCCAGTTTTCAATCTGTATCTAATACATCTCTGCTTTTTTAACCAAATTTATTTTTGTTAAAAAAATCATTTTAATTTTTGCCTTAGTTGATGATATTTTTGATGCAAAAAAAGTGAAAAATGAAAAATCTGAAAGCATCAGGAGAGCAATATGAGAGAAGGAGACAGCATAAAAAAATAAAACATCAAAAGAATTCAATTTCGTTTCAATATCTTTTGATATCTGTGGGGATTTTTTTTTTTGTGATGAATAATAAATTGAAATTCAGATATTGAAAAAAAGATATTTTGGTGTGATTACCAATTAAGAAGTGATTTTCAATATACCTTTTCCTTTGTGTCAATCAATAATTGATTTGAAATTCTTCTCAAAGAGTTATTTGATCATAAAAAAATATTTTAATGAAAAATAAATTAAAAATCATTTCTTTGAAGCACCTACTTACTCTCTTAATTTTTTATCATGTAGATCATGAGAACTCATTAAAAATCGATACAAATGACAGTCATGATGTGGGCGTTGATGTTGACAATGATGATGATATGCCAGTTATGGGTGATATTGATTCAACAGATCATGACTCTAATGACATGTCGCGGCCTAGGAAAATAAGAAGGTAATTATATACATATGATTCTGATGTTTTACTTTTATTTAATTTATTTATTTTCATTATTCTATAGGTCAAGAACAACGTTCACTACTTATCAACTTCATCAATTAGAAAGAGCATTTGAGAAAACGCAATATCCAGAGTAAGTTTAAATTCTTCATTTTCCTAAGTTTAAAATATTTAAAATATAACAATTATTATTTACAGTGTATTTACACGAGAAGAGTTAGCCATGCGATTAGACCTCAGTGAAGCTAGAGTTCAGGTTAGTCAAATATTACAAATAATAAATTTTAACAGTATCAATCACATTATGAAACCATCTGGAAAATAACAAACTAATTAATTTACGAATTGCAATTTGTGTAGTTTATGTTATTTAATGAGAATAACAAGTTTCATTTAAAATTTTAATAGTACATTAGTGAAAAAGCCTATCAAATTAATTTTGTCATTATGAAGTTGACACGAAAATGCCGATGGCCATAAAAAGTGCATAAGCATAATACATATTTGTTGATAGGAAATAAAAGTTTGATTTTTTGAAATTGTTATATAAATTGGAGTTACAACAATAATTGATTATGCTAAATATGTCCGAATGACTTTGTATTTAACGCATTTTTTCCTGTTAAGTGTTATGAAACATTCAATCTATTGAGTGAATATTTTTAAGGACATAGTTCTTTGATGTTTTATTCATTAAAAACTTATAAACTCAATTGGGCAAATAAATTTTCTATTGTAATCTTCTGATTTTTGAACCCTTTCAACTATTATGAGAACAATAAAATATTTAACAAATATATCGTAAAATAAGAATAAACTGTTCGTCCCTTCCTCAACACGTTGCATTTACCGACAACAACAAAATTTTTCGCATTTCAAACTTATTCTATTAACATTATCGTCACAATTTAAACTCAATTTATATTCTATTAAAAAATTTCAAGAATATACTTTCCAAATGATAAAAGGTACAGATCATATGTTTCACTTTATCTTTATATTTGTCAATGTATGCGCTATTGAAGCACCCTTAATCTGTATTCTAATGTGAGTCAATACGTATAAAAAAGTAAACAGGATTTTTTTAGGGAAAAACCAGCAAAAATCAAATTTTATTTTTTCAATCCTCCTTCTCAGCAAACGTATACATTTGTAAAGTGCTATATGTTTTTTCATTTTTATTTCAATCTGATAAATCCAAAATAATTGCTTTTTTATGCGATGGTTTGAAAATATTCTGAATATGAGCATCATCGGACTAAATTTATATTTTGAAAAAGAAGGGATTGCTTGTCATTTTTTTCGCACAAAATAAGCTTCAAAATTGATTTGAATGTTGCTAATAGAGACGTTATAAAAAATCCCTTTTAGATAATCAAATTTATAGAATAAGCTGTCCTATTGTTATGAGTGGATGATAGTATTTTGATTGAGATAATTATTTTAATGAACCCTTTACAATGACATAATTGGTGCCATTTTTGGATCAATTTAGAAAGTTCTTGTTGGGGGAAAAATTCACACACATAATTATTTTTATTTACTGTCGAAAATCCAATTGACGCATGACAATGGAAGGGATAAATAAGAAGAGGAAAATGCTCTCCTTTATTGTTCTATTTCATTGTTCAGTGAAGCATGTGAGCGAGTAAATTGGCAATTGTTTTGAGTAATTTCATGTAGAAAAAAGGATTTCCGATGACTTTATATAGACAAATCTTGAAAATACATTACGTAATTGATGGTAATTAGCATTTAATGGCTTCATAATTTTTTATACGATTTAGCACATATGTATACACAAATTAAATTAATTTTCATAATTATGAGTTGTGAAATGTATGCATTGAAATTATCAACAATTCAGAATTTTATTTTTAATAATTCTACATTTTCCTCGAAATTGTTCATAATTACCTACTCTAAACTTTATGTTTTCATGCAATGAAATAAAATGTATGAACTGTATTTGCAAAAGTTTTATCGGGAAAACTTGGTATATGAAATTTTTATTTTAATTTGAAAAATTAATTTTAATCTTTTTAAATTTGTAGACTGCTCAAAAAGTTCAAAAATTATAAGGTATATAAAATCAAAATAGCATTTCGCTAAAATGTTCATCACCCCAATCTTATTCACATTCTTCATGCATATTAACAAAATTGAATTGCCCTTCAATAGGATTTCATTAACTGCTGAAATGCATCTCATTAAAATTAGTATTTTTCCATTCATAATGCTTTTACCGAATCGAAATATATGCAATTACATGGACTCATTAGATGGTAACAGTAGCTATATAATGCGAACATGTAAGGTGAATACAGATGATTTCTGTTGAATGTGTAAAGCTGGGACACATTTTCAGGATTAATTGCCGTTATACCAATATAATAAAGTCAATTAATTTTTTTCTCTAGTAATGATACATGTCGCTTGTAATATGAGATTTAAATTCTCGTTTTTCAATTGTTTGAGGTAAATCTACTATTAATTTGTTGAAATAAATATTTTAAAATGAAGGGATTGAAAAAGTAGCAGTGTATGGGAAAATAACACAGACTACATTTTAATAGCTTTATTGAAACTAATTTGCTATTGTCATTTTTATGTAAGTATTTGTTTGAGCCACAATAGATTTATTGCTATAGTTACTCTCGATCTGTATGTTTTATTAGCTTATATGATACGGTTCTAAAAATGAACATGTTAAAAATTACTTTCTACCGCGATTAACATTAAAATGAATCAATGTAATTTCCTCCATATAATTAAGTTCTTCATTCCTATTTTGTTCTTAGATAAATGAAGCAAAATTTTCCATTTCCTTTATCGTTGAAGGTGCAATTACAGTAAATTTTTAACAAATGAGTAGCGTCAAATAGTTTTCAAGTATTTTTGAGACAAATTCTTTTTCTCACTCAATAATCAACGCAACACATTTACGTCTTCAAAACATTTTTTATTGATTTCAAAAAGATTTAATGGTCGAAATAAAATAAAAGCAAAGTTCAATTAAGAAATAACAATAAGTATGTCCCTAAAGTTTCATATTTAGTCATATGAATCTTTATTAGTCTGATTCATAAATAGACACGCGCCCAAAATCATATAATAATGGCAAATTGTCAATATAATTTATCCTTTTTTAAGATTCATTCATTCATCCATTCGCACATGAAAATATACAGTTTTCATATTGTAATGCGAAGAATTTAAAGTAATTGCTACAATTAGTTTAATTGGATTCCAATTTTTCATGCTCTTTCAAATGTATACATGCGAAGTGATTGAAAAGATTACAAGTTTGCAGAAAATGGGAAAATTTCAACTGTTATGTACGAATGAAAGAGACAAATTTATCTCTTGCGGATTTTCCTGCAAATTGATTTGATAACAATTGATGATGATGTATGGTTGAAAATTTTGCTTCTTCTATTGTTGTCAATTATCATGCAGAAAATTTTTGTCTATTGATAGAATAGATGAGATTGAAATATATAAAAGAATGATGTAAGGACTTTAGATAGGCACCTCATAATATTTACTTCCGATTGGATTCAATTGTATTGAGGATAGAGAAAAATCAACGAAGCCCTTCGATCAATTTCCTTTCAATGCAGAAAAGTTTTCTTTGTGAAAATTTATTGTGTTTCTCCGTGTTTCTGTTTTCATATAAATCGAAGTTTAATTGAATGAGATTTTATGTAATATTCACAAAAATGATTTTATTCTCAAACCCTTTATGTTATGAACGTTTTATGATGTTGATTATGATGAACATTTTCCTGTTAGAGAACATTTAATATTAAAAAAAAATAAAACTACCAGCGAAAACAGAAAAGGAAATGAAAAAAAAACTAGTAGATGAAGATTATTATCATACTTATGTCCTTATGAAATTACATATACAAATTTAATGATCGTTGGTAATAAACACCTCGTGATGACATTATCGCATTATATCAATCTATTATTTACTTCCTTTTGCTTAATATTCTCCCCAAATTAATGTCCTTTTTTATATTATATGCTTGCAGGTTTGGTTTCAAAATCGACGAGCGAAGTGGCGTAAAAGAGAAAAGGCAATGGGACGTGACACAACTACATTTTTACACCATGAACAAGGTAAATTATTCTCTTATATTGTTGCAAAAATAAATTAAAAGCTAATTATCAAATACAAGTTTTACAAAACAAAGCAATAAAATATATTGAATTCCTTCCTCCTTCAACTTCATCAAACTTACTTTACTCTGATTCCTTTTTAAGTTTCCAAAATCTAATAAAGTATGAATCCATACTTTACATTTACAAAGTCTATAAAGGCCTTTTAAAAAGCGACACTCAAATTTTATCAAATCGTGAATTCGGTATTAGAGAAACACGACAATCTGACTTGTTACGACCAGCTAATTTTCTGAATACATCCGCACAAAGTAGTATCTTTTATTTTGGCGTAATACTTTACAATGGTTTCAAGCGTCATCTTGTTTCTCACAACAAATTCATTAACACGCTTAAGGTCTGTGATGTAAAGAAGGAAATTAAAAAATTTAGCTATACTCCTTTTTGATTAAAGTTTTCTTTTCTTTTTAGAAACAGCCGTTTAAAATTGCTTATTCTTTCTTTCTCGCTTCTCATTCAATAATTTTTTTTTTTGTTTAGATTTAAATATAAAAAAAATCTATATATGAATTATTACTTTCTGAATTGTTACTTTTTTTTCTAACTTCTTTTTCTTTAATCTTTCTCCAAAAAGTAGTAAACTAAATAGTTAAGAGCTAATAAATAAGTTTCTTGTAAATTTTTATTTAGCGAAACAAAATAAAATACACAACTTTTGGAAAAAAAAAAAAAAATTAATATTTCATAATGGAAAAGACTATTATCAGAAATGTATTATCAGTTTAAAAATGAGCAATTGACAGTTCCATTTATAAATTATGCAATACATAATGAGTTTAATTGATAATATCAGTAGTGCAATTTTAATGAACATAATTCCCATTAATTGCGAATTGCAAATGAATTTCATCAAATTTCCTCTTTTTTTTGCAGGTATGTCAGATTTTCCCATAGGTCTTCCACTTCCTCACAATTTGGCACATCCGGCAGATTTTTGGACTCCAGGATTCGGTATTCACCCTACACTCATACCAACTGCAAACCATATGCTTCATCCAAACTTAATTCCGAATTATAAAATTCCTAATATTCATGCTATTATGCAATACATGGGACTTAATAGTTTATTTAATGGTGACCGTGCCAATAGTAATACTAATTTTGCATCATCGCCGCAAAATTTATCAATTAATACATCTGCAACTACAAGATCGAGCAGTCCATCACAAAATAGTCCAGTAGAAAGTCCAACGAAAGAAATTGAAAAGTAAAAGTATAAAATAAATCAATAATCCACTTAAAATTTTTATGTGACATCGAATTTATTAAAATAAAACATTTCTGAGATATTTAATCATAAGAATTAAAACACTAACTTACAATATCAAATTTATTTAATTAAATTGAAAATAATTTGGGTTCGATTTAAATACGTAATTTAATTAACATTAAAATATAAAAAGTGATGAATTTAGACAGATACGACTCATAGCCTCATCTCAGATAATGTTAATATTAATTATAAAACCAATAATTACAAAACCAAACCAAACTATTAGATTCTTCCCAAATAGTAAATTATGATTAAAAAATCTAGTGATTGTTTAATTTATTATGACTTTAATTTAAAACAGCAGATTTTGTAAATAATTTAAAACTACACAATTAGTTCTGTTAAGAAGCATATATACTTAGTAGACGATAATTTTGCGGGAAAACTTAAAAAAAAAATTATGAGAACAAAATTTATCAAAAAGTAATCTTAATAAAAATAAAAAAATATTATAGGAAATATCAGGAAATATATTCTTTCTCTACTGCTTTATTTTCAGAAACATTTTCAATTTCAGATCAGTTAAAATTCCTATTCTGAATTAAATTCTCTTCCAATGCGCTCAAAAGTTGTTACTGTTGGTTTTTCGAAAATTGCAAAATGATTCTCGATTTATGGAAAAAAATTTGTTCACGATAATCCATTTTTAATGAATAAAAATCTACCAGTCAGAGTAATCGAAATCAGCATGCTCTTTTATATATTTTATCCTTTCAAGTATCATCAATTGCAATAAAAGTATTCAATTTTTATTTTGTTATTTCTTCAAGTGTCAACATTTATTCAATTGTGAGTTAACAAGAGATTTTATTGAGTATCATTTGTCGTAAGAAAAGAGTTAAAAATGCCTGAAGCTATTTACAAGACATTTTGCGTTATTTCATTCTAATGATTTTTTTTTTGCAAAAGTTTTAAAAATAAATTATTTTCATTCCTATAATAATATACACTACAACAAACTTCTATCTACAAACGCGAATAATCTTTATTAACTCAATGGATAGAATGCTTATCATAAATATGTGTTTATTTGACATCTGGTTCTATTCACAATCAAATTATACTCTAAAATCAAAAATTATCGTTATGATTTACACAATGTGTTCATATAAAAACTTTATGAGGATATAATATATTTACATGTTAAATAACGAAATAATTGATTTTCGTGTGAATTAATTGGAAACATTCGTTTTCATAATTATTAATATAGAAAGCTTATGTTCGATGTGTATTCTGATAAGATAATAAAATTTCAGTTTATGGAAGTAAAATAATAATGATTTTGGCATTATTACCACCAAAATTTGTTATTTGAAATTAGTATAGTGATACGATTGAGTAGATTTAATATTGCATATGAGCACGTAACAATATTTTAAAAACAAAAAAAATTATTTTCATTTTTAGCAACTTAATATTTGGTCTGATGACTCCTGTTATATGTTTCACTGAAAATTGTTTGCATTAATTATTGATAAAATACTGGTAAATACTTAATATTAATTTTGATAAAACAGAACATTATCATACAATATATAAATAAAAATAAATACAGATGTTTTTTTATGTGGCAAGGCATATTAATAAAACGTGTAAAAACAATTAATAAACATTAATCAATCACGATTTAATCTTTAAATAATTTTATTGATTAACCAAAATAGATAAAGAAAATTTATGTAGGTAGATAAT
Source organism: Chironomus striatipennis (assembly GCA_026123125.1). Classification (NCBI taxonomy): domain Eukaryota; kingdom Metazoa; phylum Arthropoda; class Insecta; order Diptera; family Chironomidae; genus Chironomus; species Chironomus striatipennis. The sequence continues at coordinate 28,268,069 of CM047392.1, forward strand.
GTGCACATTGTGTTTATTGCTTTTTTACTCTATATGAATTTATTTATGTTATGACAGAATACAATGCATGAAAGTAAGTCTATTGGCTAATTCGGTGCTAAGATCTAGGATCCTTCACCCTCAATGATATTAATTTCATATTAGATTTTATCTGTTATTAGAGGTCAAATTTTTGTCGTTTACCTAAAAGGAATTTTTTGAAATGAAATTTGATCCTGTTTCAAAGAGACTTTCACTTAAAAAAGGACAATCCATAAAAAGACCACAACAATTTTATGAGAAAAATTTCATAAAAGATTAAATGAACATGAAACATGTAATTTTTCGCCAAATTAAGCAATAGTAAATTGTGCTTCCTTTAAGGGAACTTTTTCTTAAGATTTACTGGTAATAATTATAATCTTGGAAATGATTTGAAGCAATTTGTGACAAACAATTGAAATCGACAATAAAGAAAAGCATATCAACAACAGTATCAAATTTTTTTCTGCATGAAGAATGAAAAATTGTTAAATTGGCTTGTTTACATGTCGATTTCTTTTGAAATTTTCTTTAATTTCTTTACCTATACAGTAAATTAAGTTTCTTATGTAACCGCCCTCTTCCTTAATTCTGCAACACAATACAATAAATTGTGTTCGTGATACCTTTTGTGCTAGGACAACTTTTATTTGAAAATGAAACATCTTTGTTGAAAATGAGAGGAAGCACTTGAGAGGGAATTCATGAAAAAATATACAATTATGGGCATTTGATCAATTGACATTTGGCTTATTATTACTGAATGTTACATTGTTAAAAATCATAAAAGTGTAAGCGAGAATCTTGAGATTTTAATCATAGGATGTTTTCAATGATGTATTTATAAAAATATATTTATTTATAATCCTTATTTTTTTATAACTCATAAGACGACTTATTAAAATTTTATTTATTAATAAATTTAATTATTAACAACATACATGTCGGTAACTTTGGTTTGAATTTTAAAATTAAATGATTTTTGAGAATTCTTTCGAAATTAGTAATTGTAGATTTACTCAACAAGCATCATAAAAATTGTCATCAGCATTTAAATGGCCATAAATTGAAAATAACCAAATAAAGAAAACGTGTCTACTATAGTATAATTCAAAAGTGATTGAATTTGTGGGAAATATTGCCATAATTTTTCCATTACGAATTTATTTTAAATAGTCGTATATTAAAACGTGCAAAAACCATGTGAAAATCATTGAGATGTTAACAATCAAATTCCTTTCACCTCCCTGCATTTTCATAAAAAGGTTAAATTCAAAAAAATTTGAGATAAAAAAAAATCAAAAAAATGATTGGTGTCAGTAAAGGAAATACACCGTACAATAAAAAAAAATCCATTGTGTTTGCAATTAATTTTCAATTTATGACTAGACCTTTCTTTATAAACGACTACGCGTGAATGTGTTATGCATTTATTACTCTTTCTCTTTTTTAGGCACTTCATTTTTATTGGAATAAAATTGAAATGTTTGGTATATGAATATAAATTGATTGAGATGAAAATTGCAATTGAGGGGGATGAATAGTTTATTTTTTTTTATTTATTTATTTTTATAGAGTGAACTGAAAGGGTGCAATTTCTTTAACTTTTATTAAGAAGTAAATCATTTGAATTTCTTATGAGAAAATTAATTTCAATGTTTTCTGAATTATTAATACATTAACGGAAGTTTAAGATGTTTTAGAAAGAAAGAAAATTTTTATTTCAAAATACACAGCTTGATGCTAAAATATAATTAAAAGAAGTAACCGTTTTCGTCATGCCCGAAATTTAACAATGCCCAAAATTGATATGAAATGAATAGAAAGCACATAAAGATGCGGAAAAGATTTTTATTAAATTTTATTTAATTTCTTGGATCATGAAACATGGATACTTGAATTCATTGATTGTTAATAGCTCTTAAGCAGCACTAACAGCATGAGGTTAAAATGAAATTTCATTTTTGTACTATGTCTATTAATAGCTACAATTAAATGTATTTCTTCATGTTTGTATACATTTGCCCCTAACACATTATATTTCTCAATTGTCGTTGATGTCTCTCATTGAAATGATGTTTCCTTCAGGATCTTAATCCTCCTTGTATTTCATTTTATTTTATTCATTGAGGCATATAAACTATTCTATCATTTCCAAAATTAGTTATTTCCTTCTTCAAGGTGCGAAAGAGGATTGAGGTGAAAATTAGAAAGTAAACATGATCTCATTAAACATCATTAAAATATTTTCTAACACCTTTCAAACTTTTATGCAAAATTCATTAAATACCTGCATGAGACGTGTACAGGAAGTAGGAATGGATAAGTTGAAAAGGATCTCTGAAACTTTCACAGTTTTCCGAGACTATTCCGAGAGAAACCGAGAGCAAGTTAGAATTTTCCGAGACCCTGTAGTTTTCGAGATCTGGAGATGGCCCAAATCGTATAATATCCTCGCGTACTTCCTATAGGATATTTTTCAAAAACCATCGAAAACTAACAAGTTATATATTAAAACACATCTACGTTTTCCGAGAAAATTCGAGAGCTAAAAATTTTTACATCTCGACTTTTAGTTTTCGAGATATGAGGATTTGAAAATTTTTAGACGAGTTTTACTTGAGTCAAAAAATAAAAATTCCCAAAAATGAAGCTTATGATAAAAATTATACATCAAAACGCATCTACTTTTTCCGAGAGGAAACGAGATGCAAAAATTGTTTTGAATTGATTGCTCTCTTTTGAGTTATAAGGGTTTGAAGTTTTCGACGAGTTCAAATTTTAGCCAAAAATTTATAACTTTACGAGAATAAATTTTATATTACAAATTATATATCAAAATTCATCCACTTTTTCCGAGAAGTTAAGAGAAATAAAAATCTTTTGAAAATTATTTTTGAATTTTGAGTTATCGATCGTCAAATTTTATAATAGACCACGACGTATTTTAGAAACTTTCCAATTTTTCGAAAGCAAGTTTTTATATGGCATGTTATATATCAAATTTCATATTTTTTTAAGAGAAGTCTGGAATTTATTATTTCTTAAAAAATTAAACGTTTATTTTTCAATTACACGCTTTTAGACATATGCAATTTTGTGAAATTTGAGTAGGTAGAAATTTCAAAGAAAAGTTTTTTAAATTATTTAATGTTAAAATTATAATTTTATACATGTTGGATTAAATTCTTGATTCATATATTAAATATACATGTAGGCATTTTATTAAGTAAGTGAAATAAATTATAGAAATAACAAAAAATTAATCCTGATTGTTAACACATGAATCAAGAATTTAATCCAACATGTATAAAATTATAATTTTAACATTAAATAATTTAAAAAACTTTTCTTTGAAATTTCTACCTACTCAAATTTCACAAAATTGCATATGTCTAAAAGCGTGTAATTGAAAAATAAACGTTTAATTTTTTAAGAAATAATAAATTCCAGACTTCTCTTAAAAAAATATGAAATTTGATATATAACATGTCATATAAAAACTTGCTTTCGAAAAATTGGAAAGTTTCTAAAATACGTCGTGGTCTATTATAAAATTTGACGATCGATAACTCAAAATTCAAAAATAATTTTCAAAAGATTTTTATTTCTCTTAACTTCTCGGAAAAAGTGGATGAATTTTGATATATAATTTGTAATATAAAATTTATTCTCGTAAAGTTATAAATTTTTGGCTAAAATTTGAACTCGTCGAAAACTTCAAACCCTTATAACTCAAAAGAGAGCAATCAATTCAAAACAATTTTTGCATCTCGTTTCCTCTCGGAAAAAGTAGATGCGTTTTGATGTATAATTTTTATCATAAGCTTCATTTTTGGGAATTTTTATTTTTTAACTCAAGTAAAACTCGTCTAAAAATTTTCAAATCCTCATATCTCGAAAACTAAAAGTCGAGATGTAAAAATTTTTAGCTCTCGAATTTTCTCGGAAAACGTAGATGTGTTTTAATATATAACTTGTTAGTTTTCGATGGTTTTTGAAAAATATCCTATAGGAAGTACGCGAGGATATTATACGATTTGGGCCATCTCCAGATCTCGAAAACTACAGGGTCTCGGAAAATTCTAACTTGCTCTCGGTTTCTCTCGGAATAGTCTCGGAAAACTGTGAAAGTTTCAGAGATCCTTTTCAACTTATCCATTCCTACTTCCTGTACACGCATGAGACGAAGAAAATTGAGAATGGATATATTTGTACTTCAATATGTATATTCTATTGAATGTTTAATATAAGGCAAATTGAGACAAATCAAGCGAATAAATTGAGCTCATGAAATTTGCCGCCTATTGTATTGAATATATACGTTCAAGTGGTGAGAAGAAAAGGATCGGAATGAGGGAAAAATACTGATTTATTCCTTTGTCTAACCTTATTACAGTTCTGTTGTAATGTTTGAAATATTTAATGCTACTTAACTCAAATAATAACACATTAATACACTAATATGAAAGGGAATGAAGAAGGGATTTTCCTTTTGTGTGAAATAAAATCTTATACACACATGTACATGTTGGTAAGGTAAAAAAAAAATATTTCACATCTCAATGTTCATTTTTTCCATGTTTACGTCCCACACATCATACATTAGCTTTATATTGCTTTTGTTGCTTACTAAAAAGGAAACATTAAAAGTAAAGAAGTACTTGAGAGGTTCATAAGAATGATAACAATACAGTAAAAGGGATACCGCAAGAAATGCTCTGATTTTGTCACCATTGATTTTCTATGCTTGTAGTTTGTCACTATAACAATAATGAAATTATTTTTTTCTTCTTTTAAATACTTACATTAATTTTTGAACCAGAAAATTACTTAAAAATAATTCTAAGTGCAAAAGAATTGGGAATGGGAAACTTCACAGAAAGATTTAAATGAAGTTCATTTACCACGTCTAAAAACTAATGTTAATTAATATTGTAAAATTTAAAATTTTAAGTATGTATTTATTCAACTATCAAGAGAAGAAAAACTTCATCAAGCAATGCGACAATATACAATCAAATACAAAAGTGTTGTTGAACAAATGTCATAATAATATAAAAGCGGTGACTTTAACAAATAAAAAATGAATTAGCGTGTGTGCTCGCAAAATATCTTGAAAAGTCATTAATTTAAATCTCGTTAAATGATGCTTGTCGTCAGAATAATATCTCAAGTTGTAATACCCAGGAAAAATTGTTTTCAAGCATTTTCCAATTTTAGTTCATCAATTGAGAATGTGCCTCTTATGAATCATTTTCTAAAATGATATTTGTGATCAATACTTTAAATGGAAATAATATTTCATTGAATGAAATCATGCTTAACTCCTAAAATATTTTTTTTTTTAAAAAAAAAAAGGTAGGCAGTTTTTGAAAAATTACATGAAGTTTTCAGTAATTTATGACCTGATGGAAATTTCTATTAACTGATTTCGTCAGACCTAAAAAATGTAGATGAACACTTTCAAGCGAATCTTTCTCGTTATCCCATCAGTTTACGATTTTAGTTGGCACATCTCCAAACAAATTTTCTCTTTCTTTTATAGAGTATAGAAAAAAAAAATTCATTCATGATTTTTTGTTGTACAGATATTGTATGTCTGAACAATTTTCTTTTTCTTTTCGCGATCAAACAGATTGTTGTTGCTTCTAATATTTTAAAAAAGAATAGATAAATAAATAGCATTCGATGTCATAAGAAAATGGAAAGTTATTGAAGGTCTTTCTTTGAGAATGTGCCAATATCGGTTAGTGGACTACATTTAGCAACATTCATACAGTGTGTGACTTATTTTCTATATATAAATATTTTTGAGGTGTAATCCTATTATTTTAAACAATATTGACTTCTATTTACTTTCGACGAATATTATTGATTAGTAATTCTTTTATTTTATCTTAATGTATCACATTTTCTCAATAAGTTTTGTGAATCATCGAATCAATAAAGATTTAATTAATAATATTAATTACTATTTATTTACAAATATACTAAAATAAAGTGTAAATAACACTTAAACTATCCCCCAAAGAGTCAAACTGCAGGAGATGAATATTTATTTTTCTCCACCACATCGATCTCCTTATATGGTCATGCATTATGTTTTAATATGTTTTATCGTTTCTCTCTGAGACTCTGTTCTTCATAAATATAGCACACACAAATATGAATGTGTGTGGATGAAAATTCTCCTCAGTCGTGAAATATAAGAAAAAAATTTCGGAGCTTCAAAATGTTACTATAAATAAAAAAAAAGACGCGTGTCTTTTCATGTTTCTGAAAGAGATATAACATTTTGTAAGATATGCTAGAATGTATGAAAGTGAAAGAAATCTCTTGCGCCATTTATTAAAGAAGAATTTTTATTTACTTTTTTATATAAATTATTTATACATAACAAAATAAGACAAAATTGCACTTAATCTTATAAAATTTGTCCTTCGTTGTTGTTGTAATTTTTCATACATTTTGGTTTCTTAGTTGGTAGTGTGTTGTTTATTTAATTATTATTGTTTGCAGATGTTGATACTTTTTTTGTCAAAAAGAATATTCACGCAAAATTATTTATAAAAAATATAGAACTATTCAATTTTCGCACACGAATTTGTTCTTGGCTTTTTCATTTTTTTTTTCTTTCTCTTATATGATGTTCATTGTGAAAACAGATGAAAGGGAAATTGTATGATCAATAGATGATCTTGAATTTGCACAATTTTTTTGATTGTTCCTAAGTTCATTCATAACAATGAGCAGAAAGGATTATGTTTTAAGGCAAAATAAAATTAATTTATGTAGATTGTACATTTGCATGCTGATGACATTTACCATACAACTTTTTTGAATTGATTTTATCTTTTCATTTATTATTACATTATGATAAGTGAAGATATGAAAGATGGATAATTGTAATAGCAATAATAATAATTACATAATAATAAAAAGTTGAATTTTGCGAGAGAGAAAACTTGGTTGTTGTCAAACAGTTTAGAAGCATTTTCTGTGGACAATGCCTGGGCCAGATTCGTCGTATTCTTCCTTTGAGATCCACATCTGTTGGAAGGTTGAGAGTGAAGCCAAGATTGAACCTCCGATCCAGACAGAGTATTTACGTTCTGGTGGGGCAATGATCTTGATCTTGATGGTTGATGGAGCCAAGGCAGTGATTTCCTTTTGCATACGATCAGCAATACCTGGGTACATTGTGGTGCCTCCTGACATGACTGTGTTGGCATACAAGTCCTTACGGATATCAACATCGCACTTCATGATTGAGTTGTAAACTGTTTCGTGAATACCGCATGATTCCATACCCAAGAATGATGGTTGGAAGAGGGCTTCTGGGCAACGGAAACGTTCATTACCGATGGTAATGACTTGTCCATCAGGCAATTCATATGACTTTTCGAGTGAGGTTGAGGCAGCAGCGGTGGCCATTTCTTGTTCAAAGTCCAATGCAACATAGCACAATTTTTCCTTGATATCACGAACGATTTCACGTTCAGCTGTGGTTGTGAATGAGTAACCACGTTCAGTCAAGATCTTCATCAAGTAATCAGTCAAGTCACGACCGGCCAAGTCAAGACGGAGGATGGCGTGTGGGAGGGCATAACCTTCATAAATTGGAACAGTGTGTGAAACACCATCACCGGAGTCCAAGACAATACCGGTGGTACGACCTGAAGCGTACAATGAGAGGACAGCTTGGATGGCAACATACATAGCTGGTGAGTTGAAGGTTTCAAACATGATTTGTGTCATCTTCTCGCGGTTAGCCTTTGGGTTCAATGGGGCTTCTGTGAGGAGAACTGGGTGTTCTTCTGGGGCAACACGGAGTTCATTGTAGAAGGTGTGATGCCAGATCTTTTCCATATCATCCCAGTTTGTGATGATACCGTGTTCAATTGGGTACTTCAAGGTGAGGATACCTCTCTTGCTTTGGGCTTCATCACCGACATATGAATCCTTTTGACCCATACCGACCATGACACCTTGATGACGTGGGCGACCAACAATTGATGGGAAGACGGCACGTGGTGCATCATCACCAGCAAAGCCAGCTTTGCACATACCTGAGCCTGTTTTTCATAACAACAAAAATAAATCCGGTTAATTTTGCATTTCAAAATCTTTCAATGAAGCAAAATGGAATTGATTATGAAGTAAAATTAACTGCTTTTTAAATGCTCTGTTTTTGGTTGATTTTTTTACTGTTTGCATAAATATTTATTCTAACTCTGCTTAACTTCAAAGAAACTTAATTTCTTTAAAAATTATCAATAAATCTTTCAAAAACATTTTTTTCTTTGAACTATCTTTTCACTAATTAAAGTAATAAATTTAACGTTAGAATTCTTTTAACTTTAGTCTTTTTCATGAAACTTGATTTTTTAAAATTTTTTCCTTTTTTTTAATTTTTTTTTTTTTGAGTTTTTTTGCAATTCCTTGATTTTCTGTTAAAATTTCATCAAATGTGAAAATTAATAAAAATTCTTCAACCTTTTTATATTTTTTCAAAATTTTAAATCGAAACATTTTTGCTAAATTTCACTTTCTAATGCAGTTTTTTTCACTTTATAATCCATTTTTCGCTTTAATGATGAAAATTTTTTAATATTAATCCAAAAAATCGCACCATTGTCAACAACTAAAGCAGCAACATCGTCGTCACACATTTTGAATAGATTTTCAGATTAGACCGTCTGCACACCACAAAATCAAAACTTGGAACTGTCTCGGATCAATGGGTGTGCAGGATACTTATATACCTTCTCTGTTAAATGCCGAATGAAGATCCACATTCAAACACAAATTTACAAAAATATCATAAAATTATAAGTATATACACATTTTCACCCTATACTAATTTAAAAAAAATTCAAAAAGATTTTTTTTTTTCATTTCGGATTTTAAAACAACTACAGAAAGAAAACTACTAACAAGAAAACACATGTGGAACACCAGCAACAGCAGCACCAAAATCAGTAGATTTTACTTATATTTACTCATATATTCATAAAGTCGCTTTGATAAAAATAGAACACACATTTCTGCCCGTCACCGTATATGGGAACACGACAAAAAAGTCATTGCTGTCTAGCTTGTGAAAGAAATACCTCCCCGTAACATTATGATCATGAGAAATGGAACTTGAGGGCATCCTTTTTTTGTGTGTGCATTTATGAATGTGTAATGATGTGTAAGTCAAAAATTGCTTAATAAAAGAAGAATTGTTTCAAATGAGTTAGTTGGCATTTTTTTTCAGGAACATATGTTGAGACAACATTATTGTGTGTTACTGCATTACACAAAGAAACAATTTTTGAATGAATACAATTAAGTTCTATCAATACAAATGGAAACGATGCTGCATTGTATGCGTATCTGATAATTGAAAAATATCTTAATTCTTGTATTTGATAAATTGATAAAATAATTCAGAGTAAAGAATCTAATATATTAACCAGATATGTAGTGAATTGCAAGAATTAATTGTTTCATAATATGATAAATTCCAAAGAAATTAATTTGGATAATTTTTTTATCAATCCTTTTAAGAATATGAGAAAAATGAAAATTCTTGAAAATGATCCAGAAATCCGAAGTAATTACCGAACGATTCTTACATCATAATTGAGTTACAAATACAAAGAAACAAATTATGAAGAAAATTCCCGCTAAATATTTTTAGAGCTCGAGAATCATTCGGCCTCAATCAATGACGATAAATTTATTTTATTTTTTTTTTCTTTTTCGTAAAAGCAAGTGATAGAAATTTCCCTTAAATAGTCAAGAAAATCTTTTACATTGCAATGAATTACTTTTAAGTGATGCAATTGAAGATGAATGAGTGATACAGATAAATCATTTTTATAGGAACTCATAAATTATTTTTCGTCACGATGTGTGGTGCAAACTACGAACATTTCATCACAGTGAACAAGACATTGTAGTGAAATATTATAATGAATGATAATCCACTTTTGTAAATCATCTCAACTTATTTAAATAAAATTAAAACTCATGAAGTTAAGTTTGAATTTACAATGAAATCATCAAATCGCAAAAATTCTTGTTTAGAATATGAAAACAGAGACTGAAAGTAAAAAAAAAACATGACACATGCTTGAATCATCTTTCCATATGCAACGACATTTCCAACAAATGTGCACCCTAAGCCAAGTGATCGTTATTTTTTTTTGTTTCGTTTGTCTATTGAGAATGATGCCTTTTATGGAAATGCAAAAAATGCTCGCCTTTATTTCTCATATTTCTAGAGCTGTAAACATTTTCTCATAAAACAGGCTAAAAATTATTTTTCGAAAATTTTCGTTTTTAAACATCTCAATATTCCTTTTCCAGCTGATCTTGCAAAAAATATATGTTTAATTTTATTTGAAACGGAACAGGCGTGTAGTAAAGTATAAGTTCACTAATAAACGAAATAAAAATAAAAATTTTCTATATTGGTAATCGTTAAAACCACCGACATGTTATTAAGACTCATTTGCCGTGCACACAAACTTATTTACTTAAAGCGCCATGAATGTGAAAAGAAAATTTTTGTTTAAGGAAACTGGAATGATGAAATAAAACATCGTTGCTCGTCAATGAATCATTTCATAATTGCTAAGCGACCGCGTGCGAATCCGTGGGGGCGGCCAGTCGGTTGCTCACTTATTTAATGAATGTTTGGGAATTTCCTTAAAATATATTCGAGCAATCCAATGAACTTTCGGTCGTTTTATTTTTTCATCAATTTCTCTCACTGACACACTAGATGCTTTTTTATGTGATATTGTGATGTGAGATATATCTTTTAGATTGTGTAGCTGGTTCATCATGAGTATGCTAATTTGCATTTTTCAATGCTTTATTTTCTAATTTCTAAAAATGCAAAAAAGGAAATATCAAGTGAATGAGATCATCTTTACGTCTTAAGAAAATAAATTTCATCCTTAGCCATCCATTTAATAGAAAACAGAAAGCAAATAAATTTTTGTTGTCTTGCTTCACTTCTATTTTCCATTAATAGGAAGATAGCATGGCTTGATCTTTTTTTCACTGTCTATAAGAACGACACTGTAAAAAGGAAAGAGAAATTTTTGAAAATTCAATCTAAAAATAAAAAAAAAAAATGATCACTTGGCGATAGGCAACGCAACAATATTTTTTATTCCCTCCTTGAGAAATCTACAGAATTTCAATCACAATCTATAGCTTCTTTCATATATAAATATATATATATGAATGTGATTTTTGTGTGTAAAATATTTTTGGCAAAAAGAAAAAAAAAAATAAAAATTATGTGAGAAAATATAATATGAAGAAGATATGTTAAGAAACAATTTTCATATATTTTGAGGTAACGGAATTTTTCATAGTCTACACGCAGCAAATTTTAATATTAATAATATACTGCAAAATTTAAAATATTTTTAACATGCAGATCATATTAAAAACACTCAGATACAAATTAGGAGTTTCGTATTTAATAAACAAATTTTTATTTCTTTGGAGATTCTTCAACTTAAAACGCTGTGAAATCAGCCAAAAAGTATTAATTAAAAATGACTTTTATGAGGTTATAAGTTACCTAAGTCACGAAAAATATGGCCACGATAAAAATATCTCTTATATTTTCACATTAATACAAATGCTCGAATTGCAGTAGAAATTTAATAGGATTAAAAAATGAAAACATTTTCAATTCTCATTTCCGATCAAAATTACTGTTTATACAATTCAATTCACAAATCGATAGTAAATAATGATAAATTTGAATGCATTAAATGAGCATACGATTTTGGTAATGAAATATGTATTTTGGGTGTTATTCGAGAATTGGTGAAAATGTTGTGCGAGATTTTCATGGAGAACGGCAGAGTAAATATCTCAATAAAAAGTTTTTCTTTTCACACTAAACTAAATTTGAAATACGGGGGGTATAAAATATTCTGTCTAAACAAAAATTATTTCAAGTGACGTGAGCATTCATAAACACAAGAGAGCTCTTATATCTTAAAGTTTTATTAAAAGGGGGATTTTCGACTTTGCTGTGGCTGAAAATGATGTGTATAGAATAGTTTGTTGTGTACCATAATGATGATGGTCTATTAATACTTTTTCATCCATACAAGTAAAGGTTACAGCAGAACTAGCACAGTCAAACGATTGATGAACTTTAAATTACTTGCCAAATCATCAAAATTGCAATTTTTTTGAATATTCGGCAGGAAAAATTTTGAAATCTATTTAAGATAAATAATAAAATTCACTTAAAGAGTGTGGGAATTTATAAGTAACGAAAAATTTATCAATAATAATTTGGAATCAAAACCATAAGTTCATTATATCTGTCAATTATTATAGAATTCTATTTACTTTACTATTTTTATAGAAATATTTTGAGAAAATATTTGTTTAGTTCAACTAGGTGGAAATTTTATATTAAATTTCAATCACTCACAAATAATCTTCGTTTCTTATTTCTTTTATTTTGTCAACAAATTTCTATACAGATTACAAATTTATTGTTATTTAGGGTGCATTTAAAAGGGGTTTTTATTTTTCTGGAAATGCTTGATTCTCATGATGATTCTAATAAATGACCATATATTGATTTTGGGTTAGTGTTTTCAGAAATGTCTACTGTATTCAATATAAAAATTCATATTCATTGACAACCCTTAAGGGTAATAAAATTTAGACAAATAATAACTACTAAGCTAACATCGAATAATGCTAATATCATTTACTCATAAAAAGGAATTTGATTAGCTTTAATCCAGATTTTATTAAATTCTCATTTAGTCATTTGAAAAAAATATTTACATTCATTCATTCTGTGTTGTACACGCGTCACATAGCAATCCAGAATAATAAAAGGATGAACGAAGGAACAAATTTACAAACGACAATGACACATGACCTTAAGTAAATAAATAAGGCAATAGCAAAAATCCGTAAAAATGTTTTGATTGTTTGATTAGCTTGCTCATTTCTCAGTTCATGTATTTAATAAAATTTACAGTAAATTTCATGATTACAAACATGTGTAAATACAAATGGTAAAAAACGCTTATTTAAAATGTTGATAAATTTAATTAGGTATATGTATGTGACTTAAAAATAAAGAAAAATAAATGATGAGAGTATTTGAATGCAAAAAAATCAAATTAAAATATTTTAAATTCCTAGCTTTGATTTTTAAAGCCTGAATCATCATCATCATCATTAAATTTTTTGTTTCAAATTTTTGAGATTCTTTTCGCACAAAAAATAATAACTCGTCATGTGCATACAAATAGCGAGAAAAAATGTTTTACAACAAAGTCATTCACCCTATTTTTATTTTTTTAGTGGAGACACATTCAAGATTCAAATTTGAAAAATTATAAGACGTTAAAAAATTTACGAATGTGTTTATTTTATTTTAAATTTGAGGTTTATAAATTTATTGGCAGGAAGAATGTAAGATTTTTCAAATTTTAAAAGATTTTTAAATTTTGGGAATTTCAATTTCTATGAATAAAAAAGTTATAGTAATTTGATCGATCAATATGAATATCTAATTTAATTACACTCATGATCATTTTAAACTAAAAAGTAAAAAACAACTAGAGCGTGGTATGATAATAAACAATGAATTAAATAAAAGGAAATGTATATGGAAACAAAAAATAATGAAAAAAGATCTTATCTTCCATCATATATGATGATACCAATTTCGTTAATTTCAAATCAGATAAGAAAATATTAACACCTCTTTAATATTGAATTACATGTCATTATTGTTAGCAATGTAATTTTATCACTCTAGACATTAACGGTTGTAATTATAATTAAAGAAAATAAAGTAATATCTTGCGTTATTTCATGGCATGTGTAAGATATATGTTAACTCAATATTTAACGATATCTAACTGTCGATGTGTAATAGAATTGACATGGAGATTAAACACGTAAATATGTCCTATAAATATGTAAGTTATTAAGTGTCATTAGTCAAAATATGTACACTTTCATTATTATCTCCTGAAAACAAAAAATAATTGCATGCTTTACTAAGAATATTATAGAAAAAATAAATGAAAATGTATATGCATTTTGTATAACTTCCTCTTTTACATTTTATTAATTAGTTATGTGAAATTAAAATAATGTTTACAAAGCGTAATTTTATTTTTAAAACATTTTCTTTTCTTATTTTTACTTAACCTACAATTTTATTTTTATTTAGTGATTTTACATTTAAACACTTTTTTTAATTGATTGCTTTACAAATACTTATATTACTTTTTCATATAATTTGCAAAAAAAGGATTTGTACACTTAAATTCTATTATCTAATTAGTGAATATAATTTCATTAAAAATAAATTTATGAAAAATTATCGTTGAGCTTTTATTAGTTTTTGCAGCAACAAAAAACTAGAATCTAACAAAAATTGTCTATTAAAAAAATTAAAATATTTGTCATCATTTGAGCTCAAATTCAGCTTTACTAATTAATATCATATTATGTCCAATCATTTTCTTTCCAACTTAATTAATCTATTTATTTTTGCTAATCTTAAGATACATATTAAATTCAGTGAATATGTAAATAACATTACACTTAATTAATTATACCATTGTTAGGTTTTTATTAATATTCTCGAGATGCTCTTTTGCTTTTATTCTAAGAGCTGCAATAGAGTTTGTTCGTATATCTGTTGTAACTGCATTTATTGTTGGACTGGAACTTATTGTCATATTTAATGCATTTCCATCTTTTAAACGATCATCTACTGGACTATCTACTCTTATTTCTGTCGAGTTTTTCTTATCAGGTGATGGTGATCTCATTGATTGCATACTTGATGATGGACTCATTGATGATGACTGTTGAGCCATAACTTGTTGATTTCCCATCATTGGAATTGCTGATGCTGAACTCGTAGCAATTGAATTTGGAGGCATATGAGAAGGCGGTGGTATATTTTGCGGTGAAATTCTTAACGAACCATTTGGATGTGACATTAACTGACCCATATTTATATTGGATGGATTTAAACTAAGTGGTGGAGTAAGATAACTTGGATAGACTGTTTGAGGATGTGACAAAAATCCTAGAAAAAATAAACATTAGTAATGGTGTTACAGTTAATACTGATAATATAAATACCTGGTAAAGCAGTAAGTAAAGGAGGTGAGAGCCAAGGATCTACAGGCATATTCATGCCTCCATTGCATCCTAACCGATGTGGTAATTGTGAGAAATGCGAAAGTCCAAGCCTTAAACTTTCAGATTTTTCCTGTCTTCTCCACTTTGCTCTGCGGTTTTGGAACCAAACCTATAAAAAAAATAAATTTAGAAACAAGTTTTATTAGTGTCAAGATTTGTTTCATGTTTCATAAAAGCCAATTGTATGGCCAGTAGGAAAAAATTAAAGTAAATTAATGCGTAAAAAGCTTTTTAATTCATAGATAATGTGTCACAAATTATCCTTAATTGTTCCCATTGTATATCACATTTCAGTATGTTTTTAATATTTTATTCAAATCATAATGGAAATTAGTTGTAATCTAGATATTGTGTATATGAATATGAAATATTTATAGAAGTATGTTTGAGTGCGTAAGGGAAGGGAAGGAGGGTCGATCAATTACTGAGCAATTTGTTTGATTGCAATTGTCTATTGTTTATGTGACTTTTTGAAAATTTACGTCTAATGCCTTTCGAAATTGATTAATGATATTGTATAATCATTGTGGTGTATTGTTGGATGGAAAATAGTGTTAAAACCCCCTTGTGATTTTTCAAATGATTGCTTAATGATGAAGTTCATAAAGAAATTTTATGACTTTCTTTTGTCAATACCAATTTTTCATTTATGAGGACTCACTTTTTATTATGATTCTATCATATCAGTATGTTGAATACAAATTTTCAACAAGATTTTAATGTGCAGTAATTATATTAAATTGTCTTCATAAAAGATTTTATGAGACTCCATATTCACTTACTCATTTAGGTCTATGGTAAAACATGCAAAGTAGAATTTAATTGAATTTTGTAGCACTATAATGAAAATAGATGAGGAGTAGAAAATTTCATTTTTCTACAATAACAATAGATATTATACTAACCAACCCGAGAAATTGCATAGCGTTTGTGTACCAAAGAATGCAGAGTACTTTGAATTGTAAAACAAATTTTCATTATAAAATAAGGAAAACATCATTAACCATAGCCATAACAGAAATTTGTCCAGTCCAGTATGAAACTGTATAATGAAAGCATAAGCAATTATATTTTCTAATGAAACGGCTATCTACAGCTCTTGCTTGCTATATCATGACAAATATGGCCTTTATATCATCAAAAATTTACGTATGTTTATGTACCTTATATGTATGTATGTAGATAAGATAAATTAAACTAAAACAAACCCCTCAAGAACTTTTATATCATCATATTAACATCACCATTACTTTACTTTTCACTCTTTACCAAAACCATTTTCCAATTTTAATGTTTATGATTGTGTAAAAAGCTTATGTGAGTCTACGAAGTACAGCCAGATATTAAGGGTAGAGGAAGTAGAATTTTCATCTCATCTCTGCGTTTGTGTATTTTATGTGTTCGCATAAACTCGACAGACTAAACTGTAAAATTCAAAATATTGAAAATCGATTTTTGCCTTAAATTTTTTAATGAAATCTCTTCTTTTCCTTTTCATCGTATTCCAAAAATAAATTCTTCATAGCTCTCAATAACTTTATATTCTGTGCAATCCGTATGTTAAAAATTTAATAAAATCCTTGCGAAAAATTTAAAGGGAGAAGCGGATAAAGTCATTTGACATGAGTAGAAATGCGAGCAATTAAAATACGAGCTGTAAAATAATTAAATTATAAATGCATTTTGTATTACGATGACCACTCCATTAAGATAATTTTATTTTATCAATCAAGTAAGGACATGATGTTGTGAGAAACCACTGGAATATCGATTCATCATTTAAAAGGGTTAATTAAGGCTAAATTTTACCATCTGACGAATCTCACAATTACGAATAGATTTACACATTTGACGAGGAAGCAACTTGTGTTGACAAGTTGGAAATTGAATTTTTTTTTACATTTCTCACCACAACATTTGAACAAGTCATTGTTCATTTTATTAGATTTCAAAAGTTCCTTCTACATTTCTTTGCCAAGCAATTTATGAAATGCGACGTATTTATAAAGCAATGGTAAACATAAAGAGATGAATATTTTCCAAAAATTTTCATCTGAATAGAAGATAAATCAATTTTTCTGAATTTTGAAGAGAACTTCTTTCATGCATCATAAACTTGATAAAACATTTTTTGATTCACTAAAATTATCCGTCATACATTAAAATTCATAATAATTAAGGATTTAAATTACCTAAGTGCTTAATAGAATAAGGAAATAATTTATTTAATTTATTTTCAATTTATAAACCGATAATAATTTGAATACAAAATTTTTGAATGCCATGCCATTAATTTTATTCTGTTTCGTGCAAATTGGAAAATGTATGTGGGTAGCAAAAGTAAAGAGGAGAAAATTAAGGGAGCTGTCAAAAACATTTATCTGCTTTTCAACAAGAAAATTACTTTCATAATGGTTAGTAAGGAAGAATCATGAAGAAAAGATGTATGTATAATACATCTACAAACATAATATAAAAAAGAAATTGGTTCAGTCTTTTTCAACTCACACTTTTTTCCCTTAATACTTAATATTTTTTCACCTTCTTAAGCTTCACCCCATCCTAAACTGAGACGTGCAAAACATTTTCTTGATCGTGACTAATTTCCCATTCTTCGGTTTTCACTTTCATTCTTACATTTTTTCAAGTAAGTATGTGTGTGTTTGTATGAATCTTTGTGTAAACAAGTGAAAATACATAATATAATAATGTTATTTTCATAAATGACTCATGAATTTATCGTCGTGTCACATTATGAAATATGTATAAAAATGATGCTAAAGGGCACAAAATAAAAGTAATGGCAGTAAGAAGAGTAGAAATCTCATTTGTACGCATGATGAAATAACGATTTAATTTCATTCTTTTGCCTTCCAATTTTATCATCATCATCGTTGTCGTACGACAAAACGATAAAGAAAAAGAAAACTTTTTTTTCTCCAATTAAGGACAAAATAGAAAATTAACAAAATAATTTAATTATGACGGAGGAGAGAGACGAGTTTGTATTTTCATTATGCGGAGCGCAAAAATGGAAGGAAAAACTTTTTTTCTTCTCTCTGTTTTAATAATTTTCCAATTTTCTTCAATTATTCAGCAAACAAGCCATGAATGTTGGTATAAAAAGGAGAAGAAAAATGTCGTTAATTGATGGAAATTCACTTTTTCTTTTGCAATGAAAAATATACACGGTCAGTGGAGAGAGAGAGATGAAAAATTTATTATTAATGTGCAAAAGCAAAAAGGAGAAAAAAACTTTTTAGATGCGATGACAAGCGATAAAAAAATTTAATTATATGAAAGTGTTTTAATTAAAAATTCAAATTAACCTCTTTTTCCCTCTCTTTCTATCTCCTTTAATTTTTGCTTATAAGCTTGACATAAAGTGAATTAATTACAGCAAATTACTTTTTTATCTCCATAATGTGAACAATAAAAAATTATTTTGATTTTTTCGAAAATTGGAAGCAAGTTTTTTTTCATCTGAGCTCTTAAAACAAGTTAAATTGTGATGATTAACCAACTAATTATAAGAAAACATAGAAGAATAAATAAGAAAACGCCATTTTGAAAACAAAAACCTTTCCTACTTGCAGCATCAGCTTTCGATTTTTTTTGGATCCATAAATTTCCCTCATCTTCCCTGTTCACAAATATATACGTTCATTTCTCTCTTTATTTATTCATCCAACCAAGCATCTATCCATCTATCTTGATATAATCTTTAATTTCCTGAAAAATACTTCAAACGATGCGCAATGATTGTTGGGGTGTTTTTTTCTTTTTTATATTATTCTTCCCCTACGTTCTGTCGAAAACAAAATTTAGAAGACTCCAATAGTGTGTACGAATGAGACATGTATTTAATTATATAATAAATTAATTGGAGAGAATAAAAATTTTCATTAAAATCGTAAAATTTTATATGTCTGTGTTGCGAGCGCATGCCTTCAGGGCATCATATACTGTGACTGAATGAATGGAACAGTGATACAAATGTCTCTTATTCACATACATTAGATTATTATTATTATTATTATTGTTGTTGTGTTGTAGTTGCCGTCGTCACATCAAATGGCTTTGTTTGTTTTCTCTTCCTACAATTTTTTTTTCTCTCTCCTTTATCTGTGCAGGAAAATAAAAGGGAGACATGAGCTTGATGATAATAATAAATGCTTTTTAAACAGAACTGACGCATGCGTTTCATCACACATTCAACATCTCATTCCCAGGCATATGGAGATGTATCTTTCATCATTTTGCTATATCGTTGGAAAGATGAACTGCTCACAAAAATTAAGTCTTGCTGACCAACCTTACCCAAAAATAACAAAAAACTGTTTTTTTTTTTACATTTTTAAAGGAAAATTCCTAAAGTATTTCTTTAAAAAATATTATTGATAATAAATCGAATTAATTAAAAATTAAGTCTTTTAATTATTTTTTAACATGCACACTTTTTAAAATTATTATGTAAAAAAATTAATAAAAATGTGCAGATGCACAATACAGAACATTGTTAACATTTAAAAGTTCTCCATAACATTCCATTCTTATCGCATCAAAAATTAAACTGAAATGAATGATGAAATAAACATAATGAAAGAAAATTTTCTATTGAAGCTCCGTAAAAGTATCATAGAAGTACGAAAAAGAGTGTGAGAAAGTAAATTTTACGCTAAATTAAATTTAATTAAATGCTAATTCGTAGAGTAATTATTGAAGAAGAATCGTTTTATGTTTTCTCGATCAGTAAACACAACAGTCTACAATTCATAAAACTTTAGTTTGTATCACCCACGGGCAAAAGGCAAATACACAAGCGATAATTAAACTGTATAATTTTAAAAATCAAATGAAAAATGTCAAGCTTGACGAATAAGTATCATGTTCCATAGTTTAAGAATAAAGTCACATGCTAGCATTTTGTTTCACACTTTTTGAATCTTTACACCATGTTCTTAGCCAATTTTTCCTTTTATTTAATCGTGTACATGCGGACGTCGTAGTTGCACAAGTCTCATTTAAACGTATCATTTGATAGAAGTAAACAAACATATTTATGTCTGTTTGATTTCAGCTTTGTCATTTCTTTTATCCTTGTGTGTGCATACATGTTTAGAGGGTTGATTTTCATTGGAATGATTCAAAAGAGTTCAAAAGACCAATTTTTGTCAACAAATTGTGTATGGGAAGTTTCAAATTATTTCGTGCATTTTTTTCACATCCTCCTAGTTTTAAGCAGCAGAATCAACAGTAGCATTATTAAATTTAATAAATTCACTTTTAACTGTGATTTAACTAGTGATTATTAGGGAGTTAATTAAACACTTGACACGTGTTTGCTTTTACAGTATATTACACAGTTCATTTGAGATGATTTTTTTTTGCTGTTGATGTAAAACGGTGGGGTGTACGCTGTATTTTATTCTAAACTTCACTCAATTCCTATCAAAAATATTGTCAAATTATTTTCTTGCTTGTTGCATTTACATTACATTTCATAATTTTCAGCGGGTTGCCAAATATATCCTTAGGGCTAAAACATTTTTTTTGTTATAAAGCATACGCTACAAGAGATGAGCATGTTACTTGACACTTTCTGACTTTTATGTCATGATGTTTGTGACAATTTTAATGAACTCCTAATAACTTACTAATAATAATAAAATCTTTTGTCGGTAATAGCACTTAAAACTTAAAAAAATGTTCAAAGTCCTCGTGTTGTTAATCGAGGGACTTAAGCGCATTTTTGTCGCAGCGATCAGTAATCGATTAAATAGAAACTGCTTTTAATTACAAAATCCCTTAATTCTTCTTTTATCATCAAAAAACCCTGCAAGAAAATACAATTTTTATAAAAAAAAAACTATATAATAATAACAGAATCCATTAAATTCCGTCTTTCTAGCATGTACTATGCATGAAAAGTCTGTTCT
This sequence comes from Chironomus striatipennis, assembly GCA_026123125.1. NCBI lineage: Eukaryota > Metazoa > Arthropoda > Insecta > Diptera > Chironomidae > Chironomus > Chironomus striatipennis. Next base: position 28,289,257 of record CM047392.1, read on the forward strand.
CACAATAATAAATACAAAACCTTACAAAAAGAAAGAAAAAAATTTTGCCCAAAAATAACGGTCAAAAAATTTTTAAATTCCAACGGTCAAAAAAAATTCAAATTTTTATCGAGGGGTTTTCAACAATTTTTTCCTTATTTAATGTTAAATCGTTAATTACAGGAATTGTAGATCATTTAACGATTTTTTAATAAGCGAGGCCGGAATAACTCGATAGTAGAAAGATAATTCATCATAACAGAACTCTTAACTATGTCTGGTTTCTGAGATCTCAGAGCTCATCCAGCCAGCCAGCCAGCCAGCCAGCCAGCCAGCCGAACAAAGTGAAACTATAAGCGTCATTTTTTGCAAAAATGCGCTAAAAAGAATTGATTTAGTACCAGAAATAAGAATTAAGGTTTTTTAAAAAACGAATTAATTTTATCATGGATGTATAATCTAAATGGATCATATTAAAGCAAACATTTTGTAGTTATTTTATTATTTTTTCATTGTGTCATGATCCTCGTATTCTTTTGGATTATGTGTTTTCTCGTATTTGAAATACATCGAAAAGGGGATAAAAGGACTTTTTAAAAGATCAAATCAACATTAATACTTAAAAGATCTATCTAACATGAGAATCATACGTTTACATAGAAATTTCCTATAGTCATCATGATTTTGGTATTTTTTATTATGTTTAAATTAGAAACCACTTAATGTATTGTATTGTCTATTGCTCTTCATACCTTTTAATTCAGTCTATTTAGTGCTTGAATAAGGACAACTTTTCTTTTGTTATTGTTACGAGGGTTTTTTCCCTTTTTACTCCTTGTTCTCTATGTTTTTTTATTGTCGATAATTGCTTGTTATTTTAGATGCCTCAGTACAAAAACATTTCTCAATTAGTCATTTAATCGTTACTTTTGATGCCAGATGGAACTTCATCACTTTTTTTTGCAGAATGACAACAACATATGCAACATAATTGGACTAATTTTCACATCAAATTTAGAGAAATGTCGGTATTTTCTACTTTTATCTTCTACTACTGTCTTTTCATAATTTTATTCTTCCTACTTAAAAAGTAAGACAAATGAAGTCTAAAATGAAATGGAATAATGATGATGTATGTAATTGTATACCAAATCTATTGAATCATTTTGTTTAAAAATCATCGGCAAGGAAATTTTGTCTTTCTTCTTAAGATTTTTTTTTTCTTCAGTAAGTAACTTGATCTTCTTAACCGCAAACTTTTTAATAAGCGGCAAACGTTCTTTTATTTCCAATTTGCTTTCATCTACATATATTGGAAAGTTTCATGAGAATTTATTAATAAAATTTATGCGTAATTTAGTAAGTGAGTGATTTTCAATTTGTATTTGAGAATATTTAATTTTGAGTGGTTAGTAATGTGATGATCATTGGTAGCTGCATGACCTTTCGAAATAAATCGAGATGATTTTACAAGATAATTGTTTTACATTCAAAGATGTTGAAATTTTAAAAAAGAGAAATAATTACTGTTTTATGGTGCTGTGAATTCATTACGATTGCTCTTTTATTTAAATTCAGAGCAATACATATTTACTGTAACAGAGTGCAGCAAAATACCAAAAAATTGTATGAAAGATTCAATTTTATATCAACTGTGAATTCATGCATGATAATCCTAAACACACGTTTTAATTCACTCTGTATTTTATTACGGTTGATATAATACAAATTGAGAGTAAAAAACGAATAAAATGAAATTCGAGATGAACCATCGTAATATGTTTTCCCATAAGGTTTAATTATAAAAAAAATCTTGTGTTGTTTTGAAAAAGGGATAAAAAAGGAAACAAAATAAAATTAATGTAAATAAAAATATATCACTGGTGCCTTATTTTAAAGAGTTTTGTAATTTGAGTCTTTGTTGTTTTGCTTTGTGACTCAATATAGAGTTGAAAGTGCGTATACACTTTATTAAATCTTTCAAATAATTTATAGCTATAATTTATTTAAAGATAAAATATCAACGATTAAAGGATCGAAAAGTGCACCGTGAACAATTATTATGCTTATCACTTTTAAACCATAGAAAAATTCAAGTGTTATTTCCCATCATAATGCACCATAAAAAAACTATTAACATTTTTTTTTCTTCATCCCTATATTTAGATATCTTAATCGTAGATAAAGTACATTTTTCATCCTCTACAAACTCTTCAATTTGTCATTTTTATTTGGTATAATGATCAAAATGATGTGCATAATTTCTGCAACATAAATTCAAATTTATTTAATTTTCCGCTTGAGTTGAAGATGGAGAGAAACGTATTTTTTTTTGCCTAATCCGATTCGTTATTGTTATGATCCAATTTCTTCTTATTTTCTTTTTATTCAAACTAATGACGCATAGCATGTGTTTCGTTTAACATTCATAATAATAAATAATAGTATTGTAAATCCATCTTTATTCAACTCTTTGCATCTGCTTCGTATCGCATCAATGGAAATGAGAAGAGAATTAACCATAAGTAAGCAATAGCAGAGCAAACAAAAAGACCATTGAATAATTATACAGCCAATTTATTTATTATTTTACTCTTTTGAAAAATTTGATTTTGATGGCAGGTTAAAAAAGGAAGTAGTTGTGTGTATTAAAATAAGAGTTGTTCTTTACATTAACATTCAATTATTAAATTAATAAATAATGAATTATTTTAATTTTTTTATGGGGTGGTTTGAAAGTTTTTTTCTTCTTTTTTTTTTTTTTAATTGAGTAAGTTGAACAACAAAAACTTCACGTGTCTGCAAATATTAGCGAGTTTATATTTGAAAAAAAATACAACTTTAAAATTGTTAATTAATATCTTAAGTCCTATTTTAACATACTTTCAAATGTATATGATGATAGAGTTTCAAATGAAAAACACGCGAATAAGGAAATTGATTAAGCTTTCAATCATAAATGTTTATTTATGACACTAAAATTCAATTTACATTTATAAAATGTAACAGCAACAAAAAGGTTTTGAACCCCTCTTGCTTTTATTGAATGAATGAACATTAAATTGTTGAACAATAATAAGGTTTACAAAACATGGGATAAAGTATCTTGCAGTGTTTGGAAAATCGCTTTTCAATCAAAATTATGACAATTATTAAATTTATTGAATTTGACTTCACAGTCTCAATCACTTTAATACTGATGAAGAGAGGAGTTAAAGAGGCATTAAATGAGTTAAAGTACTTTAAATTGATTTATGAAATTTATCAAAAACGCAAAAATGAACTGCATTGCAAGTATATTTAATAGAATCTACATCTGTTACATTTTTTTTTTTGAAACAGCGTAATAATTTCTTGTTTTGACGAGTGGGAGTGACTTTGCTGGCAAATCTAATTTCAGTGATTTCTCATTACTTTACAACTTTTTTGTATTATCTCAGATTTAATTTTAAAAGAATAAAATTAAAGAATTTTTCTTTGTGTATCGATCCAACAGTACAATTTTTGTTTTCAGCTACTGCGACGATGAAGGAATAAAGAAATGTATGCGACGTACAACAAAGGAACCACAGTGGAAATTTTTTGATAGTAATCATAACACGAGGAACTTTGAAAAAAAAAAACTGTACTGTAATGTATGGGAACCCTTGAATTTATATTTATTCCTCATTTTTCGGCAATTCAAATATTCAAATTAATTTTTACAAGTTTTATTTCGGGTTCTCGTGATAACTTCGAATAAAGGTGGAAGTTGTTTTTGTTTTAGATTTTACGGAGAGAAAATGAAATGAATTTATTGGCATTTCACCTTTTTGAATTTAGTACCTAAAGAAGGGAACCTAGCTGAGGCAATAACATTTTCTTCACGCAGCAATTCAACAACCACACAGGGTGATAGATAATAAATTAAATCATAAATTTATTGTAACGCGCCAATAATAATAATATTTTGTGTTTTCTAGGGCACCGCGTGAACCTTAATGTGTTTGTAATTTCTTTTAATTTCTCTCTTTTTTTGCAAACAATACAGGCAAGTAACGTGACAACATGTACTCAAGGGATTCAAAATATCGGTATTCATACACAAACACATGAATGTAATTATGCCTTTTATGATCAACAATAAAGGTTAGTAGTTGAAATGAAGAAATTTGAAGAAAACTATATTCACTAATTAATCGCACTTGCTTGAAAACTGTGGTGATTAAGACATGAAGAGAAGGAATTTATTTATATTTTGCTACACACTTTAACACGCAAAATGGTTAAAGAAATATGAAATAATGGTAGAAAAATATTATTGTGAAGTAAAGATTTGCGTGTCACATATGATAAGTTGACAATATATTATATCCCTTACGAGTTAGGAAGAAAAACATAAAATTTATTGCCAAAAATTAAAATGAATGGAAAATTGATTACAAAATATCGAAAAAGGAAAAAGTTTATTTGAATATAAAGAAAACAAAACTAAATTCTTTTTATATTCTAGAAGCAATGACAAAAATATAAATTATGTAATAAAGGCGAAAGGCAATCATTTCAACAAATTTATTTCCGATTTATTCATGATGACATATATCGTCGGCGAATATTATATGATTCAAGTTTATATATGTGAGAGAGAAGAACTTTGTTTTTATATTTATGTTATGAGACAACGACATACATCGTGCTGCATATATGATTTTTATTTAGGGAGAAAATTTACATATATGTGATCGGTTTTTCATGCGATATCACGAGTTATTGATTTTATTCTACCTTCATATAAATGTTTTTATATATTTTTTTTAACTTTTTTCTCATTTTCTCACAGATACTGCAGTCATAAATATCGACAAAATGAATTTCCATTTAATAATAAGATATAAAGAAGAGTATATGAGGAATAATTTTCTTTAATTTAATCCACATTTATGAGTTGTTTTCTTCCTCATTTCTTTTTGGTTACAGGCATTATATGTTGTTTGCTAAGCATAATCATGTTACCATAAATCATGACTTTGTTATAAAAATAAAATTTATTTATTATTTTTTTCTTCCAGGTGAAATGGCATAAGTAAATTTTATTTATGTTCCACTGTTCCTTATTTTCCTGCTTATTTCCTTTCGTTATTTGGAAAATTAGGCTGAAAACGACAAATATTACGAGAGGTAAAACTTTTAATTGAATAAAATGAATGGGGCTTGAATAAGACTTAACGTTAATCTAAATAAGTCGATAATAATCAGCTAAATTTTCCTCTTTGTTAATTATGTTATACTAATTTTATGAAAGTTTTTTCTACTCAATATTAAAATTTTTTGATTTACTGTCTAATCAATGAATCATCTAGTTCAAAAGTTTCTCAAAAACTTAATTTAAACACGGAAAAATTGTCACTAATTTGCTATGACAGCAATAAAATTAGCCCCGAAGGAATTATAAATGAATAAACATAGTGATGAAATTACTCAATAAAAATAAAGATAATTTGGTGAAGAATTTGTGAATTAAGCATAGATAATGAGCACTCTCATATTCATCGTGCATGATAAAATGTCATTTATTGTGACTTTAATCGATATACTTAAGATAAGAATCTCAAAATAAGGGAGTAAGTAGAATTAAGTGAGTTACTATATATGTAAGTTAGCAAGAAAGAAACGTACGATAATTTTATAAGTATCAACATAGTCAAGCATTAGTCCTAAAATAATTAAATTAATTAGTGTCGCCGTATCGCGTGCATAATTTGGCCGTATTGGATTTTTATTTATTCGCTCATTCACAAACAGAAAAAGAAATGTAAAATGAATGTGGGTTATAATCACATTAAACAAGGTTTTTCATGCATATGGCATATTAATTAAGTACACAAAAACAAACGCTGAAAAAAAGCTTACGTTCGTAAAATATTTTAATTATAATAAGGTGTTTACATTCCTTTATGAATATATTGATTAAAGAATAATCAGAATAAAAAAAAATGAAAATGAAATTAATAATTATGGCATGATTATCTGATGTAGTGAGAAATTAAATTACACCAAAATATACTTAAGTAATCTTTTAAATTTAAATATCATCAATCACATTCAAGACTTCCCTTCACTCAATTATTTGCTTGACGTTGTAAAGTGTTTATTAATAACAAGTTAAATGTGAAAAAAGGATAATTAAGCATTATGTTAAGCAACACATAAAATGAAATGAAACCACTAATGGCATAATCGCCTACCGAAAAAAATAATAAAACGAAACAGAAGAGGAGAAATTTATAATATTTAATTTTCCTTTCAACCCTTTTACTTTTCCTTCAACGCTTCACACACATTAGACATACTTTCACTGTATTAGCTATCCGCAAATTACTTTTTATAGCTCTTCTGTTCACTATAGCTTTGTAAATTTATTTATATGAGCACACAAATCCTTCAATCCTTCTTTCTTTCCTTTTTTTGTTTTACTTATTACACTGTGTGAGAAAAACATATGCTTTATTGTTGCTTATTAGCCATAACATAAATTTATTTTTTTCTTTCTTTCTTTTTATATAGCATCAAATTGCTCACTGAAGTGAATTTATTGTTCTTATTAACACAAAAGTTGTATGGATAAAAAAAATTGTAGTGAGATATTCGGAAATTACAAACATCAATAGGAAAAATCAACAAGAGAAATAAGAATAATAATAGCAGCAATAAAACCCAAAAGAATGCACACAGTTAAGGGTTGAAAAGCAAGAGACGAATAAAATTGAGTTTTCCAATTTTTTGCATTCCTTTAGCTGTGAAAAATTCTTTTGTTGAAAAAAAAGTCTAGAGCATTTTTGCCATTGCAATGTCTACAGCTGACAAACGACATAGATGACAATGAACGAAATAAAAATAAATAAAGGAGGAAGAACTGAGAAAAGCGTTTAAAATTGATTGACTGTGAATAAATTAATTTGTTTTCAATTACGTTTCCTTAATGAAGCATAGATTTGATGCCGTTTCTGTAAACATTGTTCACGATCAGTATGGTGAGAACTTTTATATCTTCTATGAATCGACGCTTTATATGCATCAGTTTTTAAAATCTCCATCATATTATTAGATTGACATTGAGATCTAATTTGAGTTATGAGTTCAATTTCCTTATCAATACAGTACAATTGAATTGAGATAAATTGAAATGTAAAGGAAATCGTTTCCCATTTTGTCTGATCTGATTTTCTCTCATTCTTTTTTCCTTTATATACTTTTATTTTCTCTGTTGGATTGGCAAGAATATTTTTTTCCTTTTTTTCGATAGCTATGGTTGGAGAATTTAAAGAAAAACGAATAAAAAACCAAACATGTATTTGGTAAAACTCGTAAACGTAATCTGTGCTCGAATGTTGTGACATAGACATGGCAAATTGAAAATAAAAAAAACTTCTTTAAATTGCATGAACGATAATGCTTTCTTTATATATTTTGTGTACTAAGGGAAAGACATTGCTTAACTGAATGGGACTATAATAATACTTCAAGTTCGTTTTCCTCCTTTTTCCATGCTGTGTGACAGAAAAAATTTCTTTCCTTGTGAAAGAAAATTGGCAAGACATTTTGAAAATTGGAAAATTGGATTGTTGTATGTATTCCTCAATTCTTCTTTTTTTTTGTTTGATTTTCTTTCAATTGATTTATATTGTTCTTCTTGAAAAGAGAGAAGGAGCAAAAGCAGAAAGAAAATAGCAGAATAAGAAATTCGAAATAAATTAAATGGTATGAAATTTCATTACGAAGATTTCTATATCTTCTTTATTTCTTTCAAGAATATCATTAAGGTTTTGTAGCTAGTTAGTATGTCAAATGACTATGAGGTTTTTGTGTATTTATCAGGAGAAAATAATTGGGAAAATGTACTGCATAAGTAGTTAAAGTTTTCTCTTTCTGTCTTGACATTTAGCCAATTAGTTGCACGAAAATAATTAATTTTGTGAACGATGATAATATTCATTGTGGATTTTTGGGAAGTTTGAAATCCTGCTTTTATTGAAATTATTACCTACTACTTTTAAAATCGCACAGATTTCTAAAGTGTGGCTTATTCATGAATTGGCATATTAGGTAATATCCAAATTTATTGCATGCATGCATATGGAATAAGCAAATGTAAGTGCAGTAAAAGTTTAAATTGATTTACTTCAATTGCATTACTTCATTTAAGGTAAAGAAAATTTTTTACGATACGATTGAAAAGAAGGAAGTTAAGTAATTTAAATTGAAAACGGAATTTCCTTTAATTAAATTAGGCATATTGTAAATTTGTTTTTTAAACGTTTTTTGTGTGTAATTCTGATTCAACAAGCATACATTTGGATAGAAATTTGAAATAACAAAATAACGAGTTTAAAGTATTAGACGATGGATGCGAAGGAGGGAAACAAAATGACAAATGAGAATCGGATAATAATCATTTCAGAGGATTACCAATTAAGTTACGTGTGTGCGTCAAAGTCTGATGGGCTTACAAGTCAAGATGTCAAAATAAATTGAATACGTATTTTTAAACTAAATTTCATATTTTTCCTATTTTCCTTTTGTTTGTTGAACACCGAAGAATTTTTAGATAATTTGTGAAACATTTTTAAATTTTTTTCTACCTTATAATTTATTATTATTGTAAACTCACCTGAACTCTAACTTCTGGTAAATTAACTTTCATTGCAAGCTCTTCACGTGAGTATACGTCAGGATAATGACTTTTCTCAAATGCCCTTTCAAGTTCATGCAATTGATATGTCGTAAATGTTGTACGATTTCTTCTATGCTTCTTTTTAGAACATGAATCATCTAAATTTGAAAAAAAATATATTTTAGTTAATTTCTGAATTATTAAATAGTTAGGCTTTACGCACCTTCATCTTCACTTCCAGAATTTAATTTTTCACCTTGATCACTCGATGCTGCATTCTGATTCATATCATCACTAGATGCATAGTTCATTCGCATATCATTTGAGTTTCCATCTTCATTTATTTTTCTATCATCTATCGATGTTATGCGATAATCATCATTTGAATTTCCACTAACTACATTGCCATTATAAGGCGTCTGATGATGTTGATCCTCGTATGGATTCCGAGTTGGAAAACTTTTCATATAATCATTACATTTGTATTTTAAATTTTCTCCATCCAATACTGCTGTATTTTTCTTTAAAATTTGTGATGTTTCTTTAATGTCATGATTTTGAATGGAATCATCATAATCGATTGTATCATCATATGAAGATGAAGATGATGTATTCTTACTACTATTATTGTTTGGTTCATCATCTTTATGGTTCTCATTGTGATTATTATTTACTGTTTGTTGATTATGGTGATCGATTGTTTTGTATTGATTTAATGAATAATGATGTGATTGCTGATCAGCTACTATTTGTTGTGGATAATTTTGTAAGTGATATTTTTCGTCTGAAAAAAGAGAAATAAGTTATTTTAACACAGATATTAAGAGCTTGCTTAAGATGTTTTGGGGATGTGGCAGTAAATAAAAATAATGAAAAATGTTTTGTCACGAGGACTTTATAACAAGACCTATAAACAATAAAAGTTTTTTTTTATTATAGACTTCTGACGCGAAAGTAGTGAAACTTTTGAATTTTCATTTCCTGTGACTTTCTTCACCCTTCTATGGTATCGTTTACAGCATTTTTAAAATCGTTAATTTTCACTTTAATTATTTTTGCTTTGTTGAATGCAAAAAAAAACTTTTCTACTTGTTGTGAACTGCCACGACAGTAATTTTTAACTACAAACATATATTTTAATGAATGTTTTGCATGCAAACTTGTTATTTCCCATCTAAATGGGCTCAGTAAATTCAAAAAGAATACTTTAATACTACCCTAGCAGCAATTTAGAACGAATCTTAAAGAATCTGTGAGGAAATTTTCCGGCCAGATTTTTTTTCTCACGAATCACAAAGAATTTGTGAGGAAAAGTGGCCGGAAAATTCCTTAACTGCACGGAAGTGCCCGGAAAATGCGTTTTTTCTGGCCATTTTCCGGCCGGAATTTTTCCTCACAAATTCTTTCATTTTTTCTGTACTAATCTGACAGAAAATGAAAGAATATGAGAGGATTATGAACGAATCTTGCAGGAATTATGAAAGAATCTTGCGGGAATTTTTCTCAAAGTATTTAAAAAAAAATTCTTTTTTTTTCTTCCTCCTCTTTTTCTCTCACTTTCTCTCCACTTTATTTTCTTTTATTATTATTATTTATTATTTATTATTATTATTATTTTTTTTGGAAGATTTTGTAAGGAAATTTTCTGTTGAAATTCTGCCAACTCGAACCCATGACCGCTGAAACCAAAGTCCCGAACTTAACCGCTGAGCTACCGCTATCTGAAATTATATAAATTATGTTTGGCGAAAAGACATATTTAAGTTGCTAATTTCTTTTGCCATAATTTTTATGATTGTTTTAACACTTATAACGCTTTATTCCAGTGGGGTTGCTTCAGGAGGGTCCAAGGGGTTCAGGGGGACCAAATAAATTCTTCCATAAATCCTGCATGATTCTTTCAAGGGAACTTAATTTTTTTATTATTTTTTTTTTTTTAATTAATATTATTTCAATTTAACGATTTTATATCTTGGTAAAATACTAAAATGATTTATTAGTAATATGAGTAATTTGTAAAAGAATCTTTAATCAAATGAATTTAAATCATTTCAATCATAATTATTTTTCAATAGGAGAATTTTAAAATGTTTAATTAGAATTTAAATTTGAAAAATAGTTTTAAGCTATTTTTATTCTTTTTGTGGTTTTTCCATGAATTCAATGAATTTCTATGTATTTATTTTTCTATAAAACAGTTTTCTTTTTAAACAAATTTATGTTTAACGAACACATAACGGTAAAGTAACTTTAATTTATTAGCTAAAAGTTAAGTATGGATTTTAGCATAATCTTGACTAGAGAGCATAATTTATATTCTGGTAATGATTTTCAAAATAAAAAACTTTAAAAAGTTGTATTACGAAGTCAAAAATTAAAATTTTTTCATTTAACGGAACAAAAATTTTAATTTGCAAAATGGAAAAACAATTTTTGAAAACTCCAATATTTTAACAGAAACAATTATAATTACATTCCAAATTCTTAAAATTCTTCAATGCCAAAAAATGTGCAAAAAATCAAGAGAAAATCTGCCAGAAAATTTCCTCTAAAATTCCTTCAAATTCTGTTGCAACTTTTTTTTGTGATATCAGAAAATGAAAGAATCTGCGAGGAAAAATGGAAGAAAAACGAAAGAAAAATTCTTCACAAATTCTTTCATTTTCCGGCCAGAAAATTTTTTTCAAAAAAAATTTTATGACAGATTTTGAAAGAAAACCCCAGGAAATTTTTCTCGTAAAATTCTTCCATTTTATGACCGGAAAAACAAACGAATTTGTCAGGAAAAAAAATTCCGCCCAGATTCGTTCCAAATTGCTGCTAGGGTAGGAATTGAAAACTAGAATTTAATTTAATGTGATTTAATGGAAAAAATTGTCGCGCGGAACGTGGTGAACCATTCAAACTTTTTCTCTTCCTCCATGGATTTTTATTGAATCTATTCCTTACCGTGCATTATTTTTTACATGAACTGAATTTCGCGCGCGATCGAAATTTCATTTGCAATTAATAAAACAGTTTCGTGAATCGTGTTCATGTTTCGAGGTTTTTAGATTTTAATTTCATTTCATTCAAATTATTTTCTCATATATGTGTACATATAATATATACATTTTCATGAATATGGTAAGCATTAATGCACAATTTTAATTGCACTTTGAAAAGAAACAATTTTGCGTTTTAGTGCTGGAAATTAAAATCAACTATAACAACAACAACAGCAACATTGATGAGCATAAAATTTAATTGTATTTTTGAATATACAATGTTCAATGTTGGCATATGAAAAAAAACCCATTGTACTAAACTAAATTGTAATTACATTCTAATTTATCGCATGATTGATTAATTTTTGCGTTTTGAATTTTCCCAGTCTCACTTTTTTTGTATTTTCTTGATTTTTCTCTAAAAACATTTACAGCGCTTTTATATGCGCATGACATTATCATAACTTATATTCACACATAAATTCATTTATTCTTATTTTCCTGTCAAGTTAAACCCAGCAGTATACTGGAAACAATTTAATTTTTTAATTGAACTCAACATGAAAATTCTGATTTAATTATGTACAGTTATTATTATAAGCTCAGTATAAAAGTTTTTTTTTATTTTTTTTTCTTATGCTTAAGGTAATTTTCACATTTCCAACTTGTGCTTATTTTCTTTCATTTACCACAACATCATATTCTGAAAATATGTATATATAGTGTGTTTATGGCATTTCGCTTTAATTAATACCAAAATTAGTTATGATTTGCTTGAAATTGCTACACGAAATTTTCCCGTATTTTGTTTAACAATTTTGGCGCGTTTTTTCTTCCTTCTACTCTTACACTATGTAAATATATAAAGTAGAAAAAAAACAACTTGAGCAAATAAGCGAATGAGCACGTTTATAAAAAGCTAACAAACAAGTTTTATAATTAAGCAGAATATGAAATTAATGCATAATTACTGATTACTGAAATGACTTAAAATTACATTGCCTGCTTATAATAAATGTAGAGCAAAGAGCAAAGAGATTGATTGTTCACGAATGATCGTAAAGTTAAGGATATAAAAAACGCAAACCTTAACTGAATTAATTTCCCTCGCCCTTTCACTTTGTATGAGAATTTTTTTATGAGCAAGCTGATAATTTATTTCTTGAATAATTTTTTGTTATATATTCAAGTAATTATTTTAGGTACTTTTTTGTTTATTTTTTACTAAAATAAATATATAAAAAAATCACAAAAAAATTGTTGATTTATTATTAACACAAGCATAAGAAGAAATAAAAAGGAAAATAATAAAGTTAATACATTATTTTCTTTCTGTTTGAGCAAATAACTTCTATTTAATTGACATCAGGATCTCTAATTAATTCGTGATGTAAATTGTTGCTTATAACGTCAAGAAGTCAAAGCTAATGAGCTTTAATTGGAACAAAATTTATGTATAAAGAACATGACTTGATATGTTTGTACTTTTGTACAAGTCTTGCGGGCATCTATCTTTTACATTTAATCTTATACTCTTCTTATCATTGTGAGGAAATGAAATCAATTAATTGTGTCAACTTTGAGTTATTTTATTATCATAATATGTTTTTATCTACCCCATTAGATTTTTTTTGTATACAAAGTATTCTGCTTTATTTAATGTAATTTATAAATCTTAATCTGACAAGATGACGTTTCATTAGAGCAGTAAAATAAAATCATTGTGGTCACAAACATGTAGGCTTAATACCTTTCACTTGAGGATTATATTATTCTTGTTTAACTGAATAAATTCTAGAGAAAAATTTATAATTAATTGCAATTTGATTTATGATTGGAAAAAGGCAGTAATTAGAAATATGTATCCTTCAAGTTTTTTTTAACAATTTCAATAACTGAATAGACTACCGTTTAAAGTGTTTCAAAATTAACAAAAAAAAACTTACATTAGATTTAATCACAATCTGTTCTCGCAATACAATTGGTATTAAAAAAGATTAATATAATGAAAGATTTATAAGCCTCTCAAAATTATTGAAAGGCTTACTAATAATTTTTAATATATTTGTTTCAGAACCCATTAAAAATAATATCATTGAGTTTATTAAATAAGAGAGGCACCTGCCAATCATACCAAATGTTTAACTGAGAACAAAAAAATTAAAAATTGAATGAGCAATTATCGCAAATCAGACATTTGATCAAGCTCTGTCTATTGTCTATACATTTGAGTTATAAAGTGATGACTGCTACGAGAATTATTTTTCTAATTTCAACAAAAAAGTAAATTTTTTCAATTCAGTAAGGTATGAATTTTCAAGTACCAAAAATTCGAAAACAGATCACTTGTGACCATCTTATTATTAAATAAATGCATTGAATAAGTAGAGAAAGTAGGAAAATAAAATTGAAATATCATTCATGATATAAATTTTCTAATGGATGTAAGTTAGAACAAAAGTGTTTAGTTTAATATATTTCAAAAATGATGTAAGCATGCAAGTCAAAAGAAGAATAACACCGCCCATAATTCAATTGATTAATTTTCTTCAAATGGATTTTGATTAAGATCGGAAATTTTTCATTATTATAATTTTTTTTCGTTCATTTCGTGTTTCATCAATATTTAATGCTTTTAAGAATTAGAAGAAAAGAAAAAAAAAATTGGTAGTTGAAAATCAAGACTTATGAGGTCACAAAAGCCGCTTTAAGTAGTTATAATCAATTAATTAATTTTTTTTCTTTCTTTCTCTCTCTCTTTTTAAATTACTAGAAGCCTTTTAAAATAAAATTTTAATGATTTTTTGTCTTCAAGTCGTTCCTTAATGAAATTATCAATCAATTTTCATCAACCAAATGCCTTAATGATTGACTTCCCGCTAATATTTAAATTTAATAGCATTTAACGTGTATAGAGGAAAATTTTTCTTCAATGAAACGAGAAGCACATTTGTCGATAATTGATTTTTGCGGTGAATGAAGGGAGAGGAGAAAAAGTGAATCTGACAGTGGCAGTAATAGAAGAATAAGAAGAACATTTTTTATTGAATGAAATTTAGCTTTTTTCCAAGTCATCATCGTAGACATCGTCATCAATCAGAAGTCATTAAAATTATAATCGAATATATAATTAAAGTGTTGTTTCACTTCCATTCGTTTGATTGTCAATTCACTTGATATATGTTATGTTCATGTTGTTCGGCATTTAATTGATGTATTTCCATTAATTGCCACCGTTTTCTTTTGCTGTTCTTTCATTTCAATATTCGTTATTTTTTAGCTTTTGGATTGGATTTTTTTTCAATTCAATGTACAATGTAGTAATTACTTAATAATGGAGGGGAAGAATTAAAGAGAAAAGATCAATTTGGAAGCTAATTGAATTTTCAACACTCACCTCCAATGTTATCACAGCGATCATTTAATCCTAAAATAGCGTCTATTGTGTGTCTAGGCGTTAGAGTTTGTCCCGTATACTTCTTAGAATCTTTGATGCAATATCCATTTTCTGTAAATTCATATTTAAGGTTTACAGAATTTATTCGGATGTAAAATTTGCAAATTTATTAGAATTTAAAAGAAACTTTATATTTTTTTTAACAAAATCTGTAATTTTTGATACTTTTATAGAAGTCATTGATCATGCCGACGGATCACAAGAAATTTAAAGAAAAAAAATAAATGACAAAGGATTTACCTTCTTTGAAACTTTCATCAAAGTTATCCAATTCAATTTGTCCACATTCTTTAATTTTTTCCATAATCATGTGGAAGTTTTTAGTATCGCGAATGCTATCAAGCAACTTTTGGGTATTACTTATGTCACTAGGAGTGCATTGATTTCGAGCGATCAATTTTTGTATTATACGCTCAAACAATTGTTTTTGAACATCGTTTAATGATCGTATGTCCATTTTACAATAATAAAATTAGCTTCAATTGTTTTCATTTATTTTTCAATACTTTTTAATCATGACTCAAAACTGTTTTCATTAACCATTAACAATACTTTAATAATAATATAATCATATGAGTAAAATAAAAGTTTTATTTTTTAATAATTATCCTTGGAATAATATTTCCTTATTCATTCTTTTCTCATACACAATTGAGTCATAAATTGCATGACAAGCTTGTAACCTCATTAAATTTTCACTTCATGTACAGAGCAAAATTATTATTATTTTTATTATTTAAGTTTCACAGTATAATATATTCAGTGGACATGAAAATTTAAAATGCTAATCAAATAGATTTAATTATATTTATGAGCACTTTGCACCGGTTAATTGAACGTTAAACAATATTCCATAATTTTCTTTTCTCCTGCTACTGCTTCCACAAAAATGATTTATTTTAATTTCCTTTAATTTGTGTTGCGTGAAATACGAATATTCAAAAAAAAACTTTTTTTTCTTTTCCTTTTACAATTCACCTTAAAAACTTTAAGGAATTTATGCACAACCGAACTCGTATACGGTACAATGTGATCTGATTCAAGGCACACATCGAACATAATAAAACAATTTTCATCGTCATACAGTGTAAAATAAGTTTCAGACCGTGCATTTGTGAAAACGCCCACTTATGAAGTTTACTTCCATTTATAAGTGTATGTGTGAGAGTCACAAACACAAATCATTGTGATGAATTCTCATAGTGGAAAATTGGTTTCATGCTTTTCTCGCTCTCAAATGGAAAAATTATATTTCAGTTTAAGTTTTTTCACTTTTCTGTAAGGATCCTAAGCTAATGTTCTGACAAATGATTCGTGTATACACATAGCTTGCTGTATATACGGATACCGAGAAGAGAGTGAATATCCTGAAGAAATAAAATGTAATGAAATAATTAAATGTTTGTCGGAGAAAATTGAAGACTGTTAAGGTTTTTTTTTGCTTTTATTGCTACTAAAGTTTGTGATGAATGTGTGCACGTGTGAACAGTACAAAGCCTCACTTTTCCTCTCTCTATCTTTCTCACTCTAACTTATCTATATAAAATTTATGTCGTTTTGCATTAGTGATATTCTTATTTTTTTATGATTGAACATAACAATCAGAGAGAATTTTATTTCATTCCTTTCTATCGTAATTGAATTTTTTTTTATCCTAAAAAAATTTTTCCTTTTGATATTTTTTCTAACTCAATTTAGCAGCATGAAAAGAATGATATCAAGTGGAAAGAGTAAAGTGAAAATTAATTTTAATTAGTCGATGATGAATGAAATTTAATTTAAAAGTGCTAATGAAATGTTTTTATTCAATCTAATTGCTTCCAGCGTGATTCATTCATTTGAAAAATCCCAAACCTAAAATAACGATTGATTTTTTAATAATTAATTATCGCTATGAAAAATAATTAAAATTAATTTCAAATTGCGCCAATTTCTGTTATTATCATTATTATTAATTATCAATGAAAATAAAGCTTTGATTTCATTTTCACATTAAATGTTGCAAAATAAACATGACAGGAAAAGAATTTAAATAAAACGATAATTAAATTTATTAAGTTTAATTGGAAAACAAATTACTTACACAAACGTTCATTGTGAAAAGCACTTCATTTATTTCATTATATTATCATACACTTCTTCTTACTTCGCTTCGAGTTTTTTTCCGTCTCCACCACACAATAATAATTACTTTCAGATATTATCAACAGTGGCAGCACATCAAAAAGTATAATCATCCTATTACCCAAATATACATTCTTTTTATCATGCGAAGAAACATCGTCATTGGTTAATTATACGAACAAATGCTGCTGTATGCGTGAAACTGAGGTGGAGTTAATCTTTTATTGTATTCTTCTCTGCTGTAAATACTCTTCTCCATTCTCTCCTTTCCTTTCATCTTTTTTTTTCGTGTTCACTCATCTGTCTGCTTCAAAATATACATCTTCGAGACCTGAGTTGTGTGTATTTGTGTTCTTGTTTGTCTGTTGTCGCTAATAATCTCACTCATTTGAACCAATAATCTAAACAATTTACTGGCAATGTGATGAGAGTAAAATGAGATAATAAAAGCAATTTACGTTGATGATGACGATGAAAAGAGTGGAGGTAAAAATGGTTCCGCTCTTCTACACTAGCTGTTATAATATTTACTCAAGATCAAGAAGAAAATTTCTTCTTTCCATTTTTTTTCTCTGCCAATTTATATTAAGTTTCGTTGAGTTATTTTTCCATTAAATTTCCTCTTGCTCCTTCTGTTTCACTCTATTGTCTTCTTTTTCCCTTTAATTATGTTTGATTTGTTTGCCTTTGCTGTTAACATTGTATGAATAATTTTTTTAGGTAAGGGAAATACTCTTAATGCTCTTTGAATACATCTTATTATTGAGCAAAATTTCTTTTGGGAAATAAAGCATAAATAAAAATTTATTCATTTCCATTCAATATTATCAATTTGCAAATATGATAATAAATTTTCAATTTAAATAGTTTGTTTCGTTTACGGACTGAAAATTTACTGTATTGTGATGTAAAATCTAATCTCACATGGGATGGATGTTCTATTCAAATGAAAATCCTAAAAGGTGTGAATCAAGAGAATGCTCTGGGACATTTGAAAATTAACATTGTGAATACAAGGCAATTTTATTTCGGAGGTGGATTTTAAAAAAATCATTTATGCTTGATGTGAGAAGATAAAAGAGGGACAGGAAAATTATTATTATCAAAAAAATTCAATCTTCTGTCCTGCGGCGAAAATATGTCAAAGTTCTTGTATACATTTATATGGAATAGAATTTTCAATCAAAAATCTTTTAAATATATTTTTTTTTATTCCAAAATTGCCTTTGATTTAATCTCTAAACGAAACAATTCAATTACTTTATCAATTTTTGTAATACATAGGACAAATAGAAACATGCAGAGAAAATTTCAATATCAAATTATACAATCTATTATGAATGGAAATAGAAAAAAAGAGAAAAATTATCGTGTGCTGAAAATTGGAAAGTCAACCTCCAATTATATTCACATTTTATTTTGATGTAGTTATAAATAATAACATTTTAATAAGAATTTTGTTTTTTTAAAAATAGCAGATGGTTGAGCATCACAAAAACAAGAAATAAAAGTGGTGAAAACTTGTCACGCTGTTTTTGTCAGCATGGATAATTTCATACTATACTTAAAAATGCATCCTTTAACATTATTATTTGTTATTTGATTTAAAGTAACTGATAAGATAATATGAAGGTTATTACAAACGAGAGCAAAAACATGACAAATACATTTTGCTTTAGGCTGCTCTAGGGTATGAAGGTAATTTTGATTCTCTGTTTCTTTCAATTTTGCTTAAATCCAAAAAATTTAAAATTCTTTCAAACTCTCTTTAAATTTTTTTTGTTAAATAAAAGATTAAACATTAATAAAAGATAGATAAAAGAAAGGTTTTAAATGAAAATGTAATTTAGGTAAATGTAAGATATTTAAAGTAATCCTTAATTTCTAAAAATTCTTAGTTTATTTTTTTTATTTTAGAAAAATATTTATAAAATTCATTTCAAAACTTTCATTGAGATTGCTGAGATTGTTTTTCTATTTACACAAACTATCGTTATTTTAGGTTTAAAATTTTAAATTTTATTATGCCAAAATCCGTCAAAACTTCAATCAATCTGAATGAATGCATTCAACATTTGCTATCCTTTTTGTTCACTCATATGGGTCCAACAATTTCTTGTTAAATTTATCATGAACTAAATATTCATGAAAATTAATCTGAAGACCAAAACTATTCCACATTATTCTATAACAATATTCAATTCATGTCAAACTAAGCCTTGGCCTGTAGACGTAAACTTCACTAGAAATAGTTTATCGTTTGAAAATGTAATAAAATTATCAAAAGTTTCTAAACTGATCCACATTTCTTGGTCTTACAACAACAATAAAAAATATCACACACCTTAAAATAGCAAACAACAACAATGCATTGCTCTTTTTATGAATTAACGTTTACCGCACTTAATTTGAATGAAGTACTGAAAGAAAATGTGCAATATGTGGGAGGATGCAAAAGAGACTATGTGTCTTTTGTAAAAAAAAGAAGACTATGAGATGAATTTCTATGCAGCAACAGTTTATTTTTTTAAAATGTTTATTTTAGGTGTTAAAAGTTTATTGTTAAAATATTTTGCAGCCACTTGATATGCCTTTATGTAAATAAAGATTTTTTTTTTGAAAAATCCGATTGTCAGCTATCTCTGTGGGAATCTTTATAGCGACAATAGATGAAAGTAAGAATTGTTAGATTTTGAAGGTGTTTATGTTTTTTTCAAAAAGTTACTTTGTACTGTGTCTTTTTCTTAGAATCTTAATAATGTTATTGAGTTTTTGATGTGCGATAAATAGTAAAAGTATAAAAGATTATTTAAAGAAAAAAAAATAAGAAACAGCTTTCAATGCAGCAAAAGACATTCGAAATTAAATTAGCTGAATTTTTTTCTGAAAACATTAAACCAAAGGTTAACATGTTTCAAACTGTATCTAACACAATTTCCTTCTTTTAAATGCAGACTTGTTTTTGCTATTGCTTGCTGTATGATTATCTCAGTTGGATGTTTTTATTTATTTTTTCTCTCTCTCTAAGCTCTTCATAATAGTTCATCTGCAAACTTCGAAGAGTAAATTAAACGATCACTTTATGTAGGGATGATTAAGATTTTTGATGAAGGCAGGAAGTACAAAATTATAGGTTTAATGGAAACAAATTGACTACAATTTCAACAATGAATAGCAAGTTTTGTACTTCTATTGATGAATATTTTAAAACTTTCATTTTATTGAGGTAATATTCCTATTTAACTAATTGATTTCCATAATTGTGGTATCCATAATGAATATGTAGGAGATTTTGAATAAATAAGCAATTCTGATAAGCATTTAATATTTGTCAAAAACAATTTTGGTAAAATAATTGTAATAAATTTAATAAGATAGAAATTTGATAGTTTTTGATGTTTACGATTCTATACCTTAAATCCCACTTCAAATTTCTATTACAGTAAATACTTAAGTGAAATAAAATAATTATTGTGAATAGAAAAAGTACCACAGTAAAGAAAAATAGAAAAGAAGCGATTATCGACTTGTAAGCACATGTTTCTCGTTATTAGCATTATTTCATTTCACTCTGTGTAGAATATTATGAGTACTTAAGAGGTGTGAACCATTTGCATTATTATCTAGCAGCACTCAACAGCAGTTCTGTAGGCAAACAAACAAGAGTATTGAAATTTAATGCCTTTATTATTATTTTTCAGATTATATGGTTCGTTGCATTTTTCATTCCTATTTCATGCCCTACAAAAATGTTCAAATGAAAAAAAAGAATCTCATTGTTGTGCATTATGTGGTTTTGCGTTTGACGGAAAATACAAATAAAAGAAGTATGAGTTTACTTTTTGAAACTGTTTCATCTTACTGATATTTTTTAGTAGAGATTCAGTGAAGTTCGATTTTTTTATTATTTTATTACATATTTGCATTTGCAGGAAACATTGAGAAAGCCAAAAATTAAAACTTGCAATTAATTTTAATTTAACATTTTTTTAATTACCTACCTAATCTTATCTACCTCAATCTTGCATTAATTTTTTTTAAATAAATTTTTAAGTGTTATAATATCAAAAAATAGACAAATAAGAAAAGCAAAATATTTAGCATAAAGTTCCATATAGTGAAATATCAAACTAATTTACCGATTTTGAGACTAAGAACCGCTATTGCTATAGTTTAAATCATGGATGAGTGAAAGAAAATAATAATTTTCACACATAATATTTTACAAAATTAGACAAAACCCATTTGTTTGGAATTAGCAGTGTAAAATAATCCTATGATGGATTTTTGCTTGTACTTCGACTAATGTCATTATTGTTGTCACCTCTCAATATGCTTCACGCTAGGAATTTTATGAAGGCTAATTGAGGCTTGAACATTACTGCATTAATAATCTGATAATTTATGAATAATCCTTTAAGTAGTAATTTTAGTATTTTGAAAAGTTGTGAAAAGAACTTCCTTTAAATGAGAGAAAAATAAAATACAACTTTTCATTTTATCGTACGTTAAAATATCAACGACTTCAGTTGGTCTAATTCTTGAATTCATAACCCGAGCGACAAAAATCTTCCATCACGTCATCATAAGATTATTGTTACTCGGGTAAATTAAGTTTTTAACTATAGATTATTGATTTACTTAAATTCTTGTTTTCCATGTATTTATGTTATGTTAGAAAAAACGCAGTGTAAATAGGCAGTGTAACGGATTTTGAATTTTCAAACTTAGTACTACAATAACAAATTTCAAAACTGCTATAATTGGACATCAATAGTTTGAAAATTTTATCACCGTTAATTTTAGAACAAAAATTGTAAAGTATGTTTCAATCTCTTGTGAATTTAACAAATATGAAAGATGAAAGTGAAAAGGGTCTAATTATTTATTTGTATACTTCAAATAGTTTTGAAGATTAATATTCTTTCTTGTATGCGTATGTTCTATTCTGCATTTTCTTAAGGGAAATGCCTTTGTAATATCTTGTTTTTGTTTCAAAGTTCACAATAAGATATGTTTTAATTAGAAGAAAAGTTAAGAAAATATTTTGAATCTCTTGTTAATTAGACTATAAAATTTACTCTAAGTTTTTATTTTATTTACTTTTGATTACTTTGTAAAAAATGAGAAAAGGAAGAAAATAACATAAAGAATTTTTTATCTTTTAATTGCCAATTTTCTTAAATTTGAAAAAAATATCGATAAATTACTAAAAAACATTTTGATATCTAAGAACTAAGATTTATAATATTTAAATCCAACAACTCTGAAGAGCAAAAATTTCCGTTATTCAGTTCAAATTTTTGAATTTAAATTATTTATGTGTTCGAAAAATTTAAACACACTAGGAAATATTTTTGGATTAAATCATAAAATTAAATTCATTTTAAAGAATTATCACATGAAAAAGTTAATTATTATGATTTATCTTTAAGCATTCTTTCATTTAAAAACATTAAAATTATAAAATTCAACAAAAATTTCAAAACACAATTCTAAGAAAATTACAAATACATTCATACACTAATACAATTATAAGAAATGAAATTTTATTTGGATAAAATTTAACCACTTTCTCGCTATATTTAACTGCTGATACTTGCTTGTATTCTTAAAATAATGTTTTTCTATGCATTAGTTATCTTGAACATTGAAAAAATTCAGAATTAAGCACAATTTTCAGAGATTTTGTCTCAAAAATTTAACGGACAAGATGTACTAAAATAAGGAATACTAAAAATTCCTTATTTCAAATTTTGTACTAAAATAAGGAAAACCGTTACGTCTTCAGAGTTGTTGGATTTAAATTAAATACATTTTCAATTTTAAGAAAAAAAAAAATATTTTTAAGTTTTTCGAATTAAATTTTTTTATTAATTTCATTTATTAGTATTATTACGATTTAATAAAGAATCACAAAAGGTGTCTAACATAGTTATATACGTGTACAATAGATTAAAGAAAAAAAATGTTACATCGAGTACAACTTTATGACTTTTATTTATTACTTTACAAGTTATGCACGTGTTTGATAGATCAATGAATAATTTTAATAAGTAACTCGTGCTCACAACAACACATCAGTGAATCACAAAAGCAGGAAAAACAATTTCATTTCAATGTAGAAGGATGGATTTAATCATTGAGGTAAAAGGAAGGTAAGAATTTATAAAAAAAATTCATCATCAGGAAAATGTTATAACTTATATAAGCAGAAGAATGATGAATGTAAAAAATGTGTAGCAAAATTACAGCTCTGATATTATTTGCTATAGTAACGCTTTTATGCTTTGAATGTTTGCATATCCAATATAAATTTTGAATGGAATGCTTTATTAAGTTATAAATTTTTTTCAATTATTTGAAGAAGTATCTTGTTCTCGAGTGAATTCATCTTCTTATTCAGTTTATGGTATTTGCTGAATTAGATATTGAAGTGATCTCTGTATTCTCTGAAAGCAGCTCAAACTTTAATAACATGATAGGAATTTTTTGATTAAAAAGCAAAGGAAGGTAGAGTAAGACGAAATAATAAAAATAATATGAACAAAAAAAAATTACAAATTCAGATTCCATCTTTGAACGATGAAATGGCATTGCAATAAGTAACTAAAGATTTAGTTTTGATCTTCTCTTATGGTGTTTCCAATAAAAAATAAATTTTAATGCTTTATAGCTCTTCATAACTTTTTTTCTACATTTTTCTACAATTATAAAAATTTTCTTATAAAAATTCATTTTATTTTATCCAAAAGAATTTTTTGACAGTGTAATATGTGAAAAATAATGCAGCTCTATATATTCAGCGCGTTTGCTATGGCATATTATGTTTCATATATCTAGTGGAGGAAGCACACAGCAGAAAAAAAATCGTCACCAATCCTTCTTTTTTATTCTCATTCCAAATAGCTTGGTATATAGAAAAAAGAAGGAAAAGGAAGCATCTCCGCTTATGGACAAATTCATGTACACATATACGTTCAGCACAGACAGACTCTATGCATGAAGAGCGTTATATGAATGGATGATATGAACAGCGTTTAAATACAGAAAAGGAGAAAAAAAACATAGAACTCAGAACTCGTTTAACGATGCCATATAATATTTTTTATTGCTCAAATTTAATGCCATTTTAAGAGTATTTATTAGACATTTTCCAATTTCCTGGCTTTTCTTAATACATCCTTTCGATGGTATGTGATATTTTTTATAGCATTATACAATTTTACTTTTTTATCTTTCATACCTATATAGAGTATTTGTTAGGATGATATTGGTGGATAAAAATTCAAATGTATTTTTTTTTTCTGAAAAGCCCCATATAAATTAATAGCTTTTGAAATAAAAGCTAATAAAAGTACTTCACAGTGCATCATCCAATTGGAATCTAATATTGGGATTTTTCAATAAAATCATTTTGAGTGCATCGTGAAAATTTTTCAATTAAAAATTTTAGTTGATCTGAATTAGATTTGAAATATAATTAAAAATTCTGTGTAATCAAATAAAATATAAAATTGAATAAACCATTCTTATTCAATTTTTTCATTTATTTTGAAACTATTGATTTTATATTATTCACAAAATATTTAATTTCATTATATTATAATAATTCATTTTAATTTTTTTTCTATTTTTTTTTAAAAAAAATTAAAATTGTAAAAAAAGCAAAAAAAAAAAATAAAATAAAATCTACTTAAAATCTATCTAAAATAATAATCTACAAAATGATTTATAATAATGATCAATAATCTAAAAAAAGTTTTTAAAAATTTGCTTTGAAACATTTATAAAATTTAAAAAGCAATTTTGAACTAATTTTCGAAGCAACATTTTTGTGAATTTGCTTGTTGAATATAATAATTTTAAGAAAGATAGTTTTGTCCAATAGTTTAAATGAAAAATAAAATTGATTTGAAACAGATATTTTTTAAAAGTTTCTAGATAGATAAAAGTATATTTAGATTTTAAAAACCTTATTCTCTATCTCTTTTGAGATCAGGATGCACCCCAACACTTCTCAATACGTAACGGTTTTCCTTATTTTAGTACAAAATTTGAAATAAGGATTTTTAGTACGCCTTATTTTAGTACAACTTGTCCGTTAAATCTTTATAAGAAAAATTCGATAAAATCTTAATTTCTGTTTATTAAAGTAATGTTACAATTGATTTTTTCGATAGAAGATCTATTTCGCTATTAAATAAGCCTATTTAAAATGTACCAACTATTAGGAATATTAATTAAATTAACAGAATTAAAATTTATTTTATTATCATAGTGTGTGTGTACACTTGTATTATTGATGTTAGCAAATGAACCAATCAGAATTGATTTGCGATTTTAACTCAATATTTGAATTTTAAGGAATATTTTTACGCTTGAATTGAAAGAATGTCTTTAAAACTCTATAAATAAGCCTTTATGGAAATGAAAAATAATACATTTATTCTAAAAATAATAAATCCAAAATTTGCATTGCATTTGTGTTAGTATAAATTTTTCGTACACATACAGCATTCAAATTCAAATTTTTGTACCAAATAACGGACAATATCTCTATCGAGAAGTGTCGGGATGCACCTAATCTTAAACTCAAAATATGTTATTTTAGTTGCTCATTACTTGTCTTAATTCTTGAAAGTCAAACTATGCATCAAAATAAATTCACAATTTTAATACATTATTTGTTTAATATGCTTTAAAACTTATAATCATAATACAGATGATATTTTACCGCTAATAAACCACATAATGTATTTAAAGTAATCTCAAATTTACGAAAAATAATGCGCTTGTGGCTTATCATTTTTACAAATGCAACTTACTTGTACAGATTTTCATTATTTTCTTTTATTTCATTGTGTTTTAATGGCAAAAGTGCTTCAAATATATCTTTTCTCTCATTTCAGTTTTCCTCGGTATTCTCTTTCCGTTGTTGCTGTTGATGCTTTTATAAAGATCTTTTTCCTGTATACATCGTAGATAAAAAATTATGAAAGCAATATTTTTTCTCGAATACAAGAGAGATGGAAAACAAAGTATAAAAAAAAGGCAAAGGAAAAAAATGTATTTCTCATTGAGATACTTTCTCTGTATATTATTTTTTTTCTGCATTTTCCATGTGTATAATTCTCTCAGTTAGTTATATTCATATTTTTCCTAGTATTTCCTTCTATTTCTTTACCTCTACGTTTATTTTTATGTTTTTCCTGTTCCTCATAACATTATTTTCCATGCAATACTAAGCAATGTACTATGTACTTTTGTTTTTCACAAGTCAAGACATATTTATGGTATCAAGTTATTTATGTTTGTTTATTTGTTTGCTTTGTGTACCGAAAAAAGTATTTCTCTCTCAGAATGAAAACAATTTTTCCTTTTTGCAAGCAAAAACTTTTTTCATATCTAGTTAGCTTCCTAGCATTCCAGCGTGAGCAAGTTCCGCCTTTCGTAGCAACCACCTATTAAAAATAAATGCTAAATGGAGTCACACTGGAAAGTGTTGAATGTTGGAAAGAGATAGAATGAAAATTTTGTTAAAGGAAATAAAACTTAAATTAAAGAATTTAAAATCAGGAAATGATAAAAAAATTAAAATAAAATTAACTATCGATATACAAGTTTTTTTTAGCAATTTTACGATATCTTAAAACTTAAATATTATCAGAAAAAATTAACAACTTAAAATGTGAAAATATATCTGTCTCTTTCTCATCAACATATCTACAAGTATGACTATGGTTAAATAAACTTTTGTATCTTCTTGTATCTGTTATTCACTGAATGTTATCACAGTATAGTTTCAGACGTGATAGATGTAGCGCGCGTTTATATTACTGAGTGCTAAAGTGTGTAAAATAAAATTAAAAATATTGCGATTTTTAGTAGTGAAATTGTAAAAAGTTTAATTTAATTACATTTTTGCTTTTATACATAAAAAAAGTTTTCAAAGTTTTTTTTTTATAAATTTTTTTGTTTTTTGTTATTAATTACGTAAAACACCGGACTGATACATAATAATGGCCAGACAATGACCAGGAATGAACTTGTGCTGAAGACTCATTTATTATGCATACAACATGGTTATATGTAACACATAATAAAAATTTTAGTGAATGAGAAAAGTATGAGTAGTCGGTGGAGGGAAAAAGAAGAAGAAAAGAAAATGTGTGCGCTAATAAATTAAATTTGTTACTTTTAATTTATTAAATTAATAACCGAGCTTAATTGATAAGTGTTTGTGTAAAAGATAGCGACAATGAATAATTAAAGCATTAAGAATAATAGTATTTTTAGTGAAAGTGAAATCTTTTCTTCATTTATCTACTATGATTGTAATTATGGCATAAAAGTAGAAGCACAAACAGGATTAAATTGTATTTTTTTTACATGCTGTGATAAGAAGGAAAAATTCCCCTCCTTAAGTAACCAGATGTATACGAAAAATTGCTTTAAAGGAAACAAAATATACGTAAAATTGCCATTAATTGGATAAGTTTAATTCTAGAATTTTAATAATATTAAAAAGTTGAAAACTGTTCGTGTGGATAAAATTAAATACAACATTCAAGTGAAACAAAACTGTCGACGATATCTATTAAAAGCTTTTCAGCAAATATGCTGAATAATCTCAGCACATCAGTAATTGGAGGTAAATGATTTTATTTATTTTTATAGCATCTAATATTATCCTAAATAGCTTGCTTCTTATTTCTCCTTATTATGAATTGCAAAGTTTTTGTTTTTTATACTTTCAATAAATTAATTTTAATGCAAACAGCTTGTTGCGCTTCCTTCTTAGTTTTTTATCAATGAATCAATTTATTTTTTAAAAAGAGTAAAAATTGATAAAATTAAATTAATTGATTGCATTTATGAAGCACACATACATTCATAATTTTCACCATTATTGCTACTGCACATTCATTTTACATATTTTGATTGTGCTTAATGACTCGGGTTGGTTATAAATTGACCTCAAACTATAATAAAGTTTATTAATTTTAATTATAGAATGTAATTGCAATGAAAATATTATTATTATTTAAATTTAATGGCAACATTATGAATTATGATGCTTGAACAATTAACAAAAATGTAAAGAGTTTAATTTAATTCAATTATTTTTTAATTTGGTGCTTTTTACTCCTGTCCCATTAAAAAAATAATTATTAATAGTTCTGAATTGAATTAAAAATAAAAACTAATATCCAAACACTGTACTGTGAAGTTTTTTAATTTATGCAAAAATAAGTCCAAACGATCGATAGAAAGATTTAAAAAGAAGTCAAGCAGGAAAGAAAATCGATAAAGAGACATAAATAATTAATATTTAATGAATTCTGTGCTGCCTTTGAAAGTGTTCTTGTTCCTCTCTTTCGGTATTTACTTTAATATCTTTTCTCTCTTTTATGTCTGTAGAAAGCTTTCATTTTCTTTCTTTCGACTTTCTTATGAATTGTAGTGATTTCTTATTGGAAGTTATTGGATTATTTTATTTTCAACCATATTTATATTAAAGCAAAATTTTGAAATCTTCTGTCTCTTGGATGATTTTATAATCATTAATAATTGCAGTTATACTTTGATATAAGAAATTTAAAATTAAATTTATAGGTATTAAATCTTTAAATTATTGATTTTTAAAATTTTTTTTGAACTAACGGTTTTGTCATTATGTCTGGTTTGTTTCTAGTCCTTAGAAATCCTTAAAATACTTTAAAAGGTTATAAAAATCTTTAAAAACATTAAATTTGAAAAAATCCCAAAATATGCATATTTTTGAAGAATTTTGAAAATTTGCTCCTTAAATGTCAAATAGTGAAACTTAAGTTTTTAAGTTGAAAATCTTCTAATGTCACTTTTTGCACAAGTTAATTTCAATTCCATTCTATTTTTTGGATGGTGAGCATGAGCAATAAAGCAAGCAAGAAGAAATAATAAGTATAAAACAGCTCACTGACTGCGAAGAACAAACCTTTCGTCATTTGTTTGTTTATCAATATTTTTCATCATTCAGGCATAAAAAGTAACATTAAAGCTACAAAAAACCTCACACATTCGAATCATTCCCTGTAAAAAAAGAAGTCGAAAGAAAGAAAAATAAAGAAATAATGTAATTTGTTCATGAATTTAAAATGAGCAGAAGTTTGTATGAGCAAAGAAAGGAAAAGAAGAAGACTTGGAGATGTATGTCTGTTGATTTACTTCGAATATATCCAATACATTTCAAAGACGAACGATGGAAAAATGTGAACGGTAGCTATATGTGAAAATTAGCACCTATCCAAAAAATGAGAAGAAATAATAAATCTACATTTTTTATATTTTTTCAAACTCTCTGTTGTTCATTCGTTCGTTATTATTTGATGTAGTTCAAATATTTTTCTTTTACTTCTACATCTTATAATTGTATTAAAAATTCCACATGGATTTACCAGAATATAATTTTAATTGAGTTTGTTTAAGTTTTAAATCTTCAAGTTGTCAATCACTCATATATAAGCTAAGAAGTTAAAGTGTAAAACAAGATTTAACATTCTATCTATAAGTTGAACTTTTTTCAAGTTCCGTTTGCAATATCAAGTTAAAATTTATCAGACGATATGTATTTTACTACTATCAATCCAATGAATAATAAACAGCATTTTAATCCTCGCAAAATCATAGTGCTCACAATAAATGTGAAAGAAGCAATATCAGCAAGTCGTATTTAAAACAGACTATATTTTTTTATTTCCATTGTAATGTGAATTGGAAGCTGAAAAAAAGAGAGAAAAATAAAATCCGGAATTAAACTTAATGCAAAATTATTTATACATATAGCATAGATGTGGTATTATGTTTTCTGTGAAAAAGCAAGACTGTTAAATTGGATTTTTCTATAGACGAAAAAAAAAAATTTTTTATTGCATTCAGGATTACGGGATGAATTCAATATGACAAAACATTGAAATGCAACCATCATTGATCCATAAAATTTTATTTGCTTTTAACTTGAATGATATCCAACAATGGCAAATAAAGCTCCAATATTACGACCATATATGCACCTACGTAAAATGGCTTATGCATCATCACATAAACTTAATTTTCTGTCAATAGTTTTGGTGCCATTCTAATGGAACTGCCATTATTATCATTTATAATTTAGAAATTTTGCTTCAATTGGATTAAATGGACTCATTTGTTGCTGCACATTTTCAACAATAAATCCACAATTATTTTGCATAGTCATAAAAATGTACCAATTTCCGATTACGATGCATACTAATAATGAATTTATTTCTTTTATTTTTTTTCTCTCTCTCTTTCCCCCCCTCAAAAAAATTGTCTCATTGTTTGGAATAATGAAAAATTTTAGACTTATTTTTTAATGGCATTTCAGGAAGCCAAAAAGATTGTGATTTACCTAAATCGACTGTTTTGCATGGATCAAATAATTTTGGCCAATTGCAAAGTCCAACAACGAACGTATCAGACACAACAAATAATACACGATTGCATGTATCAAGTGGCCTCTGTGATTCACACAACATGCACCAAGATCAAGTAATTAAATGATGCACGTTCCAATAGTTTTAAGTTTTTATTTTCAATAAGTTACATGTACTTTCAACATTACAGAATAATGACAAAAATAACAAACAGAAAAGACATAGGACAAGATTTACACCTGCTCAGCTGAATGAGCTTGAAAGGTGCTTTAGCAAAACACATTATCCAGGTAAGTTATCTTAAATTAATTTAATATTTCTCAAATATTCCCAGTAGATTCTAGTGCGCATTTCCATGAAATATTTAAATTAGCGTCTATATTCTACGCCTGAAACTACCTTTTATTTAATTCTACTTCTACAGTCGAAATGTATTAATAACTAATATGAATTAATCGTTCACAGATATTTTCATGAGAGAAGAAATTGCAATGAGAATCGGATTGACAGAATCTCGTGTACAAGTAAGTTTAAATTATTTTTTTTAATGTTCATTTTTGCAATAAAAGTGTGACTAAAATCTTTCCAATTTAATAATTGAGCTTAGAGTGTAAAAATTATTTGCAATAATTCTAAAAAACTGAAAATTGTAGAGCATAAACAACACGCTCACTTATATCAGCTGTTTGAACAGGAAAGAAATTAATATTTTATATGTCTACGGCCTACAATAAAGAACTATATGAAAGTGAACGTGTATATAACAACAAACGTAGCAAAATGACGTTGCAAATAAATTTTTATTGATTACAACTTTTTCTAAGGTGTGTCTTTTCTATAAATACGGCTAAATGGGAGGAGGTCAACATGTTCGTTCATTGAAGCCGACAAGGGAATTATAATTATAGTAAAGGTCTTCAATGATCATTTTCACTTAATAACTGAATCATTTTCCTTTTGCCAAAAGGTGTTCTTTAATAAATTGCTATGAATTATTTTTTAAGTATTGATTTTTTTTTAAATGAAACGTTATGCTTATCCGTCGGAAAATTTTCATTTCACATTTCAAGAATGAAGCGAATGTATAAACTCTCTGAAGTGATAGAAAAAAAACCTTTTTTTGTGCAAAAAAGAATCACAAGATTTTTAAAATCATAAAAATCAATTTTTAGGTATATTGAAAATTATTCAATGCTTTATACAAGCTTATGAATAAAACGAGTCTTCTCATCTCAACCCATGCAGTAAATGATGTCAATCACATATACGAGACGTGATTCACATATCAAAAAATTCCAAATCAGTTTTCATCAAAAATTTCCAGGAGAAAAAAGTGATGCGAGCAAAAAGTTTGAAGAAGATTCATCCCCTTCTTTGCATTGATTTCATTTTTTAGCGCATTTTCCTCTTGGGAAAAGGACGCTATTATCCGCACTTTGTCCGTCTGTCTGTCTGTCACCGCATCTCCTCCTCAGGGTTAAGCTTTTTTGATGCGGTTTTTGGCTTAAAATGTGTGTAGTATGTCTGGCTACCATGTAACCAAAAATCAGCACGAATGGTCACTTCCTCTGCTGGAACCAGCGTAAAAAGTACCAAAATGCCATTTCTTTGTATGTGTTAGTGTGGTCGAATGCACTAAAATGTTGACTTTTCAAAACCTTAGCTGTCCTCGGTTCGAATCCCACCGATGACAAAAATTTTTTTTGCTTTTTTTGATACTTTTTTGATTTCTAATGACATATAATATTAAATCATGTCATAATTTTCCATTTTCACAATTTTCCCGAGTTTTTCCGACGATTTTTGTTAAAATTTTCAATATTTTCATACAATTTTCATAGATAATTACTTTTTTTTATATTTTTTTGATATTTTAGTTGTTTAGTTTTCTATTTTCATGGATTTTTCATAATTTTTCCGGAAAATTTTGTGAAAATTGTAAAATAATTCACTTCTGTTAAAAAAAAACTTATCAATATAAATAATCAAATTGTCACATAAAAATTTCTAAAAAAAGAGCAGTAGTGGCGTAAGTGGTAGAGTGTAAGGCTCCTACCTGAGAGTCATAGGTTCAAACCTAGCCCGTGACCAAATACTTTTTTGCTTTTTTTTTAATTCTATGTTGCATATTGTTTTTCTTCCATTTTTTTGGTCAATTTTAAATTTTTGGGTAAATAAAGAATGGTTATAGTTAAATATTTGGCTTTGTACTTTTGGGGTTTTAATTCTTTTTGTATTTACTGATCGCGGAAAATGCGCTTTCGTCGGTCACGAGTGACCACCGTTATACTTGTTTATCATTCTGGTTTGAATAATTGAAACTTAATTAAAAAAACATTTTAGAATATTTTGTCATCATTCTCTAAAACAAAATTTGAAGCAGAAAAGTTTATTCAATATTGTTTTTCATGTGCTCATGTCTAAATTTGCATGACAAGAGCTTTTTGAAATTTTCCATAAATTAATTATTTATGAATTCAAATGGAATTCAGAAAGAAAATTGTTTTTCCTTCTACTCGGAAAACTTTTTCTACCATTTCAATTTTCTTTCTTATTGCAAAATATTATATAAGAAAAATGAAGCAAAAGACGTAGAAGAACATTTGTGCAAAGAAATTAAATCGTCTCGGAAACAATGAAAGCAAAATAACTGGGAGCATTTAATCTAATATAATCCTTAGAGAGATTAGAATCTTACTCTTTGCTCCTCTGATATTAAAGAAACAAAAATGTTGACATTTGTTTTTACTAAAAATTACCTTTGCTAAAGCAATTGCCTTCTGTCTTTAATAAAAGTTTTGGATGTGATTGTCAAACTGGGCAATTTTTGTAATTATGAATTTCGTTAGTTATTTAATTTTCATTTAATATTTTTTTCTATGTCAAATCTTTAAATGGTTTTAAGTTGAGTTTATCTGGTTCAGGAGTTCTCAACACTCAACAAAATATCATTAAGTTTTTCAAAATTCTGTATAATGAATAAATTTCATATAGATTCTTAATAAGTTGACGTTATTTTATGGACACAAAAAATCAATTCAGAAGCTTTTTAACACAGTTATAAAATCTCGGTTTTATGATAAATTCTGTGTTTTTACAATATCTATCATAATCGCATTATTGCTGTCATCATTATAATCTTTGAATGATGAAAGAATGAATGATGAGTTAAAAATCGAAAAAAGCTTTATCTATGGTAATTTTCTATCTTCAATCATAATATTTTTGAAATAATTTTAAAACAACAAAAAAGTAAGATTCATTAATCAATGTAAATTTTTTTATGGGTGCTATTGACGTATTTTTGATTGATTATATTTTTCTTAGGGATTGAGCAACTGAAAGATATGCGAGAAAACATGAAACGTTAATTAAGGAATCTTGTTGTTAAGGAAGAATTTAGCCTTCATTTTGACATTTTGTGTTCTAAAAATATTGGATCATAAAATAAATTTCTGAGCTTTTGAAACTTGTTCGTTAAGTAAAATTTCTTGTTCTTTTATTATAACAACCCTAACACAGCAGTATGTAATATTTTTTTATTTAATCATTTGCAATTTTTATATTTCATGGATATCATTTTCATGTTATGATGGTTATTGCATTATTAAAATTTTAAAACCTAATTTCCATTTACAACGACGTTGATGATATTCATGAAAATTGGATAGCAACAAGAGAAAAATACTTGATTTTTTTTTTTTTATCCAAGAAGTTTTTCATGGTAGAGGGGTGGTTACACGCTTATTTATTATTTGTATTTTTAAAAACAAAAGTAAGGAATATATTTTGCTTATGTGAAATTATTTTTTATGATTATAAAGTTATAAATAATTTAAAATCATGAAAATCACAAATTATTTTCATTTTAAATGGATATTAAAAAAATAAAAGAAATGGAATCTTGAAATCCTCTAACAATTTAAAAATTTGCAATATTAAGTTGAAGAAACATTTTTAAGGTCCTTTTAAAAAAATTTTAACTCAAAATTCTTGTGATAAGCTGTGATAAGTTTTTAAAAACCGAGCTTGTAAATTTTTAAAACTGAAGAAAGATTTTTTGAAAATACTTAAAGTGAAAAATAAAATGCATTAAAAATCGTGTTTGTCGATTGAAAAAGTGTGTCAAATATTCCCGTGATCACAAAAACTTATCACATCAAAAGCATTAATGTAAAATATTGCATGACAACATGATAAATTTTGAATCTTATTTCTTAATTGAAACTCTGTTTTATTAATTTTCCGGCATTTAAATATACATTGAATTGAAACAGAAGAAGGGGCATGAACATAAAAACATATGCTTTGATGACTTGCTAACATTCTTACGACACGTGTCGATGCCTGGTTACCATGTCTATTAAATTTAATTTTATCTCTCTATATTGTTGTATTCCTATGTACTTTTCTTTATTGCTTATCCACATAAACATAACAATCTTTTTATTATGGAATTTTTTTATTTTGCCTTTGAGCACATTCCATGACAGTTTTTGCAGTTCATTTAATTTGTTTTTTGGACATGAAATTAAAAAGAAAATAAAAAAAAATGAAATAAAATAAAAATAAAGAGGAAAACTTTTCACCCAATAGGAATAAATTTGCGTTAACAGCTGGAAAATTTTCAACAGTGAATAGGGAAAATGTTAAAGAATAATTTTGTGTGATGCTCACGGCAGGATGTCTAGCAAATGGTATTAACAGCGAATGAACATCAGTGACGATATCGATTTTTAATACATTTTAATTTAAAAAAGAATGAAAATTTTAAGTCAACTTGCTATAAAATTTTGATACTTTTGGAAATTTTCAAAACCTTTTAGAACTTTAATGATCTTAAAAAATTAAAGTTGGACCTATCAACATTTTTTGTTTATGTATACCAACTTTATGTTCACGTTTTTCTTTAAATTTGAATATTAAAATTTCATATCAAATCAAAGTTCATTTATTTCATTCTTGCAAATTTTTAAACGTCTTTAAAAATTATCACTTTCTCTATACATGCTCAAGAATTAATAAAACAACTGATTCCTACGTAGCCAAATAACATAACAAAGCAAATCCTTTATGATAATTTCATGTTAATATAAAACATATTATTGGTATTAGCATCGTTTTTATTAGTTTTCAATTCACCCCTCATTTCACACTCTTGCCTTGCTGACTTTCGTTATATTTATTTATTCACATAATAATATGAAAATCATTTTCGCTAAGGATTACACTCTGTATGTGTCCCTTTCACATTTTTCTTTAATATTATTCCCTTAAAGCAAAGAAGAGGGAAAATTTCCGATGTTTATCAAATAAATTTTCCCAACGTGATATTGTTGTTTTATAGACCAGAATGAATAGTAAATTATAATCAGATTTAGTAAGGGTGAGGGATGAAGGATATGGTTTAAGAAGGTAAAAGATGTTATCGTTTTGTCTGTCAATAAGGTGATATAAAATTGAATTTGTTGAATTGCAGTTTAAAATTAAAAATACAGGTACTCAGAAATTCTTATTAAATTATATGTTGATAAATTTAGAATATACTCCATTACATGAAAAAAATTAAGAATCAAAGATTTATAAAAGCGCTATTTGTCTGCATCAGTACAGATTTTTTATCTGTTTCAATTTGATTTCTTCGTGTATTTTCTTTAATTTAATGATCAATCCAAGACAAAACTTGTCTTTACACTCTATCATGAAATTTCTTTTTAAACTAAACATAACAGAAACATAAATACTTGCATTCTTTTAGAATTGAAATATTGTTAATTTTTCGTCCCCTACAAAAGTCAAATTTAATGGGAGTATTTTTTTTTCACCAAAATACAACATGCAATATGTAATGCAATTTATCATGTCGAGTAAATCCTTTTTAAATTAGATTTTTAGATTGTTGTATATCTAAGATAAAGCAGCATTATCATTGCATTTGGGTATGAATTGTTACTCCGAAGTGTTCTGATAATGATTCCATTATTGAGATTATCAGATGAATTAATTAAATATGCTGTTGATGGCTGTTGATAAATTTATTCAGTTCACATTGCTCACTAATTGAATGTAAACATTAAAATAAATTTTATGTCCAAAAACTTTTTGTACAACTCACATGGCCTATAAGAAAGTGCAAGATCCTCTGTCGCACGTGACTTGCGATAAAATCGATAAAAATTAATCGAAAAGTTTTTCATTATCGTGTAAGGTTATGTTATAAAACTTTTTACTCTTTCTCTCAAACTTTTTGTGACCATTAACTAATACTATGCCATTCTTTTCACAACTTTTTTTCATCATCATGATCATCATCTTCAATATTTCGGAAGTGAAAAAAAGTTTTCTTTTACTTAAAGTTGAAAAAACGGTAAAGGCAAAGAAATAAATTTTTATGGACGAGAAAAATAAAAGTAATAGCATTTCACATAAAACTGAATCACCGTAACAATTTGGGTTGGATAACGATGCGCATGATTGTTATCCTCCTCCGTCTATTACTTTCATTTCTTGAATTGAGGGAAAATTTTATGGAATACTTCTTTGGGGGTTTTTATTTTCCCTTTTTTATCCACCATAATCAAAATCATTTTTCATCTAATAGTAAGAATGAAAATGAAGGAATACGATTGAATATTTTGAAAGCTGCTTTGCTTTTTGTGATTTTAATGCGCATTTTTGAGTTTATTAAAAATACAAACTGAAAACCATTCTTAAGAAAAATTTATTTTTCAAGCATTTTCAAAAATCTTTTAAATATTTTTTTCAAATTCCAAATTAATTATCATTTTTGGGACTAAGTATGTTTTGTTTTACGACTGCACAATAAATTCAACGAAATTCTAGAAACTTACACAAATTTTTTCAAATAATATTTATGTCATCTATTTAGTTGATTTTTGCCACTCTAATATCAAAATGTCTTGCAAACTAGAAAAATCTCACTTCAATCTCGCAATAATCAAAATCAACAACATTGTTCCCAAGAGACATGCCAAAAACCCAAAAATAATCATTTTCTCATTCACCGAACAAATACCATATCTGTACATAGTTTAAGTACATTTAGAAGCCTTTAAAAATTTTGTTACAGGGGTCCTCGATTTGCGTCACTTCGATTTGCATCATTTCGATTTGCGTTACAAAAATTTTATATACCAAAATATTCGATTTGCATTATATTTTAACCGTTATTTCGATTTGCATTATGTTTTTGTTGATATTTTTGTTTACAAAAAGCTTAACGTCTTTAAAAAATTCAAATTTTTACCACATTTTGCAGCAAAAATTTTTTGTTTACAAATCAAAACAAAGAAAAATATTTGTAATTTTTCTGTAAAATTTTTTTAGCTTTTAAAATGCAATTTAATTGTATTTAATGTTAAATATTTATCGCAATAAGTAATGGCACGTTCTTAATTTAACTTTCTTCTATGCTAACATATAAATTTTAAAGAGAAGTTAAGTCTTATAATAATATGTATTTTTTTTGGTAAAATTTTCTTGAATTGAATATTTAATTAACATGAAATGCTTCAAGTAAGACAGTAATATGCATTATTAACATTTTGCATTAGAATTAAGAGAAAAATCTTATCAAAAAACTCAAAATATTTACATATTTTTGAGTTCAGGAACCAAATTGAAAATTTGTATGGATTTCTTTGTTCGATTTGCGTCATTTCGATTTGCATAACATTTTTCCGGTCCCAAACAGTAACGCAAATCGAGGACCCCCTGTACTAAAATATTCATAGCGCTGACAAAAGAATATTTACTCTCAAAAAGTCTGCTGCCTGCCTGTAAAATTTTATTTGTTTAATGTGAGTTTGAATACTGACGATGTTAAAAGAGAGAATTTCACGTAGAATGCATTTGACGGGTCAGTGTGAAATTTCTTATGGCAAAACAATTCAGAAAAAAAAATAAAAGAAACTTAAATGCAGTCAGCGTCGACTAGGTAGGTTTTTTGTTGTTCTTCAATATTTATTTCACGAAATGTAAATACTAAAATGCTTTACCATACATGTAATAATCTAGATTCTTTGTTGGTGTAAATAAAATTTCTCGTGCTTCCTCTGAAGCAAATCATAAACTGATCAGAACAAGAATCTAAGAATGTTTGAGTATTGGTGTGATATTCCTTTACATCACAAAGTAAGAATACATTTTTAATGTGTAGCAAAATTAAGACAAGCATCGTATTGTGTATGGAATTTGACTTTAAAATGAATAAGTTTAGTTACTTGGTGGTCTAGTAATTTATGTCGGTACTTTTCATGGTCAAAAAGAGCTTCGTGTATTGTGCATTCACTTTCATAGGAACTATAAATTTAAAATATATGAATAAGCCAAATACATTCGTAACTGATTCCAACACCTTTTGAGAAAGAGTGAAATTGAGAATCTTTAATGTAATTTGTGAACTAATCTTTTCTCTGTTTTTTCCTCATTTCATGTTACTTAATTACAAAACATACGATTTGAGAATGACATTTAAATATGTCGGTAGCTAGAATTTTTTTTTACTGTCGGATTTCAAAAATGTGTAATTTAATTTTCCACTGTCTCTACGGATATCTTTACTGTACTTCTGATTTGTTATATCATAACAAAGTTCCTACTGCTGGTTAGATATACATAATTAAAGGAATACAATTATAAAGTCAGTAAAATAAGTAAAACAAAAACAAAACACATTAATTTAAAAGAATTCGGTACTTACTTAACAGTTCACATCATTCTAAACATGAGCTGAATCGAAAAAGGCTTCAAAAATGAATAAATCATAAATATTCAGACAGCGAATGCTTTTCAACAAGATTGATTGGCATGATATATATAAAAACATCTTTCTTGCTTTTATTTTTTTTTACAAATCATGTCCTTTTTCCATTCTCTCTATGGAAATATTTATATCGTTAGCAATGATATAGTAGAAAATGCGTAAAAGTATCATATACAAAAAAGGGGTGATTGGTACTGATTATTTATTATGCAAATTATACTGTCATACCCGTAAATGAAATTTTAAAATTTTTATCATCATCATAGGATGCGCCTTTTAACTTCTCATTCTACATTATTTTTTCAACACTCGGTTTTGTGTGATACAGAATCGAAAAATATAAAAAAATTCATGGAAAACAAGAAAATTGCATTTTCTCGGTTGTTACTTGTGATATTTTATTTTTTTTTATTTTGAAGCTGCCTGTATTAGTGAGTGAGTAAGAAAAACACATAAATCAGAAATTATTTAATGGAATTTGCTGGTTAAACGTTTGTTTTCTCTGGTTCTGCCACATTTTTGTTTTCCCCCTTAAAAATATCTTTTATTGTGTATGGTGCGGTTTCCTCAGCTTCATTTTCATCACCAACTTTAATATGAGGGTGGGAATTTAATGCTATATTATGTATTATTGGGTCATGATATGTTTGTGTTTCGACTTTCTTCTATTTTTTGTTGCTCTTTTGCTTCATATATTTGTGATCTCTGGTGTTAAGAAGAACAAAATAAAAATCAATGTGGAAGATTTTTATATCTCCTATGGGATTTTAAATGGCAAACATTAATTGTGCATTATGAAAAAGCATATTAAACACCTGTTCCATATTTTGATTTTAGTTAACTTAACAAACAAACAAAATATATTAAAATGCATCCTTTTCCCTTTATGTATATTAAAATGCTTTGCGGCAGAAAATTATAGGATAGATGAATGCAAACAATTTATTTATTCATAAGAATTTCTTTTAAAATTGATAGGGAAGGATTTCAATGTCACATTTTTTCTAGTAAATTAAAATCTAATGAATTAATAATGACTTTTCACTCTGATTTTTTTCTCTTAGGTTTGGTTCCAAGTAAGTATTAAATTTTTATGTTTAAGTCAAGTTTAAATTTATTTTCATATTAAAGTAAATTTTGAGTTTTGTACTGTTTATCATCATTTTTGGATTAATTCCTTCACATTTTTTCAAAAATCTTCATTAATTCAAAGCTTTTATGATTTTTTTTAATTAAATAATAAAAATGAGTTTAAGTAGCAGCCACTTAACACAAAAATTACGATTGCTAAGAAATTTTTGAAAATTTCAACAATGAATCATTTTCATCATTACATCATTACATAAGAAAAACCACCTATTCATTAAAAATTTCTTCTTTCCTTCGTTACATTTATTTTTAGAATAGACGTGCCAAATGGAAGAAACGAAAGAAGACAACTAATGTATTTAGAACACCAGGTAATAAGAGAAACTTATACAGAAATAAAGTAAATAAATTTAGACATGTATGGATAGTAATGTTGAGTAAAACAGAAGGGAAATTTAGTTCAGTGAAAGTTTTTCGGCATATAAAGAATGAAATGAAAAAAAAAAACATTTATATTTTTTCTAAGTTCCTTCTTCTCCTTAATTTATGGCTATAAATGAACTGTTAATATGATACAATACTTTCATTATAGGTTCTTTATTACCATCACATGGTTTACCACCTTTTGGTGCAAATATAACAAATATTGCCATGAGTGAAAGTTTATGTGGAACATCAATGTTTGGAAGTGAACGATGGAGTGTTGGAGTGAATCCTATGACTGCTGGTAATTATACTTGTTCTTAATTTCCAACAATAATATCATTTGCAATAAATTAACTAACTTTACTAACACATTAAGGCTTTGGGCAACTAAATCAATCATCCTCCCTGACACAATCACTAAATGGAGCTTTAAATTCTGGTATAAACATGTCCTCGGCCATGAGCTCGGGTACCTACCAACATTACGGACTTAATTTAGGTTAGAAAATAAAACCAATTTAAGTCATGCATTACGTCATACTTTTTTTCATATTTATATTTTGGTATTGAAATTAAATTTTTTTTTCTCGTGTCTTAATTAGTCGCAGTTCTGCATGTGACTTTTTGTATTAATTAACAAGTTAAAGTATTCCTTAAAGTGTGATGAATCTCTCATGTTTATATTAGCATGCTCTGACATATTGTACTAATCTTGAAGATTTTAATGAAAAATGTCAATAATGAACGAGAAAAATTCCGACAACGAATTTAATGATTTTTCCAACAAATTGATTTATCACGACAAGGTTGACAGTTTTTGTTTCATATACGATACAAAAGCTTTTAACCTAATTGGTAGTTTTATTTTTTTTTTTTTGTTTAAAATTCTTTTTATGTGTTTGCACATCCAGCTTTACGCTTGAATAATTAAAAATACAAACTTGAGCACAGATTTTTTTTATTTCTATATAGTTTTAAGAAATTATATATTTACTGTAGACATAAATGATTAAAGCTTTTTTGTGTACCGTGTACTCACATTTTTAATACTGTTAATTAATTGAAGGCGCTATAAACAACAAAAAGTTTTTATTAACACATATTTATGTTTATTTGAATAGGTGATTCAATGATGCATTATAACACATCGAATACAAACGGAAATTGTTCTGGTCCTGGAAATAGTTCACCAAATTCTACTCCACCAAATATCAACGCATGTTCGTCAACGACTCCGCCATTATCGAGTGGGCAAACGAATCAAAGTGATGGAAATGGCAATGAAATGGTAAGAAATCGATAATTTCTGCAGTACTTGTACAATCATATAAATGACTTATAAATAATTCAATCTAGAATTCGAATCAGCAACAGCTTGTTAGTTGTCAGAATATATCGTCCAATGAGGTAAATTGTTTAACTACTAGAATTTAGTGGATGCTCACATACTGCTGGAATATGATATTTCAATGAGATATATTTTTTAGGGAGAAGATGATGTTTGGCGAGGACACAGTATAGCAGCGCTCAGACGGCGAGCATCTGAATTAAATGCTACAGCATCAATACCTATTTACGCTCATAATTATGAACATCATGTGTACTAGCCTTAAATGAACGTTTAAGAATTAATTGTCCAAGAAAACGTGCTGAAAGTATTTAAATAATTTTTTTAAATCTTTATCATTGAGAATCATTTGAAGAATTGTCTTATAAAAATTTTAAGATAATGGATCCATTTCAGTTATAGAAATTTTCGTAAAATTTCAACACTAGATGGCAGTTTTAAAACTTTCAAAATTCAACATTCCGTTATTTTTCATGAAACAGAATTACTACTTAACTACATAAAATAATAAACAAGTTATTAGTAATTCAATTGCTCAAAGTTATCATCACTATTTATGATTTAGGCAATGTAAATAGGATTGAAGAAGAAGAACAAAATATTAAGAAAGTAATATTAAATCTCTTTTAAATACTTCATGTGTATATAACCGTATGTGTGCAAATTAAAAAAAAATAATTTCAAAACTTCAGCATATAATAGAAAACATCTTTTAATAGCCTGGAACATTTTTTATTCAAAGCAATTTTGTCAAAAATCTAAATGATTTTCAATTTGATATTCTAAAACAGAATAAAATGTTCATAATTGACGCCGAAGAAAATGAAGAGAATGCAGAAAATACTGCAATATTTCACCTCATTTGAAGTTTAAGTACATATTAAAATTGTTTTTATCGATGAACATCAATTTTATAGATGCAATTGAACTTTGAAATTCTGTTTCAAGAGACGTTTATTGCGCATATGATGAAACATTATTGAAAATCAGAAAGTCAAATAATGAATCTTGATTGCAAGAGGAAATGAATGTGGTGAGAAAATTAATTTTA
Organism: Chironomus striatipennis; assembly: GCA_026123125.1. Lineage (NCBI taxonomy): Eukaryota > Metazoa > Arthropoda > Insecta > Diptera > Chironomidae > Chironomus > Chironomus striatipennis. Next base: position 28,332,592 of record CM047392.1, read on the forward strand.
AACATACTGCAGTATTCTATGTTCATCATCTTGATCATTTGTCTTTGCGTAGACTGTATCATAAAATAACTAGATATTGATAGGTTTTTGAACTCAATTGAAAATTTTAATTCTTTATCAATTTTATTGATTAATTTATAAAACTCTGATTTTTGTGCTTATTGAAATGTTAATAACTCTAACACAGAAATCCATTTGAATGTAATGAACTTTACTTTTTCATTAGAATTTTTGAAATTTCAATTGAACTTAGTCAGACGAGAAATATGTAATATTTAAACAATTTTGAATATTATATTAATTTGTCGAGAACATGTCAAAGGAAAGAAATTTTTTTAATTAATTCAAATCATTTTTGATTTCAATTCAGGTTCTAGAAAAATTAATAATTTTTTTTAAATACAAATTGAGTGCACAAAATTACGTCCGAAGAAATAAGATATAAAAAAAATAATAATTTCTATTTAAGTAATATTTAAGAAAATGATAAGGTTTGTATATGATGTATGTGCATATAAAATTCATAAAGCTATTATAATAGTGTATACCCATATCACCTACTTTTCTTCTTATCTTCTCTTTCAATTTTCCATAAAATTGAAATACAGAAGAAAGAAAAGCAAGAAATTTGCATCAGCAACAAAATTACAACCATTATACGTATACGATAAAATGATAATAATTTTCATTTAATACTTCTTCCTATCTTTTACATAAATTAAAATAATATATCAGTAGATACTTTAATGGAAGAAGAAAATATTGCTATTTACATTTAATATACATCAATGAGAAAGAACATTTTATTATGAATTGACACAAGTCTTTTATAAATTAAACAATTATACACCCTAATAGGCATATTAAGACAAAATAACTGAAGCTAAATTTAAAAAACAAGATGTGTAAAAATTTGATTATTTATAGTTAAAAGTGTACTTTAAAAATGTATAAATAGAGAAGTTGAAACATTTTTGAGCAATTCAAATTCACTTGCATCCTGCATTGCTGACTGAAAATACAGTCAAACTTTTTTTTTTTTTTAAAAAAAAAATAATAATAATTAAATTCTTGGTTAATTGCATGTTGCTCATGTTAATATTTATTCATATTTATAAAGTTATGAAGAATTATTAAATCTCTCTTAACTTTCATAAAAACTGCTTTCAAAAATAATTTATCTGGTTATAATTGTCAAAAAGCCAGTAATATATTAATTAAAATATTAATATATTTTCAAATGTTAGACATTATTTAATAACTTTTAGATGCTCTAAAATGTTTCAATTTCTTTATGAAAAATAGTATGTATATTAATTTTTAAAAATGATACATAGAGTAAATTTAAAACTTAAGTCTTCTTTTCTAAGCGCATTCCAAATGTATACGATGGTGAATGGATGAAATTCATAAGAGTTTAAGCATAAATTAAAGTGGAAGTAAATTTAGTATGAATTAAATGGTACTAATAATAATGATGATGTAATTATACCGTACAGACAATTTAATAAAAATAAAGAAAAATATGTCATGAAAATGTGTAATCAATTTGAATTTATTTTAAGAAATTTACATTTTAAATAAGTAGTTTTAACAGAATTTTCAATGTGTTCTGTAGCTTTCTCATTTTTTTGTTATCCTTAAAACACGCATTTATCATCCTTTGTTGAATTTTTTGATCGTAAGCATGAAGATAAAGTTAAAGGAAATGAAATTATAAGATTAGGTTTACACACTGAACATGATAAGAAGTTAGAATTGAGACAACAAAATTCATAAATGTGTTGATGAATGATTTCATTAAGTTACTTCTAATATACCTGAAATCAAGTTTAAGATCAAAGGATGGAAAAGTAAATAAATGGATTTTTATGATTTCAAAGTGAAACAGCCTTTCTGAAAATTTAATGTTTCGTCGCTCTTCTTACCTTATACCACATAACTTGATAATAAAATAAAACTAAAGAAGAATGAGAAACTTTTTTTTTAGCGCATTTTCCCCTTGGGAAAAGGACGCTATTATCCGCACTTTGTCCGTCTGTCTGTCTGTCCGTCTGTCTGTCCGTCTGTCTGTCATCGCATCTCCTCCTCAGGGTTAAGCTTTTTTGATGCGGTTTTTGGCTTAAAATGTTTGTAGTATGTCTGGCTAGAGCTGGCGAAAAAATCAGCACGAATGGTCACTTCCTCTGCTGGAACCAGCGTAAAAAGTGCCAAAATTGCATTTCTTTGTATGTGTTAGTGTGGTAAAATACACTAAAATGTTGACTTTTTCAAAAATTCATCCTTCCTCGGTTCAAATCCCATCGGAAGCGGAATTATTTTTTCGATATTTTTTGATTCCTTATGACTGGAACTGACTTTATGGCCATGAATGCTTACTGGATCTTCTTTTATGGCCATGAATGCTTACTGGATCTCACTTTATAGCCATGAATGCTTACTGGATCTTACTATATGGCCAGGAATCCTTACTGGATCTTACTATATGGTCAGGAATCCTTACTGGATCTCATTTTATGGCCATGAATGCTTACTGGATCTTATTTTATGGCCTTAAATCCTTACTGGATCTTATTTTATGGTCATGAATGCTTACTGGATCTTACTATATGGCCATGAATCCTTACTGGATCTTACTATATGGCCATGAATCCTTACTGGATCTTATTTTATGGCCTTAAATCCTTACTGGATCTCATTTTATGGCCATAAATGCTTACTGGATCTCATTTTATGGCCTTAAATCCTTACTGGATCTCATTTATGGCCATAAATGCTTATCTGGATTCTCATTTTATGGCCATAAATGCTTACTGGATCTCATTTTATGGCCATAAATGCTTACTGGATCTCATTTTATGGCCATGAATCCTTACTGGATCTTACTATATGGCCATGAATCCTTACTGGATCTTATTTTATGGCCTTAAATCCTTACTGGATCTTATTTTATGGTCATGAATGCTTACTGGATCTCATTTTATGGCCATAAATGCTTACTGGATCTCATTTTATGGCCATGAATCCTTACTGGATCTTACTATATGGCCATGAATCCTTACTGGATCTTATTTTATGGCCTTAAATCCTTACTGGATCTTATTTTATGGCCATGAATGCTTACTGGATCTCATTTTATGGCCATAAATGCTTACTGGATCTCATTTTATGGCCATGAATCCTTACTGGATCTTACTATATGGCCATGAATCCTTACTGGATCTTATTTTATGGCCTTAAATCCTTACTGGATCTTATTTTATGGCCATGAATGCTTACTGGATCTCATTTTATGGCCATAAATGCTTACTGGATCTCATTTTATGGCCATGAATCCTTACTGGATCTTACTATATGGCCATGAATCCTTACTGGATCTTATTTTATGGCCTTAAATCCTTACTGGATCTTATTTTATGGTCATGAATGCTTACTGGATCTTACTATATGGCCATGAATGCTTACTGGATCTCATTTTATGGCCATGAATGCTTACTGGATCTCATTTTTAGCGCATTTTTCTAGATTTTCATAATTTTTCCGAAAAGTTTTGTATTGTATATATTATAAAAACTTACATTAATAAAAAAAATCTCATCAATATAAATAATTAAAATGTCACATTAACGTTTTAATAAAAAGAGCATCTGTGGCGGAAGTGTTAGAGTGCGCGGCTCCTACCATGAGAGTCATGGGTTCAAACCTAGCCCGTGACCAAATACTTTTTTGCTTTTTTTTTAATTTAATTCTATGTTGCATAATGTTTTTCATCCATTTTTTTCTGTCAATTTTAAATTTTTGGGTAAATAAAGAATGGTTATAGCTAAATATTTGGCTTTGTACTTTTGGGGTTTTAATTCTTTGTGTATTTACTGATCGCGGAAAATGCGCTTTCGTCGGTCACGAGTGACCACCGTTATACTTGTTTCTTTTAAACATCACCTGTTTCCAGTAGAATGCTTTTTATCCACATAACTATATGATTGTAAGGTGTGTGTATATACACATGTGTAAGTTTAATTTTTATTTTATTTGAACAAGCAAAAAGTATGAATGCCAACATTTAAACTTTTAGCTTTTTCTTCACTGTGCAACCTTTTTTGCATGAATAATTTTCTATTTCTCTTCTCTGCCATGTTAGAAATGAAGAAAATCTTTTGTACTTTTTCTTTCCTTTACATACCAACAAAAAGAAGCGAAAAATTTATTTTTTAATGTTTCACCTCCGCAACTAAGTGAAAAAAGTAGAAAAAGCTTTTTTGTACAAGATAGATGAAAATAGTTAAAAAATTTTACGTTTCTTGCTGTTCAGTTCTTGTGAAAAGTGTCAAAAAGAGGAAAATCTCAATTTTCCCTGCTCAAACGAAATTTCATTCATTTCATCTCTAACATTACTTCATTGCTTCCATCCTATTCACATTCATTCTAAAAAAGCATCAAAGAGCGATGTTTTATTTTGTGAAATGATGGCAGTAAGATTTCAAAAGATTTTTTTTTTCCATTTTTTTTTTATTAAACGTCAGAAACTAATTTGAAAGATTTCTTATAAAGCCTTGTGAATGAATTGATGCACAAAAGAATTTCATGTAAAAAGTGCCTAAGGTAGACAGTGAACATAAAAAAAATATTTGCATTATGTTACACACAGAAACAAGCATGTCATTGAATCAAATAAATTTAAAAAAAGCACGAAGCAGAAGATTATACAGATATGTTGAAATGGGTTGAAACGAATTGAAACGTTCAAGCACATTTCCGAAAATATTATTAAAGTGATATGAGAGAAAACGTTGACATTGTAACCCATATTTGATGGTTTGTTTTTGAAAAAAATCGCATTTACATTGTAAAAGTTTAAAATTTAAAATGGTTATTTCATCGATTAATTTAGCTGTTCAAGATTCATTTTAAAGATCCATGTTAATAAATTCTGAAAACTTGTTTCAAGAAAATTTCTTTGACTCGACTTGGACTCGACATAAAAAGAACGGGTTAAAAATGGAAATAAAATATTTGCACCCTGATTTGTACCATGAATCATGAAAAAACTTCACTTCTACTCAACTTTTCACAAAGCATTTAAAAAAAAATTAAATTTAGAATTTTACACAATTTTGTTCCTTTTTTATCCAGGCATGTCCAAAATCTTTGTGAAGAACTTTAATTCAATTAAAAAGCCAAGTAGATAAAAAAGTAAAATAACTATGGTCTATGAAAATGAGGGATGACATAATAAGATTATGGAACACCTGTTTCTTCTTTTCCATCTGTTTCCAGAGTCAACATATTTTAAGTTACACAAAAAGAAATCTTCTCTTCTAGCCATCATGTTGAGTACAAAGTACAAATATTGAAAAGGATCATTGAAGTATGTTTAAGAAGTCTCACTATTTACACAAGTGAGTGAATCTTTAAAGAAAATTTAGAAACGTGCAAGGTTTTTTAAGTGAATTTTATAATGCTACAAAAACATTGAAGATGGAACGATGACGGCCATAAAAAGAACAAAAAACCATAATATTGAATTGCGGCTTTTCTGTACACACCTACACAATTTCTCTGTAAGTAGCATCGATCTACTACAGCTTTGCATAAGAACAACATTGCTGTCTTAAAGAATTCAATTGATTTTATGAGGAAGAAAAAAAATTAACTTACAGAGGAAAATAGTAGGGATGAAGTTTCACTTATCATTTAAATATTATATCCTTTATAGCCTTACTCTTATAAAAAAGACAGCAGTAATTCAATGCCGTAAAAAATGTAGGTAAAGTTGTGGAAAGAGGAAAAAGAAAGAATAGATATACATATAACAACAAGCAAATAAAAATTGTATCAGAACGAAAAAGAGTCATAAAACAGGATATAATACAGAGTAAAAAAAATATAAAAAGGATGATTCAACATTGCCTTTTTCCAATGTATTATAAAATATTATTATACGCACAAAAATCTGGGTGATTGTGATCTTTATTCTTAAAATATTCCTCTCTTTTTCCGTAAATATGAATAAACCAGTGGCATGGTCAGAAATAAAGAAGACAAAAAATTCTATGGATTTTAAAGAATTTATAGAATTTAAAATTGTAATTACCTGATAAAAGTCGAATAAAGCTGAAAGATTGCTAATTTATTACGTTCATAGAAATATTGGGTAGTTCAATAAAAAATGGGCCCCCTAAGCTTCTTCAACTTCAAATTGATATTGCCATTGATAGGAAAAACCATTCAATATGAAACAAAAAGTAAATGAAAGCTTATTCTAGTGGCTAATTTTCTAACTTTTTCAAATTTTCCATTTTCACTAGAATTTTCTTTTACAAGCCGCGGACTAAACTTGTAATTTTTTTTCATAAACTTGACTTGTGAAAACTTAATTTTTTGCTGAAATTCTGTTCCTAACCTAATGTTTTTATACTTTTAAATTAAAGTATTTATGTTGGAGTATAACATATATAAAACTCAGAATTTTTCCCCATCAAATGTAAGCGTGACATTATTTTTAATCGAACCTAAAAGTTTTTGGCCGTTTTGGAAAAACTTTATTTTTCCGAGAGATTTCCACGAAAAATGAAAATCTAAGTATGCAGTTATATAGACATTAGTACTTGCTACAAAACGGCATCAAAAAGTTTAAAAAATAAAAACTTTTTCCAAAATTTTCGTACAGACCCCAAGTTGGTTTTAGGGTCAGTACATATTAAAGGAAACTTTTTGATGCCGTTTTGTAGCTAGTACTAATGTCTTTATAACTGCATACTTAGATTTTCATTTTTCGTGGAAATCTCTCGGAAAAATAAAGTTTTTCCAAAACGGCCAAAAACTTTTAGGTTCGATTAAAAATAATGTCACGCTTACATTTGATGGGGAAAAATTCTGAGTTTTATATATGTTATACTCCAACATAAATACTTTAATCTAAAAGCATAAAAACATTAGGTTATGAACAGAATTTCAGCAAAAAAATTAAGTTTTTACAAGTCAAGTTTATGAAGAAAATTACAAGTTTAGTCCGCGGCTTGTAAAAGAAAATTCTAGTGAAAATGGAAAATTTGAAAAAGTTAGAAAATTAGCCACTAGAATAAGCTTTCATTTACTTTTTGTTTCATATTGAATGGTTTTTCCTATCAATGGCAATATCAATTTGAAGTTGAAGAAGCTTAGGGGGCCCATTTTTTATTGAACTACCCAATAGAAAATCGGAAAAACAATCATTGTTTGACTAAAATTCAGTCTTGTGAAGTATGTAATTTCATTTAAATCTTCATAAATTAATTTTTTCCAAACATATTTATTATCAATTCAGCACTAATTATTAAGTAGTATTAAGTAAAAACCATAGTTCAATGTTTTTAATTCAAAAGTATTTTAAAATACCTAATTTTTATAGTTTTGTCATTTGCTCATTGTTTAATTTTAAATATCGATACTTTGTTGTTACCAATATAATATTTTCTAAAATTTCAAATTCAAAAAAGCATTTTTAAGTAAAAGCTGCTATTTACAGTCACAAAAGAAACTCCAAAAGATGGAAATTAAAATTAGCAATAATAAAGTAGAAATCAAAAAATTCTGCAAAGAAAAAACCACCCATGGAGGGATTCGAACCCACGATCTTTACCTTGGGAAAGTAACGCATTAGCCACTACGCCACACGGGCTTTTCTGAAAATAAATAAAAAACCTACTTAAACATTTGTTTTTTTTAGAATGGAAATTAAGTTTATATTTTTTTAATTAAATTTGATTATTTGTTTGTATTGTAATTAAAGATTTTTAACAGATTTTTTTTTTTCTGTTAAAACATTTTTTTATAGGTATCAACTTTCTAAATTTCGAACAAGATTTTAATTGAAATGAAGGTAAATATGAAATCATTTTTGATAATTTTAGCGACTTCGACACTGGAACATTTAAAATTCATAAAAAAATAAATTGATACATGACAATCATTAATATATAGCACATAACGGTACTTGTTGTGATCTTCCTTCTTATAAGTGAACGTGATGGCACATAAGACGAAGATATGTTCACTTACTCATTCATTCATACATCCATTCATTCATATACATATATCCAGTTTTATATTTTGTATATGAACTCATGATATCTTTTATAGTTTACTGGATGACTTTATGTCAAAGTTAAGTATGAAAAAAAAAACAGAAATGAAATAAATAAATAAATAAAAAAACATGCATAAATCGATATCGACATGTTCAGGAAAAGGAGAAATCGAGTGCGAGTGTGAAAGAGAAATTGTGAATACTTCATATCAATTCGCAAACTAACAGCTAGCAATATTCGATATGCAACCGACAAAATAAAAAAAGGAGAACGGAACCTTTTTTTATGGATTTTATTCAATTTCCTGCTTGATTTGTGCATGAAATATGCATGGGATCTACTATATACATATGTGTTCTCAATATCTGCGATATGTTTCAACATATTCGCTATTTTCGCTTTAATTTTTGAATGAGCTTATGAAAATTTTATGTAAAACCAAATCGAGTTGCTCTTGATATGTTTGTATATAAATACAATATACTTTACAAGCTTTATATCTAGTGTATATGTGTGCAATCATGACAGATAAAAATCTACGTCATAAACATCATCTGGCTACGATACTATAAAAAAACTAAAAAGTTTTACACAGAAATCAATAAACCTACATTCCATTTCCAAATCGTTAATCTCCTCCTCTTCTCGTTCATTTTATCCTCAATAATGATGACGAATAAGTAATATAATAACATTATTGATAAACGTCCTTATGTTTTACGTGATTGCACGATTGGGATAGAATTGTAGTTTTCATCGACTTTAATAGTGTGTCAATGTCTTACTGACTCTATATTACTACCGTTCCTGCTAAAGTGTTTGTGCACACAGCCCACATTTGCCGGTTCTGTTCTTCTTATCAAATAGACTTCTTTGGACATTTTTATTCGGTTTTTTTAGTATGTAATGTACTGTTTTATGACTGCTCTTTCTATCCCTACTTTTTTTTGTATCATAAGTTGCTAGTTGCTATTCACATTGCGTAGGATCATCTTTAGATGGTTCATAGTTTTTTGTTCTTATTAGTAAGCAAGGTTGATAGTCTTTAAATATCACTTTAAGATGAGTTCCTTAATTCATTAGAAATAAAATAAAAATTATTTTTTTTAAAAAAAAACACTAGAAGATGAAATAGGTTTCATGCATGATGTGTTTCAAAAATAATGTATTGTAATAAAAAGAAAAATGAAATGGCTGTCAAAAGTTTTCCTAAATGTCACAGAATGTGTAAACATCCATAGACATGTATGGAGTGGGAGGAGAGAATGATGACAATAGCAAAAATCTATGGATTGTAATAAACTTATGTTTTTTTTCTTAAGGAAGCAAAAATCCCAAAAGCAGTCACATATTAATAGGATCAATATTTTGCTCTGTTGCTTTCAAATAAATTTTCCTTTTTTCTTGTACATTCTCAGATAAGAAAACATATTTTTATATCCATCTCTCTATCTGTTTGTCTACCATGAAAGCTTTTATGTACTGAAAAAATGCGAGTTTTTCATAAATATACGACAATATATAATTTAATCTTTCTTTATCTTCAACATAGAATCAATAACAAAATGATGTTTGTCCTGAGAACTATTATGATAGCAAAGAATTCTTATTATTGTAAATTATGGTATTTGTAGCTTAAAGCCAAGGGAATGATGTCAAATATCGAAAGTTAAAACCTTGAAATTTTGTTGTTTCAAACTAGTCAGTTGCAGTCAATAAGTTTTTTCATTTCTTCTTTATTTCTTGTTGCTCTAAATCATATCAATGCAAAAGGGGTAGGAAGAAAATCTACAGGTGGAAAATCGATCAGTGTTTTAGACTGTTGAATGAATTTATTTGCTTGAGGGATTCAAACAAAACAAAAAGGAAAATTTCTGCGAGGTACAAAAAATACCTTTTTTTTAAAGCGACCTCTTTAGGTTTTTCATAGTAAGCTTTTTTTTATTGATCAAACATTTATTCATTTCTTTTCACTAGAAAAAAAATTAGGATCAAAAATTTATATTTTGTTAATTAAAATAAATAAAAGCTTGATTTTTCGAATATTATGTCCTATAAATTGACGAAACGTGGTTTTCATCATGATGTCAATCAGAATCCAAAATATACACATAGAGATTGGACGTATAATAATCAATTAAAATCTAGAATTTCATGTGATCAACAAAAATTCGCAGATCGTGTGATATGTGAAGCTGAACGTGTTATTGATGAGACAAAGGAAACAACAACAAAGTTCAAAAAGGAAACTGACTATAGGTTAGAAGAAAGAGTCTCTCATATTGCATTTACTGTCGATGAGTTGAGAGAACAGAAAAAGTTGGGCGAACGTGAACAGGAAATATTGAAGGTTTGTTTCCATGATGATTTATTGATTTTTTTTTCTCTATCTTCTGTTCAATTTTACTACTTACTTGAACTGCACATCTACTGTTCATTTTTCATTATTTTTTTCTGTTTGACAGGATACAAAAAATCGTATCGAATGTGCAATCGAATCCATCAAGACTGATCCATTAGTCATATGTGAAAAATGCATCATATTGCGTGAAAATCGTACTGGAATAGGTAAAAGCATCTCTTTTACTGCATCGATTGTAGCATATGTCATTTCGATTTGTATTGAAGCATCTAACTTGTCATCACACTAATGCATCTTCTTTTTTCTTTCCATTTTTGTTCCATTTGCGGTGACATAAAGATAACGTTGATGATGATGTGGAGAAGAATCTTCGAAAAGAACGTGAAATTATTTTGGGTTCATTAACTATATTGGAAAAGTTGCAAGCCGAAACGATTGAACAAATACGAAAATTACGCGCCACAATATACTTAATAGTTCGAGATCTTGAAAACAAAGAAAGTTCATTACAGATAGACCAACAGAATTTAGTTTTGCGTGAAAATCAAATCGATATGAAAATTTATGAAGGAAATATGAACCTTGATCCATAGTAAGCATATAATATTCCTTATATCAACACTTTTGGTTCTATACAATATCTCAAAATACCATGTATAGTTTCAAACCATTTAACACATAACATGTAATTTCATTTTATTTTTCTTAGCAACTCAACTATGCAGGAATGGACACGCGAGACAACAAAAAATATTGAATTGTGCAAACAAGAAATCAAATGTGGAATGTCTTTACGATCATATGTTGAAATCCTTTTCAAGCAAGTTGTTGAAGACATTTCCAATCAATTTAATCGAACAAATGAGTCATTTCGTACCAGAATGGAGGAAATGCGATATATGAAAATGAAATTGGAAGGATTGCATTGTGGTACAGCAAATCAGGTGAATAAAACTGCCCATTTTACCTTTTTAGCGCATTTTCCTCTTAGGAAAAGGACGCTATTGTCCGCACTTTGTCCGTCTGTCTGTCTGTCCGTCTGTCTGTCTGTCCGTCTGTCTGTCTGTCATCGCATCTCCTCCTAGGGTTTAAGCTTTTTTGATGCGGTTTTTGGCTTAAAATGTGTGTAGTATGTCTGGCTAGAGCTGGCGAAAAAATCAGCACGAATGGTCACTTCCTCTGCTGGAACCAGCTTAAAAAGTACCAAAAATGACATTTCTTTGTATGTGTTAGTGTGGTCGATTGCACTAAAATGTTGACTTTTCGAAACCTTAGCTGTCCTCGGTTCGAATCCCACCGATGGCAATGTTCTTTTTTTTTACTTTTTTTGACACTTTTTTGATTTCTAATGACATTTAATGTTGAATTATGTCATAGTTTTCCATTTCCACAATTTTCCCGAGTTTTTCCGAAGATTTTTGTTAAAATTTTCAATATTTTCGTACAATTTTCATAGATAATTACTTTTTTCATATTTTTTGATATTTTTATTGTTTTAATTTTCTATTTTCATGGATTTTTCATAGTTTTTCCGGAAAACTTTGTGAAAATTATAAAAACTTGCATTTATATAAAAAAACTCATCAATATAAATAATTAAATTGCCACTTAAACTTCTTAAAAAAAGCGCAGCAGTGGCGTAAGTGGAAGAGCGTGCTACTCCTAATTTGAAGGTCATGGGTTCAATCCTAGCCCGTAGCCGATTTTTTTTTTGTTTTTTGTTTTTTTATTTTTTTTTTTTTAAATTTTATGTCGCGTAATGGTAACTTTTTATTAAAAATAATTTTTTTTCCTCATTTTCCTCACACACATTTTTTTTCTGTAAATTTTAAATTTCTGGTAAATAAAGAATATTTATAATTAAATATTAGGCTTTATACTTTTGGGGTTTTAATTCTTTGTGTATTTACTATACGTGGAAAATGCGCTTTCGTCGGTCACGAGTGACCACGTTGATACTAGTTTTGTATTCTTTTCTTTTTGAAACCCTTTCGTTTCTTTTTCTATAAATTTTTCCTTCCTTTCTTTCTTTTCCGATGCGGTTGTTAAATGTGATGTGACTTGTCAACGCAACAATAATTTTCTACCCGAACAACTAAATTAATGAATTTGTAAAAAAAGGTTAATGATTTAACAAGAAATATAACAAAACTTGAGAAGGAATTAGCCGAGAAGGAGCGATATGTTGCATTATCGCAAATGAGATTAGGGAATCGTGCACAAAGAGTTGGTATAGAATTGTGCAAGGATAAAGCACAGGATACATTGATGAGGGAATTGATGGCACTTAAGGACACTTACACAAAACTTTCTCATATGATCGATCAGGTTTGTACAAATGGACTATTTTAACATTTAATTGAAAAACTTTTTAGTTTTCATTTTAATTAAATGTGACAAAAACTTTCCTTCTAGTCAAAGACAACCCTCCGTTATTTATTGAATACTCAGATGCTACAAGAGGAAGAAATAAATTTAAAAATAAATTCATTAAAAATTGACATGGACTGCATGACTGTACGTGAAAGTTTGAAATTCAAAGAATTCTAAAATAAGAGAATGCATCGATAAAGCTACTCAAAAGCACTGCCATAGCACGGATATGCAAGCATAGAACACAAAACTTGAATGAAAAGAAAACATAAATTTTTAAGTCATCGCATAAAACAATAATTTGTCTGATATCGCTTTCGTGTGAATTTTTGTAGCTACCAAATCATGACATGAAAATAAACAGATTTTCTCTTCTCATGTTGCATTGTGATGTACTCTTATGTACGTAGTGTGTTCATAAATCAAAAATCAACTTTTGAATTGTTTTTATTCTTGTCCATGGAATAACACTTTTCAGCATTTTTTTTAGTATGGAATTAATTCTATTTTTAGAGTATTTTCATCCTAACAATTTTAAAATATAACATAACATCACTGAGGAGAAAAATTCGTAAACAAATTAAAAATTTTAGATTTTTTTCAGCATATGATTTTATCCTTCAAAAAATAAATGAATTATTATTATTATTATTATTATTAATTTAATACATGTTAAAATACCTTGTTTAACAAAAAATATTATTACAGTATGGGGACAAAAAATTATGGATTTTTTTGAAAATCAATATTTTTGATCTGGTGCTTAATACTTAGCAGATATCGAAAAATGGTTAAAGCATGAAATATTCCTTATGAAATTTGCTATCCAACGATGTATAATAGAAACCATAACTTCCACACCTAATTAGGGTTTTATTTAATTTTCGATTCTTTCACTTTTATTTTATATGAAAAATTCGTATTTTTTCCACATTATTGCCTGTAACTTTTTTTTCTTTCAACGAATCTTCTTGAAACTTTTACATTATGTTTATATTACTTAAAGCTTTATCATACAGAAGTTTCAGATTTTTTGAAGCCTCTCTTCATGAACTTCCATACCTTTGATTAATGCTTGCATAGTATTTATTTGTTTTTAATAATTTACTTTAATTTGCATTTTAATAAATAAAACTATTAATGAATTTGATAGTATTTTGAATAAGCTTTCATTTGATATATAATTCATTACATAAACTTTTGTGGATTAAGAGAAAACTTAACAAATATTCAAGATGGCGGTCAATTTTCATGCAATTTTTGACAAAAATTATTAATAACTTTTGTAATTTTCATGTATATTTTAATGTTGATGCATATTTTTAAAGCTTTTATGTTCCTTTACAAGTTTCTAATACATTAGAAAGTTCTAAACTTGATGTAAATAGATATTTTCTGCACTCCAATAGTGGAATGTTTTGAAAATTATCAATTTTGTATGGGCAAAATGAAAAATTTGAAAATTTTCTTAAAATAAACATTTTTATTGACTGCATCTGATTAGTTATGTATTATTATTCAATAATACATTATTTTCAGTCAAATTCAACTCGTAATCATTGCGAAATCTTGATTTTAATTTTCTCTCCATACAAAATTGATAATTTTCAAAACATTCCACTATTGGAGTGCAGAAAATATCTATTTACATCAAGTTTAGAACTTTCTAATGTATTAGAAACTTGTAAAGGAACATAAAAGCTTTAAAAATATGCATCAACATTAAAATATACATGAAAATTACAAAAGTTATTAATAATTTTTGTCAAAAATTGCATGAAAATTGACCGCCATCTTGAATATTTGTTAAGTTTTCTCTTAATCCACAAAAGTTTATGTAATGAATTATATATCAAATGAAAGCTTATTCAAAATACTATCAAATTCATTAATAGTTTTATTTATTAAAATGCAAATTAAAGTAAATTATTAAAAACAAATAAATACTATGCAAGCATTAATCAAAGGTATGGAAGTTCATGAAGAGAGGCTTCAAAAAATCTGAAACTTCTGTATGATAAAGCTTTAAGTAATATAAACATAATGTAAAAGTTTCAAGAAGATTCGTTGAAAGAAACAAAAGTTACAGGCAATAATGTGGAAAAAATACGAATTTTTCATATAAAATAAAAGTGAAAGAATCGAAAATTAAAAACACGACTTACAAAGAAAGCCACGAACTTCCACGCCACTTATTGATAGACATTTTAACTGACAGATTACAATATATATATATATATATATATATATATATATATATATATATAAATAAATAAATAAAATATAAAATATATATTGAAATTTTAATCCTGCTAACATCCTACTTCATTGCTCTTTTAAAGTCCTGCTCAAGTTATTATTTTTGTTCGACCCATTATTGCATCATAATGTTAAAATCAAATAACGATTAGGGAAAATTTGCTACTTTACACATCATTATCTCATAAAACTAAAATTTAGTAACGATTAGGGAAAATTTTCCCTTGTTCAGGATACAAAAATTTGTGAGCTACGATCAACCTACTACTCTTCGCTTCGCTTCGTTCCGTTTGACTATTATAGATTAGATACTCCACTTCGCTTCGCTTCGTTCCGTTTGACTATTATAGATTAGATACTCCACTTCGCTTCGCTTCGTTCCGTTCGACTTTTATAGATTACAGGAATGTCGAACTCCACTTCGCTTCGCTTCGTTCCGTTCGACTATTATAGATTACAGGAATGTCGAACTCCACTTCGCTTCGCTTCGTTCCGTTCGACTGTCATAGATTGCAGGAATGTCGAACTCCACTTCGCTTCGTTCCGTTCCGTTCGACTATTATAGATTACAGGAATGTCGAACTCCACTTCACTTCGCTTCGTTCCGTTCGACTTTTATAGATTACAGGAATGTCGAACTCCACTTCGCTTCGCTTCGTTCCGTTCGACTGTTATAGATTACAGGAGTGTCGAACTCCACTTCGCTTCGCTTCGTTCCGTTCGACTTTTATAGATTACAGGAATGTCGAACTCCACTTCGCTTCGTTCCGTTCGACTTTTATAGATTACAGGAATGTCGAACTCCACTTCGCTTCGCTTCGTTCCGTTCGACTATTATAGATTACAGGAATGTCGAACTCCACTTCGCTTCGCTTCGTTCCGTTCGACTGTCATAGATTACAGGAATGTCGAACTCCACTTCGCTTCGCTTCGTTCCGTTCGACTGTCATAGATTACAGGAGTGTCGAACTCCACTTCACTTCGCTTCGTTCCGTTCAACTGTTATAGATTACAGGAGTGTCGAACTCCACTTCGCTTCGCTTCGTTCCGTTCGACTGTCATAGATTACAGGAGTGTCGAACTCCACTTCGCTTCGCTTCGTTCAGTTCGACTATTATAGATTACAGGAATGTCGAACTCCACTTCGCTTCGCTTCGTTCCGTTCGACTGTCATAGATTGCAGGAATGTCGAACTCCACTTCGCTTCGCTTCGTTCCGTTCGACTTTTATAGATTACAGGAATGTCGAACTCCACTTCGCTTCGTTCCGTTCGACTGTCATAGATTACAGGAGTGTCGAACTCCACTTCGCTTCGCTTCGTTCCGTTCGACTTTTATAGATTACAGGAATGTCGAACTCCACTTCGCTTCGCTTCGTTCCGTTCGACTGTTATAGATTGCAGGAATGTCGAACTCCACTTCGCTTCGCTTCGTTCCGTTCGACTGTCATAGATTACAGGAATGTCGAACTCCACTTCGCTTCGCTTCGTTCCGTTCGACTGTCATAGATTACAGGAATGTCGAACTCCACTTCGCTTCGCTTCGTTCCGTTCGACTGTCATAGATTACAGGAGTGTCGAACTCCACTTCACTTCGCTTCGTTCCGTTCAACTTTTGTAGATTACAGGAATGTCGAACTCCACTTCGCTTCGTTCCATTCGACTGCTATGGATTTCAGGGAAGTCAAACTTTACTTCGCTTTGGTTCACTCCGTTCAAACCTTTCAATATTAAGTAAAATCTAACAATACATAAAATGAGATTCAATGAGCATTCTTGATCATATAATGAGATCAAGTGAGAATTCATTATCATAAAATAAAATGAGATCCAGTGAGCATTAATTGTCTTTAAATGAGATCTAGTGGGCATTGATGATCATAAAAGGAGATCCAGTGAGCATTCATGATGATAAATTGAGATCCAGTGAACATTCATGATGATAAATTGAGATCCAGTGAGCATTTATGGTCATAAAGTGAGATTTTGTAAGCATTTATGATCATAAAATGAGATCCAGTGAGCATTAATGGTCTTGAAATGAGATCCAGTGAGCATTTATGGTCATAAAGTGAGATTTTATAAGCATTAATGATCATAAAAGGAGATCCAGTGAGCATTCATGGTCATAAAGTGAGATTTTATAAGCATTAATGATTATAAAAGGAGATCCAGTGAGCATTCATGATCATAAAATGAGATCCAGTGAGCATTAATGGTCTTGAAATGAGATCCAGTGAGCATTAATTGTCTTTAAATGAGATCCAGTTAGCATTGATGATCATGAAAGGAGATCTAGTGAGCATTCATGATGATAAATTGAGATCTAGCGAACATTCATGATGATAAATTGAGATCCAGTGAGCATTTATGGTCATAAAGTGAGATTTTATAAGCATTAATGATCATAAAATGAGATCCAGTGAGCATTAATGGTCTTGAAATGAGATCCAGTGAGCATTAATTGTCTTTAAATGAGATCCAGTTAGCATTGATGATCATGAAAGGAGATCCAGTGAGCATTTATGATGATAAATTGAGATCCAGTGAGCATTCATGATGATAAATTGAGATCCAGTGAGCATTAATGGTCTTGAAATGAGATCCAGTGAGCATTTATGGTCATAAAGTGAGATTTTATAAGCATTAATGATCATAAAATGAGAACCAGTGAGCATTAATGGTCTTGAAATGAGATCCAGTGAGCATTAATGATCATAAAGTGAGATTTTATAAGCATTAATGATCATAAAAAGAGATCCAGTGAGCATTCATGGTCATAAAGTGAGATTTTATAAGCATTAATAATCATAAAATGAGATCCAGTGAGCATTCATGATCATAAAATGAGATCCAGTGAGCATTAATGGTCTTGAAATGAGATCCAGTGAGCATTAATTGTCTTTAAATGAGATCCAGTTAGCATTGATGATCATGAAAGGAGATCCAGTGAGCATTCATGATGATAAATTGAGATCCAGTGAGCATTCATGATGATAAATTGAGATCCAGTGAGCATTAATGTTCTTGAAATGAGATCCAGTGAGCATTTATGGTCATAAAGTGAGATTTTATAAGCATTAATGATCATAAAGTGAGATCCAGTGAGCATTCTTGATCATAAAATGAGATCCAGTGAGCATTCATGATCATAAAATGAGATCCAGCAACCAATTATGTCAAATGAGTGAGATCCATTAATCATTTTCTCATTTTTGATTACATTAAGCATGATCCAATTACACTTAAGTCTAACACTGTCTTTAAATTGCTACAAATGATTATTTTCATACAAATTTTACGTACATAATTTTACGTAACGTAAACTTTACGTAACGTATGAAAACGTAAACAAAATTTTTTAGATTTTTTGTCAATCTTTTTTATGTTATAACTTTTTATAGAAGCATTTTCAGGAAAAATTGCTACTATATTTTTTGTAGCTCTTATGTTTAACTTTAATTTTATGCCACTTATCATTACTAACAATTAAAATCCAAGCCTGTATCAAAAATGGCGCAACTGTTGCAAAATTTGCAGTTTTTGGCAATTTTAGGTCACTTAATGGACATAAAGTCCAGATTTTATTCAGCACAATTTTGTTTTTAGGTACGATCTATCGAATCAAATAGAAGAAATTCTTAAAAAATGCTTCCCTGAAAAATTTTCCATACAAAAGTATGGATTTTTAACGGTTTTTTGCGTCTAGTTCCAACACAACGGAAGTGACCGGAACTAAACATGCTTTAGGTGATAGATATTTAAATTACCAATCAAACGAGACCAAAAACGTCATGATTGGTGCTTCCGTTTGCTCACAAAATCAAAAAAAGTGAAATTTTGAAACTTAAGTGAATACAATAACTTGCACGCTTTGCGTGGAAGTTAATAAAACCCTAATTAGGTGTGGAAGTTATGGTTTCTATTATACATCGTTGGATAGCAAATTTCATAAGGAATATTTCATGCTTTAACCATTTTTCGATATCTGCTAAGTATTAAGCACCAGATCAAAAATATTGATTTTCAAAAAAATCCATAATTTTTTGTCCCCATACTGTAATTGCAATATGCGCTTTTGTTGTTCATGACTTGCCATGTTGATACTTGTATCTGACTTTGAAATGATGATTTTCTAAATAAAGTCGTACCGCTTTCTCAAAAACTTTATGGACATTTCAGCCTTATAAATAATACAATATTTATTCAACCTTTAGACACCGTTGAAAAAGTCGTCTTAAAAGTTATAAATGCTGCGAAAAGAATTATTAATTTTCATCATTAACCCTCTTTTTGTCATCACTTCACCTTCGCTAGCTTGTTCATTTTCATTATCATTATTCAACCCACATAATGAATTAGAAAAAAAAACAATGAATAAGAATAATAAAGCAAAGAATGGCACTCATGAAAAAGGGACACGGCTTGTTTCAGGTTAAACGTAATTATGAATCTTTTAAAATTTTAACCAGTTGCGAAATTATTCGTGCATTAAATTTGATTTCTTGAATGATTTTAGGAAAATAAATTATTTTATGTCAACTCAATGAGCAATTAATGAAATGAAGAAACTGTTTTTGTCTCAGCTAAAATCATTCGAATAAAACTCATCAATTAATGATATTTTAAAATATTTTAATTTAAAAAAGAAAAATTCCCAAAAAATCATTTTTCTATTGAAAAATTTTATTTTTCTATTAATAAAAAAAAATTGAAACAAAATCTTTGAAATAAGAACGACTTAGTCGTTGATAATACCTGATAATAGCAATTTAATTTAAATAAAATTTGAATGCTCATTCTAATCTGAGATGAATGAAAATAGAAATAAGTAAAAATTATAATTTTTTTCCAAAACACATGAATTTGAATGTAAAAAAATAGACCAAAAGTAACATTCCAGATGAATTTTAAAAAATTAAATTATTTCGATGTGATAGGAAAGTTTTATTAGAACTTCATAAAACTACTTAAAACCTTGAATGAAAAATTATCTTAAACTTTTCGTTTTTTGTTTTTTAAAATTTTTTTATAGTTTTTTATAGTTTTTATAGTATAGTTTTAGAGCAAAGCT
Source organism: Chironomus striatipennis (assembly GCA_026123125.1). Taxonomy (NCBI): domain Eukaryota; kingdom Metazoa; phylum Arthropoda; class Insecta; order Diptera; family Chironomidae; genus Chironomus; species Chironomus striatipennis. The sequence continues at coordinate 28,352,727 of CM047392.1, forward strand.
CAAAAATTTTCATAATTCATTTAATAACTAGAAAGAAGCTAAAATATTTTTCCAAAATTTTTATTCAAATCAATTTTTGAATTTTTTTAACAAAAAAATCTAAAATTACAATTTATTTGCAAAAAATTTTTTGTTCCCTGGTTGAATTAAGAAGACATTTTGTCGTTAGTGCTACAGTGAAATTTTATCCACTTCATGATAGTCCTTCTTTTACTATCCCAATCTTCTTCGTTTGGTCTTCTAAACTAAAAAAAAAATAAAGTTATTGAAGATTGATTTAGAAAAGATTTATCACTTACATCCACAAAGAGGTCCAATTACACGATAACTTGATGACACATTTACTTGATGATACCTTGATTTGATGAGGCTCGTTGACACAATGAGGCCCGATGACACTGTAAAGATAAAGAAAAGAAAGAAAAGAAAGTACACACGCACACACAAACGTTCAACCGCGACGCGAATCCATAATTCATCAAGAAACTATTTTCATTCAATTCCTTGTGACCCACAAGGTACCCTCAAAACCAGAAATTATTGGTAAAGGTTCAGCTCTCATTTTGATTTCCACCATCGAATTTACACCAACCGCACCATACCACCGGAATTACATACATGCCCCGGTATGGTCGCTAAGTTGGGAGGGAAACGAAAGCTTAGAACAAAACTATTCTGATCCCACCCACAAAAGAATTGCAGTTTCATACTGTCACTCGCTGTCACGTTCTCTACATTCCGATTGTAAAGCTGTAATTCCGTAAACGGCATGGACTTTACGCTCGATGATATAGAGCTCTCGCTCGGCATTCTGGACAATAATCCCCATACAACCTCCGTGGTCCATTAATTTCTTTTGAAACGATAATTTGTGAAATCAAAGGAATTTCACGAAAACAATTTCCCGATAAATTATGGATTTTTACCAACCCCGAACCGAAACCCCGAACGCGAAAACCCAAATTATACTCACAGGACAATGACGATGGCGTATTCCTATTCCGATGGTCCGATGACTCCGACGATGATTTCCCTTCTTGATCACACGATGAATGACTGTGGACGATGTCTCCTGATATCCCGTTGGCACGATGAATCCGACGACGATGATTTCCTTTCCTGATAATCCGATGATTCTGACGGTGACGATTTCCTTTTCCAATGACACGATGGCAGTTCCCAAAATTTCTAGAAATAAAAAAAGTTATTAGTTCTTTGTGTCCTTTTGCGATTCGTTTTTAAAACTTATCTCACACAGCAACGATGACAATAACTTCCTCTTTGACTTCCTGTTTGATGACGATGAACTCCTATCCCAATTACACGTTGACTTGATGAGACTTGCTGACACGATGAATCCCGATGACACTGCAAAGATAAAGAAAAGAAAAAAGAAAGTACACACGAACACACAAACGTTCAACCGCGACGCGAATCCATAATTCATCAAGAAATCATTTTCATTCAATTCCTTGTGATCCACAAGGTACCCTCAAAACCAGAAATTATTGGTAAAGGTTCAGCTCTCATTTTGATTTCCACCATCGAATTTACACCAACCGCACCATACCACCGGAATTACATACATGCCCTGGTATGGTCGCTAAGTTGGGAGGGAAACGAAAGCTTAGAACAAAACTATTCTGATCCCACCCACAAAAGAATTGCAGTTTCATACTGTCACTCGCTGTCACGTTCTCTACATTCCGATTGTAAAGCTGTAATTCCGTAAACGGCATGGACTTTACGCTCGATGATATAGAGCTCTCGCTCGGCACTCTGGACAATAATCCCCATACAACCTCCGTGGTCCAATAATTTCCTTTGAAACGATAATTTGTGAAATCAAAGGAATTTCACGAAAACAATTTCCCGATAAATTATGGATTTTTACCAACCCCGAACCGAAACCCCGAACGCGAAAACCCAAATTATACTCACAGGACAATGACGATGGCGTATTCCTTTCCCGATGGTCCGATGACTCCGACGATGATTTCCCTTCTTGATCACACGATGAATGACTGTGGACGATGTCTCCTGATATCCCGTTGGCACGATGAATCCGACGACGACGATTTCCTTTCCTGATAATCCGATGATTCTGACGGTGACGATTTCCTTTTCCAATGACACGATGGCAGTTCCCAAAATTTCTAGAAATAAAAAAAGTTATTAGTTCTTTGTGTCCTTTTGCGATTCGTTTTTAAAACTTATCTCACACAGCAACGATGACAATAACTTCCTCTTTGACTTCCTGCACGATGACGATGTACTCCTGTTCCAATTACACGTTGACTTGAAGATACGTTACTTTGATGAGACATGTTGACACGATGAGGCTCAATGGCATTGCAAAAATAAATAAAAGAATTTCCTGATAAGTTATGGATTCTTTTCAACCCCGAAATGAAACCACACACGCGAAAACCCAAATTATACTCACGTATTCCCATCCCGATGAAATGTTGGCTGTGGATGTTGACTACCGGTAAAGTGATGTCATGATGGCACTTGGATGATGTCTTCCGATAACCTGATGAATTCAAAGATGACGATTTCCTAAACCAAATTTTGAAAAACACACATCCAGCCGTCACATTCAATAAAGCTTCGAAACCATCTGTGTCGGGAGAGAACTTTGGATCCAAGGAATGCAAAGCTTAAGGCGATGTACACTCTAAGACTTGACTAGCCATTTTTGCTTTTATGTGGCAGTGTGGGCTAACTTAAACACATATGGACATCTCAAAAATTATCTTGACGACAGAAGTTGAAAATCTTCATTCGAATGCCAGATCTACGATGACACATGATTGCTTCTATCTTGATGATCACTCAAGTCCAGACATCCAATCAAAGAAGATTTTCAATGCAGGGTTGAACGATATCCTGTAATTTAAAAATTGTTTTTTAATTTAATTAATTTTCTGAAAATTTTAAAAGATGAAAAAAAAAAAAAAATAATCCAACCAATCATTGAAAAATCGCAAATTGGAAGGAAAATTTTTGGAGTAAAATTCCAATTCAGACTGTGGCTGGAAGTGACGTAATTCTATTTGCCAATGACAAGCAAGTTTGGCAAATATTTTATTACAATCCATTACTTACCTTTAGTTCCTTAATGGCTTTGAAGTCATTCACGGTGACTAATTCGTTGATCCATTCACATAAATTTTCAGATGAAGAAGAAAATTGAACTTATCTCTGCTGCAGCAGTTCTTATTTCGTCATAACTATCCTTGCATCTTCATTCTTAACTGACGTGAAGTTTCCTGATAACCTGGCTCTCAGACACGGACAAAATTAAAAACGGTGTTACTTCTTCTGTTGCTGAACTCACAATGAAAAAATTTGGGAAAATTTCAAATTTTCATTTTTCAAAGGTTGCTTTGATTAATTTTTTTACAATTTTCAAACATAAGGAAAATAAAGCACAAAAATGTTAAAATTTCATTAATAACAGCATATTGAAGCATGAAGGATATTGTTAGCGCATTTTCCCCTTGGGAAAAGGACGCTATTGTCCGCACTTTGTCCGTCTGTCCGTCCGTCCGTCTGTCTGTCACCGCATCTCCTCCTCAGGGTTAAGCTTTTTTGATGCGGTTTTTGGCTTAAAATGTGTGTAGTATGTCTGGCTAGAGCTGGCGAAAAAATCAGCACGAATGGTCACTTCCTCTGCTGGAACCAGCGTAAAAAGTGCCAAAATACCATTTCTTTGTATGTGTTAGTGTGGTCGAATGCACTAAAATGTTGACTTTTCAAAAACTCAGCCTTCCTTGGTTCAAATCCCACTGATGACATTTTTTTTTTTTGCTTTTTTTGATACTTTTTTGATTTCTAATGACATATAATATTAAATCATGTCATAATTTTCCATTTTCACAATTTTCCCGAGTTTTTCCGACGATTTTTGTTAAAATTTTCAATATTTTCATACAATTTTCATAGATAATTACTCTTTTTTTTACATTTTTTTGATATTTTAGTTGTTTAGTTTTCTATTTTTATGGATTTTTCATAGTTTTTCCGGAAAATTTTGTGAAAATTATAAAAACTTACAATTATATAAAAGAAATCATCAATATAAATAATCAAATTGTCACATGAACATTTCATAAAAAGAGCGTCAGTGGCGTAATTGGTAGAGCGCACGACTACTAATGTGGAGGTCAAAGGTTCGATCCTAGCCCCCGGCAAGTTATTTTTTTGCTTTTTTTATTTTTTTTAGATGTCGCATAATTTTTTTTATCGGTTTTTTTTGCTGTCAATTTTAAATTTTCGGTAAATAATGAATGGTTATAGTTAAATATTTGGCTTTGTACTTTTGGGGTCTTAGTTCTTTGTTTATTTACTGATCGCGGAAAATGCGCTTTCGTCGGTCACGAGTGACCACGTTGATACTAGTTAAAGTTGTTAAAGAGAAAAATTAATGATCTGTAATTGCTAAAGAAGCTTAAAAATAAGAAAATCAAAAGAAAAAACATGTTTTAAATTTGAAAATTTTAAAGTACAATTGATATTTCCAAAAAAAATTGAGTGCCCAATTTTCAGGCAGATGACACATTAAACAGACACATTTATCTGCAACATTCTTTTATAATAAATAATAATCTAAAATTTTAATCACTGTTGTTACTTCTTTTTTTTATAAAAGGAATATTTTATTTAATTAAACAAAGAAACACTCCTTCACTCGCTTCGATTCGTTCTGGATGTAAAAATTTGAGAGCTTCACTTTATTTCGTTTCCTTTCGTTCTTTTATTATAGATCATAGAAGTGTCGAACTCCACTCCGCTTCGCTTCATTCCGTTCGACTTTTATAGATTACAGGAATGTAAACTTCACTTCGCTTCGCTTCGTTACGTTCAATTGTTATAGATTACATTTTATTTAATAGTTTAAAAACCCTACATAAGTTTAACGCAAATTTAGCATTATAACTAAAGAAGAGCCTGCCTTTTTCATTTTTTCAACTTTTTTGTTGCACTAAACATGGGAATTTTTTGTCATTTTAGCAAGCCCCAAGCATGACCCCAAAAATTATACAGCAATTCTATAGACTGTTTCCAACCAGATGCAAAAAATTCAAAGCCTTAATATTGAGTTGAAGTCGAGTTATCGCTCCAATTAAATAGCTAACTAACTAACTAAATAACAGAAAACGAAATTTTTCGATTTCTCTTGACTAAGCACTAAACCACATTTGTTTTCAGTTTTACCCAAAAACAACATATTCAACCAAATTAAAAATTTCGTGTGAATATGAAAGCTTCGAATATGCCATAAATACTCAATAGGATATCAAAGAAACATGGTTTAGGGTCAGAACCAATAAAGAACAAGAGAAATACAATTTGGAGCAAATTCTAATAAATTTTTTATAAAAGCTATATTCAGAAGCAGTAATAACATACAACAATACAGCAGAAACAATAAATGCAATAAAAGTCTAGATGTAAAATTCAGAATGTATATGGACTATCGTAAAGCATTAAAAGAAGAAAAAGAAGCAAATCGTTTTTGTTTTGTTCAACAAAAGTATCTAAATACAATCAAATTGTAATAAAAATTTATTGTTCTATATATACACAAGGCTTATGAGGTTGAATTTGAACCGTCCAAGATTTTTCTTTCTTTATTTTTTGCGTAACTACCAACGTCTGACAATATAATGCTTTATTCATAATAAAAACGTAAACTTCCTTATTTCTTCTTCCTTGTGTCCTTTGTATTCATGGATTTTACTACAATTTGTAATCAATTGATTGCGAATGCTTTGTAAATATTATTTTCTTTGTCTGAATCCACATTTGTTGATAGAAAAATAGTAAAGATATTACGCTTTAGGACACAATAATAGCATCTTACAACTTTTAATTTCTTATCATTCACTTAAATTGTGGTTTTCGTAGCTAAGCACACGATTTTTAAGAAATTAATAAACAGTCAAGGATTAAAAACAAAATAAAGGGTTACAATTTTTTTGATACCAAATGAGATTAGGAAATAAATGCAAATTAACAAATGAAACCGCAAGAAAACATGCAAAGCTAATTTTTCAAGCAATTATAAAGCAACAAAATTTTTTGAAATAAACCATTTTATTTTGTGTGATAAATGATTCAAAAGTTTTGGAAAACTTCCAAATAATTCTTCTTTATTTCCTTTTTATTCTTTGTCCACATTCATACAGCTTTGTCAATGGAATAAGAAGTGGCTAATTTGCTCATATCTCTAGGTTCTTTTTTTTAATAATATGATGCGATTTTTGCTTATATTCACATAAAACTTTATTCATTAAATTGTAAAATGATTACTCAGTATCCACAACCATCCTAGTTCTAAAGTTTGCAATTGCAACTAATGCCATTTCATGTTTCCATGAGGTTTTCGTGGTTTCCAAGCAATTTCATTTTATCAATGTATAGATAGGAGATTCTGTTCAAAATGTTACCTATTAAATCCCATTACAACATATACCGCGCATCATTAAAAGTTTACGAGAGATACGCGCAGTGCTTCAAGTAACGAAAATATTATTTTTTCTTCATTCATTCTTTATTGATGATTTTTATTGGTTTTCAACTTATTTTCCAGCTGTTGATAACGAAACAGACACTCTTACGCATTTCTTATTATTACTGTTTCCATTCTGTGATAACTGCTCATATAAGGTATTTTGATATTATATAATATTCATCTTCAATTCGTCAGTTAGTTTGAAAAGTTTTTTCAGAAATTCTTTTGATACAGCACCAAAAATTTTATCATGAAAGTCAAAAAGTAGTGCGAAAATGTAACGGACTAGACAACTAGTCTGACAAATGACTTTCAGAAAGAGAAAATCAATAAGTTGATAGCAATTTTGAGATGCGTTTCATGTTTACGGAAATTACATCTCTAATGTAAAAATTCGTCTACAATTCGTATTTCCTTTCATTATTTTGATAGTGCTTCCGATGTAAATAAAAACATTTTAAACAAACTTTAAATGTGAAAATTTCAATTTTAATGCAATACTTTTTAAATAAGTATATCCAATATACCCCCCCAAAAAAGCAGCAAATAGCAAAAATCCAATGATGAAAAAACATTTTATGTATTCCTTGAGGGAACGAGAAAAAGAGGAAAATATAAAATTAATTTAAAATGGTAAATTACATTTTTTACTTCAGGTTCGACGTAAATTCGATTGGATAACTAAATTAATCATTTCCAAATTGTTTTTCCTGCTGCTCTCGTTTTAATTTTGTTGTTGCTGGCAAATGCCCAGAGTTACAGTTTCAAGCAATGAATACATCGAAGCGAAACATGATCGAAAATTATTCTTTTTTTACTTCTCTATTTCTAGAACTGGGTGTGAAAATTTATTTAATCGTCTTTTCTTTTCTTCATTACAGCTTTTACATAAATACACATAAAATTGAAACTTTGCTATGTGATGCTGGAGTATACTGCAGGGAATTTTTGCTTGCTTGATTTAGCATCCTGCTACTGGTGTATAATAATTTATTTGAAGGGATAAAATTTATTTTATAGACCTTATTTTATGGCAAGAAAGAAACTCTCTCGAATTAACTTATTAATTAATTAATGTAGAAATTAATAACTTTTTGTGACTGTTTTTGTCTTATTGATTTTATTTTACTTCAGTCTGTTTCTCTCTTGAAATCTTGAATTAAGAAGTAGTCAATGTGACTGCTCATATTTCATTTCTTTCTGTTAAGCATAAAAATATCTGACCCTTGCCAACATAAATTTTAGAAAACTATAAAAAAATACATGCATATGAGCTTAAAAATTGCTTTGAAAATAGACATGACAAAACAAAACACAGAAGCAATCTAACCACATTCACATTTAAAATTCATTTGATATTTGGAAAAAGCCCTCATTTGAATATGTACTTGAAATTATTCTCGAAAAGAAAACACATCAGTCGAAATGGGGTGCAAGTAAAGCTTAAGATTAGATTTCGTAAACAAAGACATGACTGGAAAACATCAAAAAATTATAAAAATAGTCTCGTATATTTAACTATATTCTAAAAAGAAGACAAAAACAAGATACTTATTTGTATGTGTTTTAAAACTTACCCCCATATGTCTGGATGAAAATAACCAACAGTCTACAAAACATTTGTTTGTAATAAAAAACGCACTAATAATTTTCGGCTAATGCTTTTGTTTTCATTTTTTCTCGTTTTTCATTTTTAGTACACATGACAAAGCAAATACAGCATTATATATTGTAGATATGTGTTTGGCCTTCTTAATAAATACAGCAAGATGTGAGAGGAGTTCAAGAGAAATATTTTCTCTTTATTTTCATTCATTTCAGTTGTTTTGAAATAAAATAAAATGGGTTTTGTGTTGATGTAGAGTTGGTTTATAAAAAGTGCGTGTTCATTCAAAACGGGAAGTAGAAAATAATAATAACAGTTTAAAAAGCTCAGTTTCCCTGTTTTAGTAAGTATTTAACTTTTTCTTTTAATCACTACATATTATCTTTTATGTGAATTAATCAGAATTTATTTAATTATTTTTAAAAATATTCTGGAAAGATATGAAGTAATTAGTCAAAAATCAATTAAGGATTCACTTTTCATTAAAATGTTTCTTTTGTTTGATCTGTTACAAAATCCTAGACCCCCCTCCCTCCTAAAAAGCGAACGTACTAAGTGAACGGCCCCTAACGAATCTAACCTTTTCTTAATTAGGATGTTTTTTTTTTGTATGCTTAATGCATGCTTATGGTTATTTGAGAGCTATTAATCATGGCAAAAATAATTCAAAGCAGTGAAAAATGAACATCCACACAATATTTTTTCATATGATTTTCAAATTAACTCTTACATAAGATTTAATAAAATTAAAAATTAAAGAATATGAAATACTTTTTTTAGAAGTCGAAATTTAAAATTTAGGTAAATGTATTATGAATCCTTAAAAATAATTTAATTTAAATCTTTTCATAAGCAATTGAATTTACATTTTGAATCACTTATATGTCATTACATACTTATGAAATAAAAAAAAAATCCATTTATAAACAAATCCAAGGAAAAAAAGAAATAGAATTGAAAAATCAGAATTGCTTGTGAAGTGAATAAAAAAATAGAGGAAGAAGATAAAAGTGGGATATAAAAAATAATTCATGACGAAGAAATATATTTATTATTATATTTGCTCCAAAATGACTCCAACAATATAACCAACAATTTCGGGTATTGTATTGTTTTCCTTTTATTGCCATTATACTTTTATGCTATGTTTTTGTATGATTCATATTTTTTCTCATGCCTGATGGTTGGTTTACTTGCTTGCTTCCTTGCTTTCTTCCTTTTCCAAATGGTAATAAAATGAATGTGAAAGATTTTTCTCTTTTATGTCATGGAATGTGAACGTGTAAGTGCTCGCTATATGAGTTTATTAAATTAAAATAAAATATAATTTAGGATACATAATGTTTGTGTAACATACTTTTGCCTACATTCCTTCTTGTTTGCTGTACATAAACATAGAAAGATATAAGTTGTGAGAAAAAAAAGATATTTTCTGTTGCTGTTCTTATCATTTTTTTATATTTTTATGTGAAATGATGATATACACTTACTGTAGCAATGAACGCAAACTTATGGCAGTGAAATGGCGAATTGAGAAGGAACATATGTGCTCCTTGTTCCCAAAATGCATATTTCAAAATGAAAACATGTATGAAAAGGAAAAGGAGTGAATTTTTTTTTTTTTTGAAAATTTAGTATGAAAAAGCTTATGTTTGTGCAAAGAACTCGCAAAAATTTACGAAAACTTTTGAATTAGAAAATTTTCTACTTAAATGTGAAATGGAAAGATCATAAAATTTATGAGTTTATTTCAAGCTCATAAAAATGCTCTTTTTACTTTTATTGGTTCGCTGATTCACTTTAAAATAAAGTATATAAAAAAATAAGGAAAATGAGAGATGAGATGAGGAAGGAAGTGCTCTTTAAGGAAGCCCCCGAAAAAAAGGAGAACAGGTCGTAGCCCATGAGAGAGAAAAAAAAACACCACAATAAAATTTTTAGTGCCTTAAACCATAAATTTTTGCGAAAAAAGCAAAACACGATTTTTAATGGCTGTTGGGTTCGGTATTCATAAAGCATTTTGAAACTACCTTTGCAATATTCACATGATTTGCTTTGGTGCTGTTATTCTTCATATATGGCTTTTTCAAAAAAACATGTTCACGAATATTTTTATGATCATCAAAAGCTCTCAACATTACTTTTTTATTATAGTATTTTGAGAACTCGGAAATTTAAAATTTGGAGCCAAAAATGCTATAAACTTGAAAATCATTTTCATTCTTGATGTTGTAGCTTTAAATTTTGTTTAAATTAAAGTAAGAAAGAAAACAACATTTTAGCTAATTAATCTTTGAAGGACTATTGTGCTACAAAATTAATCGTGATGAAAATTTTAAATGCTTCATTCATCATCATCGTCATTACCATTTGCGGTAAAAATGCTAAATATACAAAAGGGACCGAAAAATTTAATCTTGACTGGATGTATTTAGATTAATAACGTTAAAATAATTACCTAAGCAAAAATACAGCCGCTCTTTATTTGCAATATCAGAGTTTACCTAACAATTAAATTTTGTTCATTTTTAAAGAAATTTATTTCAAAAGTTAATTTTTTTTTTCATCATCATAATTCTAAACCCATAGACTCAAAACAATATAAAAAGTTATTGTTATTTTTCAATTTCCCTGTAGCTTTCCAAAAAGGACAAAACTTTTTTGAGAATATGAAAATAAAAACTTTTGATTGAATATGAAAACAAAAGTCATGAAAATATGAACACTGTCTAAGTTTTTGTAATAAAAATCATAAAAAAAATCTAAAATCATATCTTTCTTGTAATAATACTTCCTTAATTAATTTTCCTCAAGATTTGTGACTTCACAAGAATTTCAAATTCAAACGGAATTAATTTTCATAACATGAAAAAATTTTAATTAAAACAGAAATTTTCTGTCCATGACTTTGAATAGGAAAAGATTCTAAAACGCTGTTTTCATGATATTTCCGTGTCTTTATGAATAAGAGAGGAGCCTTGTTAAACCGAAAAACATTCACAGATCATTGATAGCACTCTATCGTGTTTATCTTTATATTTTTGGTGCCATAGGCTATTTCATCCATCCTATGAATTCAAAGAATAAACTCGGTATCATAATGGCAAAGGAAAAACGGAAAACCATGTTAAATGAGAAAAGAACTTAATTCGCCTTTACAGGTTCATCCATGCATTAAAGCTTAAAGCATATTATCAAAGGAGCTTTTAGAAAGAGGAACAAAAAATTGCTTGCTTCAATTATCTATGAATATTGATGAAACGATGTCTTTTTCATCTCTTAATACTCTATAGTGTATATACTTCTTGATGGACAAATGACTTTAGATCTACATGAGTTCATTCGAATACAGTTTTGGGAACCAGCATAAAAAAGAAATGGCTTATCGTTATTTTATGTATCAGAAAAAAAACTGAAAATTCCTTTAAGGTTTTATCTTAAAAGAGTACAATATCATCATCATCATCATCATATATGCAAAAGGCGTATATAATCGTATTCATGAGGATTAGGAAGGCGACCTTCATTCAAATATGAATACAGATTGATGCCATACAAAACAGTTGACGACACGAAACTGATAAAAATATTTCCTTTATGATGTTAGTCGTAACTTTCTTCATTCTTTTTTATTTTTTTCCTCTTCTCAATGAAACTTTCTTTTTTTTCCTTCTTTTTCTTTTATTTCAATAGCAGTTCTGTTCATTTTAGTATTTACTTTTTCATTCTTTATTATTCGGGTCAAGTAAATAAAAAATAAATTTAAAATGATTTTCAGTTCATTTTCATTTCTCATACATAAGTTCTTATGATTATCTGCAAATTTTTTCATTGTTTTTTTTTGGGTTCAAGATAAAATAATTTTTAAAAACTGTTGAGTCAAATCTTGAATTTATTAAATTATTACTAGTAAAATATTAAGTTTAATTTCAAATCCTTTCTAATTATTGTATGTCCAGCATTCCTAAAAAAAAGTTAATCTGAAAATATTAAGGAATTACAATTTTTTTTTTTACAAAATAGCCTATTTATGCTACTTACATATTAAAAAGAATCAAATGAGGATATGTTCATAATTCGTGAGCTTTTTTAGAAAGCATTTTCCATTAGATGCTATCTTAACTAATTCACGTGAAATGTATTCATGGGGAGCATCACTTACTGATTTTCCATGAGCCCAACAATGGATCCAAATTTCACAACAGGAGGCTCATTAGATATCCACATGCAAATTGGATAAACAACATACTGGAGAGCTTTATTTAATTATAGCAATATCCGAATCATAATCTCGTGTGTAAAATTTCCAATTTAGATGGATGAAAATATCAAGCGCATAAGTATCACCTCCTCCTCATTTATAATTTTGCAGGAAATAATATCATTCTAATTTTAATACAATACCATTTGAACTTATGAGCGTCTGTTGGCCTTTATCTTGAATACAATGCGTAGCCTGAAGGAAAAATTAAACATTTACCCAACGACTGCGGACAAGAACTAATTTTCGATATTCAGGATCTTATTTTCGGAATAAATTTGAATAAAAATATTCCGTTATTTTCTTTTTCCTTTTAAGTGCATTTATTTTAACTTTTGAGACTTTATTTTTATTTTAAAAAACAGATTGGCACATAATTAAATATTCTTAATCATATTACATCTGTTTTTAATGAGTTTTTGAAAGAGAATGCTTATTAGTTTTCGAAATTGTTTGTAAATAAACATGTTTGTTTACATTGATTGCAAAAAGTAAAATTGATCAAGAAAATGTTCAAAATTTAGCTAAATTATTATCATGATTGCGGATTAAGCTCTTATTTAAACTTAAGATGTTTTGTAAATGATTAACTTAATGTAAAAGAGCTTCAAAATATTAATTTTAAGTAAAATTATTTTTAAAGTAATTTCGAAAATTTTAAATTCACCCGAAAAAAAAGTGCGGGAATTTTTCAAATGTTTCGAAATCAACTTCTGTTTAGTCTCTTCGCAGTTGTTGGACATTTACATTGAGGAGCTTCTTTGGAAGTTTAACAATTAGAAGTTGTTAAGTGTAAGCTTATTTTTATATATTTCACTTCATGCCATTTTTTCATCAAAATGACGAAACATTCAGGACCCATGTAACCAAATGGAATATCAATGTATTCCATTAGAACCTTCCATGTATAATACCTATGTATTATACATGTATCGTCCTAAGGAACATATTGTCGCATGACAATGGAACAAAATAGGGAAGATCGCGTTTTCCATCGATGTAATACATCAATGTAATACTTATGTACTACTGATGTAATACTTTGATGGAATACTTATGGAACATAAAAAATGAAAAACAAAATCACATGTTCTTTTGTTCTATTTCTATTGTATTTTTTACGTAATTTATTATTAATGTATTAGTGTTCATATATTTAACAAACACTAATACTTAATAAAATATTCAAAAGCAACTTAATTTTACTAAGTTGCACACTGATGAAATCAAAAGACTTCATCACACATATTAAAAACATAATTAAATGTTTAAAGTCTCATACAAATTTAAATTCCAGATGTAAAAGTGATTTCTGCATACTCTTGTGAAGTATATAATCAAGATTTTTGAGACTTGAACTTATTCGCGTTGAAGTATTTCCTTCAATGGAAAATTTTTTGGTACTTTCATGTAAAACAATTTTTTGTATGAAAAATTTGACAGTACATTGAATCTTCCATTGAAGGAAAAGGAAAACGAATGGAACATTTTGGTTACATGGGGAGTGCAACTTATTACTGTAATCATTTGAGTTAAAAAGTTTTTTTTTTTAATTTTTAGCAAAGTATTTATTAAAAGTTCTTTAATTTGAATAATATCCTTAAATTGTTCATATTCTTATAAGATCTTGAACTTTTGAATGTTAATTGTGAAAATAAGCTAATGAAGAATTTAATTATCAAATTAATGAGCTAGCTTTTGTTGACTGAGTTTTCCAAACAAGGGCAAAAAAGTGGAGAAAGTCTTAATAGAATTTTCTGCACATATTAACTTTCTCAAGCTCTGATGTCATGATAAATAGAACAAAAATACAAATAATACAATAAAAAGTTTTTAATTAAAGTAAAAACTTTGTAAAATGTCATTAGGTGTGTTCACAACCTCACGCAATTTTCTTTTATATCCACACATTTTTTCTGGGTCTTTTTTTGTTTCTTTTGAGGAAGCATTATTGTTGGCATCAAGAATAACAATAATATAACGTGTACACAAGCAAATGCTATAGCAGGCAGTGAATTAAAGTAAGCTGAGATGCCGCTACAATTATTCCGTGCTATTAACTTTTTTTGTGAGGAAAAAAAATAACGAGAAATAAAAATGAGGGAAGGAAATGAAAAACAAGAATATTTTTCTTATTTTATGTAAATAGGGATATAAGAAGAAATGCTCATTCATTATAGAAGCAAAACAAGTGAAGGATATCAATCACATATCACATAAATGAAAATGTGAGAGTGATAGACAACAATATTCATGAGCTCTACTTAGTCTTATCGCATTTGCGTTATATTAAGCTGGAATGTGTTTACTACCTACCATAACTCGAGTCATATAAAGCCTCTTCTAGTAAAATGTAACATGAGAAGTAAGAAAGTGTCAATTTATATTTTTACTCTTATTTTTCACTTTCGCTATGTTTAGACGAAAATTAATCGTGTTGAAAGCGAAAGAAATGTGTTGTAAGGAAAAAAAAGTTCCAAAAGTAAAATGCGACAAAATAGATTTCAGGCGTCAACGTTATTGCCTGTATTGTAGTACATAGTAAATTCAACATAAAAATGAAAAAAGTTTCGTTTTCTTTCTTCATCCGCAAAAATTTCCTTCATCTATTCACAAGGAAGTATTATTATGAGATGTAAAAAGGAAGAAAATTCTGATTATTCTGATAAGTATTAAGAAGAAGAACATTCAATGTATAAGTAACTAGATGTAAAAAAACGAAAAAGAAACTTAATATCATAGGATGTACAAAATCATACTCTTCGTCTGCACAAATCCTAAGAATTGATAGTAAAGACAATAAGGCGCGTTGCTGGTTGCTTTAGACAATGATGATCATGATTATAATGATTTCTTCATGAAAACAGGAAAAAAGAGTAATCAAATTTTCTTTCTAGTGTCATTTTTATACTCATTACTTAATCCAATATTTATAGAATACATGAGAAAAGTCTCGATATATTTTGCTTTCTTCCAAAAACGTGGAAAATTAAACTTGAAATTTATTTTTTGAAAAGTAATCGAACTAAGTTTTAGATTCTATCTTAATAATTCAATTTATGTATACAAAGTTAAATTTCTGTACATAACCGAAGAAGTCAATTTTCTAAAAATGTAAAAACTTGAATCCACTTGGATATTCTTTTTCCCCTAAGTTTTATTTCTGTCGATTCTTCTTATTTTTGCGTCTTCAATGATTGTTTCTGTTCACATCTCTTCTTCTTTACTCTAATTTGTCACATAATCTCGAGTATAATTCACTTCTTATTTTTTCATTATTCTATAGCCATTACAAAATTATTAACACATAAAACTATCCATTTTATGCGAAACATATTGTTTTAGCTAAAGATGAAAGGATATTGAAACTCTTTGTGTCATAATTAACGTGATTTCATGCACACTTTTCTCATCACTTTGATGTTTAAATGACTTTGAATTTTATGATGACAATGAATCATAAAATTTTTTTCTTGTCATTCTTAAATGATTACTGAAAAATTGGTTCATGATGCTCACTAATGTATTGTTTATAAATAATGCTCTACAAATTGAATGTAATCAGTCAAGTAAAATTTTTCGTTATCCTGCTTCGTTCAATAACAATAAAAATCAATCAAATGAAAAAATTAACTGAAAACCTTTACAAACAATCGACATAGTCGTGTTTTGCCTTAAAACAATAAAGAATAGACAACATTTTTTTTTGCTAGAAATTGAATCAATATGGATTACGTGCTTAAGAGGCTGCTCGAGAAGAATTTGCACAATAAGGTTTTATAGATGGAAAAGAAACTACTTTTAGTGTTAAGATAAGAATAGAGACGAAAGATGTGAGATTGAACAGAAAATTGCATAAATATTGATGCATCCTTATTACATTTTATTGGATTCCTCTTTGCAGCTATACACGTGCTTTAAAAAAAAATAAAATGTTTGAGCTTTCTAGTAATATTCCATGAATACATGGAATTTAATAAAGTAAAGATGGAAAAATACACATTAGCTAGGTAGGCTGGCATTTGGAGAAAGCCATACTTGATATTACATTTTCTAGGAAGATTATTACAACATATAATTTGATAAATCGTTGTAATAAAGTATATGAGTTCATGTATACATGATAAATATGTAACAATTTCCTATTCATCATTGCCTTTAATATGCCCTTTCTAGCTTTTATTAAATTATGTTTCTGATTTACTTTTTTATATTAAAGATTCTAATATTTTCTGACAATTTGAACAAAAATAAACAACCGGTTATATATTTGAAGAATTATTCAATAATGGAATGATTTAGCATAATTAAATCTTAATATGGACATTAATTTATTGAAGTTCATAAATTTTTAATTAAATTAAATTCCTTAATTTAACAATAATAGAAACGGAATAATCCTAATTTGTTATGACTGTAAATTAATCTAAAATCCTGAAATTAAAATACTTTGACTATTCTTTATAAGTTTAATCATCATTTATTTCATCTTGTTACCACTTGCTTCTTCATTCTAAACGACGTCTTTATTTAATTAAATGAATTTTTCTTTTTGTTTCCTTTTCATTCCGTTTCTCAATCAAATAATGTCTTCAATATAGTATAACAAAATTAAACATGAAAGAAAAGATAATATTTGTTAAGAACCTTGAGACATTAAGAAATGTCTAATTGCTATCACTTCTAAAAATTGGTTTATTTCATTTGTATTTTTTTCGCACATAGTGCCAAGACAAAATCTCGAATGCTAGTCTTAAAAATTTCTTTTTTTTTTGTTAGAGAATTATTCACAAACTCGGCAGAGACTTATAATCAAAACCAAATTAAATTGAGCGTGATATCTATGTCAATTCTCTTTCTTTGTCTTCCTTATTGTTTTATTGTGTTATTCCATTTGTCTTCTCACCATTATAACCCGATCGGCACATCATGGCGATGGCGCTCACTTGGCTGCCACGTGGACGCCAATGGCATGGCGATGGCGATTTTTTTTTTACATAAAATTATGAATGTCGCCACTTGGTCGCCATACGGCTGCCATAATTTTTTTCAAAAAAAAATATTTTTTTCCTCCAAAATACTGTTGCCAAGTGATCGCCACCACGGCAACAATTTATGGCAATATTTTTATCATGCGTTTTTTTCAATTAAATTTATAATTTTCAGTAATTTCCGAAAAAATTCATCAGCTGAACAGATTGTTTCAGTTGATTCATTTTGTTTTAAAGACAGTCGTTAAGTTTTTTGAATCTAATGTGTAGAAACCAAATTCTTTGATATTTTAACCAATTCAAAGGAAAAAAATATGATTAATTAATTAATTGATTAACATTGTTTGACTTATTGTTTGCACTAAATTTAATAATTTATTGTTAATTAGTCAGAAATAAAGTAACGGAAGCCGAAATTTCAAATTTTTTGATTTCTCAAAAAAATCAAAGTTACATTTGAAATTTTTCAGTTACGTTGAAAATTGAACGAAACAAAAATTCGAAAGATTTAAAATAAATGATTTTTGGAGGAACTAAGTGTTAATATTGGTAAGTATTCATTAAAACATGATTATTCAGGCAAAGAGCATCAGGAAATAGTGAAATATTTATCAATTTTTTGATTTTTGATGGGAAAAAAAGAAAATCAAAAATTTTTTTAACATTTTTTTTTATTCTCAATGAGTTGCTTCTAATTTTTTACTTTAAATCTTTAGTTGCTGATTATCTTTTGCTGGACTAAACTGGATTCCTCACTGGACTTGAATCAACAACTGAAAACATCGACATTTTCTAAGGAAGTATAATTTTATGTATTTTTTAAAAATTTTGTTGCATTTCTGTTTTCTTTTAGTTCCGAATCCAGTTGATCATTGAGAATCACTTAAACAACTGATGTCGGTTCCTAAGTGCTGTTTCATATGCAAATTTGTTGGATATACATTATTCATATTAAGTAAGAGATAATTTTAACGTTAATATAGTCAGTGAAAAATACAAATTCCCTATTGCAGGAAGTGAATTAACATACAGGAATAAGCATTAATTTAGGTAAGACATTGATCATTAAAGTATTAAATCAGTATTTTCAACATTTATTGTAAGTAGTTTGCCATTGCATTAACATGCTGAGTAATCTCTTTATTTGTGTTTTAAAAGTTTTCATTTTCTGCTGTATTTATAGATTGTTCTGTCATCGGCATAGTTAACTTTGAGCTACTCTTCCATCATTTGTTTATCGCTGCTTTAAACCTCTTTAAACATTGTTGATTCGTACTGGTTGCTTGCAATTTTTAAATTATGATTTCAAAAGCTGAGCTGAATATCCCTTGATGCTTAAGTAAGTCATTTTTCAATGTAGTAAGTTTAATTAATTTTGTTGCTTTTTGTTGGTAATGAGTAACAAAGAAGTTGGTTAAAAAAAATTTTGTATCTTGTTGGTCTTCTTTTTTTGGAAATCGGAAATACAGTGGCTAATTTGAGAATGTTTGGATAACATCACTCAGCTACGATTTTGTTTATAATGCATATTAATAGCTCAATTAATATATTCATTAGCATACTTGGTATTCCATTACTGCTTGCTGTTGATTAATTTGCATCCCCTATTGATCTACGAACTTCGTGATAGATTTATCATTTGATTGATAATGAAAAGTATCGATTAAAGATTTCAGCTTTTGATTAAGATGTCATTAAACGCACAATGGTCTGAAATCGAAAAAAATGTTCAAAAATACAAAAAAGTCATGTCTTTTAAACCTGAACTTTTGAATGCAAGTTTATAAATCATAAAATGATGCATCTTCTGTGAAAGTATGAAGCTTCTAATCGTTGTCTAACTCTTTAAATCATTGACGAAAGTCACATAAAATTTGTTTACAAAAACACTATGAAAAAGTTTTACAAAAATTTTCCACTAGCTATTGTTTGATCTATGTTCTAATTACTTTCAATGGCTTAATTAATATACAAACTTTATGTTAAGACTTACAAAACATTAGTCACTTCCTTTATCATTAGGGAAAATGCAATTAAAATTTTGAAAATTTTCAAAACTTTTAATGTCCATAAGTTAAAAGCGGGTTTCTCAGGGTCCGTGAAACCTACCAGAATCCAAAGATTGAGTCTTAATTTAGCTTCTAATCATACTCTGGTAATGCCGTTTTATGCCATTTTCTTGATATTTGCATTTTAGTTTCACATGTTTTTCCAAATTTTTCCATACAAATTTGCTTGTGCACAAAATTTTTTGAGAAACAATTTAAAATTTTTAATGAAAAATCATGTTTGTCCTTAATGTTATAAGCTCATATTTTCAGAGATGTATGGTTAATACATGACAAAGTTATTGACACTTTCAAAATAAGGAAAATCAAACAAAACTTTGCGACCTCTAAAGTTTCCACCAAAATATAAATTTTGAACATTTTTTTCGATTTCAGACCATTGTGTAAACCACAATTCTATTTTCTCAAAATTGCGTTTATAACAACCCAATTTTAAATTACATCTTAATTTGCTTGTAGTTGTGTTTGGGCGTTTCCACAGATGGAATTTTGTAAAAATTTTGTTTTTAAAGCAAATTTTCTCTTAATTAAGCAATCTAGACAGTTAAATTTCCAACTTAGATTTGAACGACGATGAATTCTCCATTTATGTCCTTTTATCTTATTCCTGCATGCCTTTATTAACAAAATATTTGACTTTTTCTGAGCGTCGCCCTATTTCAATATGTTGAATTGTAAACTTTTAATCAAGAAATTTTCACTATAATTCAGACACTCATTTATTATTGTTTTCTTTACAGTCAAAGTTTCATCATCAATTGTCAATTGTCGAATAAAAAAAATTTTTACTGTATATTGTAGCTAGATATTTAAGCTTTCCAACGATACCAAATTCATTAAATATGGTTAAGTTCTTCACGCTCCACAGCACTTAGTGCACAAATTTAAATTTCATATACAAGAAACTCGTGATAGACTGATTCGATTTAAGATTTAAATTATTGTTGTTCAAATCTCCTGCGAGTATTGTTGATTTATCTGTATTCTACATAATGCCTATAATTATTTAGATATCAATGTTATCATTATCAAGACGAATGTTATTGTGAAAATTTGAATCAAATTATTTGAATGTTTAAATTTTTGAGAGTTGTACAGTTAAAAAGCTTCGATCTATTCGGGTGTTTCCTAAAAAATTTCCGATTTTTCATGTCTTTTTCAAAGCTTAATATCTCTGAAGTCAAAAGAGATATTAAGCTGAAATAAAAAAATTTGTTTGGAAAATTCAGGAAAATCTCTAAAGCACAGAGTAAAATTCAAGCATTTTCATTGCGTTTCCTTACTTCAATTTTCTGAAGATTTTTTCCACTATGGAAAATTTTCTTTTATATTGCATCTAAAGCTACTATATTAAAGCAAAATTTGACACTAGTTTCATAATTTTCCACCAAGTGGTTTTTCCGGAAAATTGAGTTTTGTTGAACCTACAAAAATATAGTAGTTTTCATATTTTCCATATTTTATAATAAAATAGTCTATCATAATACCTATCTAAATCCATCATTAGTTTTTCATAATTCAACTTCATTTTCCGGAAAAACTGGAAAATATGAAAACTACTATATTTTTGTAGGTTCAACAAAACTCAATTTTCCGGAAAAACCACTTGGTGGAAAATTATGAAACTAGTGTCAAATTTTGCTTTAATATAGTAGCTTTAGATGCAATATAAAAGAAAATTTTCCATAGTGGAAAAAATCTTCAGAAAAAATGAAGAAACGCAATGAAAATGCTTGAATTTTACTCTGTGCTTTAGAGATTTTCCTGAATTTTCCAAACAAATTTTTTTATTTCAGCTTAATATCTCTTTTAACTTCAGAGATATTAAGCTTTGAAAAAGACATGAAAAATCGGAAATTTTTTAGGAAACACCCGAATAATTGGTTGTTCACAAATTTTTACTAGAGCTTTTTTTTAGTTAAACTTTATTTATTAAATTTAGAGTATAATTTTGTACAAAGTTAAGATACATGTTAAGCTATAATGTTTAGGGTGTCAGACACTTTAATGGTCTTTATTATCCTAAATTTGTTTTAATTGAATCATTTTGCTTTCATTGATGATTGTTTAATCGGTGTTTCGCGATGCAAGTCGAACGAAGAAGTTTGTTTGCAACTTTCCGACGTAATCTTCGATGGTTGGAATTTTTGCTTCGTTGTGTAGATCAACGATCTTATCATATTTTGATTTGTTGAGAAGTGTTCTAAGAAATTTGTTAAAAATTTTGAAAGTACTTGAAGTTGTTGAATGTGAGTTTTTGCGATGCTTTTAAAGGCTGAACAGCCGTATGTGAAGATGGGTCTGATTGCTAATTTGTAGATGAGAAGTATGTTTCGTACGTCGAGATGTGAATTTCTGCTGATGAGGGGATAAAGCTGTCGTAGTGCGTTGTGTACTCTGTTGGTCACATATTCTACATGTTGCTTCAATGTCACTCTCATTTTACTAGAGAATTTCCCTTTCTCTTCAAGCATCCTGCATATAGTTGCTCCTTATTTCCTTTAGCACCTTTTATGGGGTTTACATTTTGCCCTTTTTCAATACAATGTATTGCTATAACTAAATTCTGCTCCTGTTTGCTGTTCTGGTCGATATAAGTGCCTCAATCAGCAGTGCCTCAGTATTTTGAAGCTTTCTACTCTTAACTGTACCGACTAAATCGCTCAGAATATTATTGTTCTGTTAACATATATTAAATAATAATATGTCAAATACTATATTTTCACCCCTTCTAGTCGGTTTTATATTCTCATTTCTCGTCCACAACTGTCAAAATATTATTTACATATCTCAGTCACAATCTCGGAAAAACTTTCGACTGTTTGTTCTTTTGTTAGTTGGCCATAAAGGAAAGAAACCGTGCCCAATAAATAAGCCTTTCTTATGTAAAAATTCGTCCATTCACGTCATCTTTGGTCCAATACAATCCTCAATAATTTTAATAATAGTTTAGCATTTACATTGATTGATTTTAGCTTTGATGTTAAGTATCTTGGAGTCTATTTGGACAACAAATTGAATTGGAATTTGCATATTGATTTTGTTGTAAACAAGGTAATGAAGTCTTTTTAGGCATGTCGTTCAATTGTTGGTAAAAATTGGGGTTTAAAGGCTAACATGATGTATGTATGAGCAAGTCATTCTACCCAGAATTACTTACAGTTGTGTTGTTTGGTGGCAGAAGATGAAGCAGACTTTCAAATTGCTTGATCATGCATCTGTCTTTTAGGCAGAAGTTCAAGCGATTTGTGTAGGCGCTAATCACTGTTTGGATATGAATTTGAAAGGTAGAAATATTTGCTTTCTTATAGATTGCAGATCTGTATTATTGTCGTTAAGTAATTGTGCTGTTAAGTCTAAAATAGTTCTTGAATGTTTATCTAGTTTAGCAAATTTAGGTTTTGACAATGATGTAACTATTAGATGAATACCTGGAAGGTATTCATGTGAATTGGAATTGAAGGTAATGAAGCTGCGGATCGATTGGCCAAAAAAAAAAGTAAGTAAGGAATATGCTGAAAAGCATGTTCATTACAATTTTCGCAGCTTAAAAGAAGATATTAGGGAATGGATGGTAAAGCAGCATTTTCAAGTTTGGAATACTGCAGAAGAAGCTGAGTCAGCAAAAAGTCTCATTGGTCCTAGGAACAAAAACAAGTTATCAGATGCAATCACTCTTTCAAGGAGAGATTTAAGCATCTTAATTGGTGCTTTAACAGGTCATATGAGTATATTTAAACAGTTTTCTTTTTAAATTAAATTTATCTAATAACAAGTTTTGCAGGTTTTGTGGCATTAACGAAGAAAGGATAATAGACATACTTTTTACATGAAGGTCATTACGCAGGCATGGACTGAAGCATTTTAATAAGGATGTATTGAATGTTGGGGACATTTGAAAGCAACGTAATTCGGACATTATTGACTTCATCAAGAACATCATCGATCGCAGTGCTGTTTTTGCTTTTAAACAAGCCCTATTTTATATTCTAGAAAGGTTCTAGCATTTACATCGAGATATCTTGTTTTTTAATCCATTCTGAGTACATTATAAAGGCTTTC
Source organism: Chironomus striatipennis (assembly GCA_026123125.1). Taxonomy (NCBI): domain Eukaryota; kingdom Metazoa; phylum Arthropoda; class Insecta; order Diptera; family Chironomidae; genus Chironomus; species Chironomus striatipennis. Next base: position 28,376,239 of record CM047392.1, read on the forward strand.
TCGACGGGTACACTCGGATATAGTGACTGAGTTCTTCTTTTAATTTATTTTTTAGAATTTTTATCAACTAAAAATTTCGATTGATATAACTTTATTCTTCGATATTGTTAACAAAAAAAAAACACTAAAAATGCATGAAAATGTTCAGGAAGCTGAAGTAGATTTAAGACGTTTCAGGAAAGAGGGTCGTATAAAAAAGAAATCGAAGGAAATAGTAAATTCAAAATATTAAAATTTATTACCTAGGTTTATCTTTTTTCATCATGATTTGATTAAATTTAAAAAATAAATAAATAAATAAAATTGAAATTTCGATATTTTAATTAAAAAACAATCAAAAGCTTTTAATTGAATTACCATGATTTTCAGGAATAAAATTCATTGCCATCATATGGCATTTATATGGCAAGCATGCAAATATTGCCGGTAAGGCGCCACCATGGCAATTTTAATGTCGATTTGTAGGCAATTTTATCGCAAAATTGCCATAAAAATTGCCCTAAGGGCGCCGCCATGGCAACATTTGATGTTGCCGTGATGTTAACATTATCGCCAAATGGCAGCCAAGTGGTTCTAAGTATACCGCCGCCTCGGCGCCGAGTGAGCGCCGAACCGCCACCAGAGCGCCGTGTCGGCAACATCATATATGAGGCTGATGGCGACAACATTTGCCGATCAAGATTCGGCGACGCCATGTGGACGCCATTTGGCTGCCACATGGCGCTTATGTGCCGATCGGGTAAAGGATTTGAAACTTGTGAATTCATCATTGTAATTTACATTTTTATTCCATTTGAATTGTGGTGAAAGAAAATAAGGTTTAATGAAATGTAAAAGCAACAGAGAAAAAAAATCAGGCACGAAAATGAGAAAAAGAAAATTACTTTTCGTGTTGAGAAAGAAACCAAAATGAAAATGAACTCCTAAAGCTTTTAATTAATGAAAAGTAGTTATTCACGCAGCCTAAAATACCAACTGTGAATAAGACAGTCCATGATATTGCGGCATCTTCAACAAATTATTTATTGCAGTGTAAATCGTTTTATAGCGCTAAGTTCTCTTTTAGCAAAGAAAAAAGAAAAATGAAGAAGATGGAAAAAAGGAAAGCATAAAGATAATTAATTTATGGGCATTTCATTTCACTTCCAAAAATTCAATTGAGTCCTTCGAAAATAAGAAAATGATAAAATGGAATTAATTTATTCAATTGAATTTTGAGCATTGCTGTTTTGTAATTGTGATGGAATTTTTATAGACACTTGGAAATGCTGAAAAATAAATCTTGTTTTGATTACTTGCGATATATTGTATTTAGAATCTTCACGTCCACGTCATTCGTCCAGACCATAAAGTTTATCTTCCTACTTATTTTTGCAAGTGAGAATATGCTCAGGTAAGGCGACGCTTGATTGCCTATAAACTTTTATGAATGAATTGAGTGCAGTACTTAAACTTTTTTGCTGCATTCAACTAACTTGTTCTATATAAAAAAAGTTACTTTTGAGCTTTATAGTCCTTTTTACATTAACCTCTTCATACTCTCACTTTACATCCCGAATCAAGGTGATAAAATTACATCTTCATTGAAATTTTCAATTCTTGTTATTATAGCAAATTTGAGGAAGATAGAAATAAGAATTAGCACTTATCAAAATGTCATTTGAAGTTCTAAAATAATTGAACCTTTAAAAAATTATTTTTTACTCTGCTCTTACAAATTTGCTGCATTTAATAGAAATTTAATTTTCATTTATTTGTAATTTTGACTTTACTTTCTTAAGTGCAGATAAGGTTCAAAGCATTTATATTCCTTTTCTCACTGCTAATTCAATAAAAATCAATGACCCATTTTCAATTCTCTATCTTTCTCTCTTCCAATTTCATTTTCAAATCATTTCACTAAAGTGTCACTTTTAAGATAATCTTTGATGCTAAAAATGAAGTTATGTTCATTGCTGAATAAGAAAAAAAATTGTATAAAAATAAAAAGAGGAAAAATTAATTTTTCTAAAAAGTTTTTGTGTTTTATACACAACTCGCAAGTCATTCATCAAAAATAAATAAAACGAGGAAAGTGAAAAGTAGGAGATGAAAAAAAATTAAATGGAAAAAAAGAGGAAAAATTATTAAAATTTTGTAGACCACAATGCCACCAACCTAGGAGAAAATAAATGACATAGCAAGACTGTGTGCAATTTTACAGCTTTTCCATTCCCGTTATGATATTAGTTTCATCAACCAACCGAAAAGGGAAATCATAATCGTAAAAAACCACGCAAAAGAAGGAGAAAAAATTATTTCACGGCTAGTATAATAAAAATGTCACAGAAAAAATTGGATCGTAAATTTCAAGAAAGAGCTAAAATTAATATTTTTTTTTTACTTTTCCATTTACTTTTGTTATACATTTCATAATATTCTTTTATGATGCTTACAATCAACAATTGAGATCGTTATGTTAATGGTTCAGAGGAACGTAAATTGTATGAAGAGCATGGTGATTATTCTTTGATTCAATATATATGTTGGAAACTGCTTGTACACAAGTGCATACAAAGAGAAAATTGTTTCATGTCCCAAGGGTCGACATTTATATGGCAGCAGTTATACAAACTTGCAAAAAAAAGACTGAATGTCCTTTCAAGCATATTTACACCATGACTCAATATTTTTTTATTGTTTAAACTTTGTTAATAGAGTTTCAAAATTTTTTTAATCATTTAATTCAGTGTTAATGCCAGCACTTAACTATAATTCTAAAAAAATAATTTTGAAAAAAATTAAGATGTGAATATGAAAAACTTAATCAACCAGTAAATAACAATTTATGTAACAAATATATAGCAATGCGATTTATAAAAGCGTTTTCCAAATAGAAAAGGTAATAAAATTTGTCATTTTTCTCGTGGAAAAAGCTATAAAAGTTGATTCTTTTTTAAATTAACAATTGATTTTTAAAAACATCATTTGTTTGCCAGAGTTTAGAAAAGTAATTTGAGCAGCTTAATAATCAAATTTAAAAAAATTGGAGAGTATCAGGTTATTAATTAATAATTCAATCAATTTTATGCTGAAAAATCATTTTAATATGATATTTTGCAAAACAATTTTCTTCTTCTGTTCTGCAAAACAAATTTAATTCATGAAAAATAAAAAAAATAATAATGAAACCAAGCCAGAGAAATACTAAGTGCGGTTAGAATAAAAGTTTTCTTTTCACTTAATATAAAAAGGAAAAATATATAAAAAAAATTCTTTTCACGACAATGGCAATAAAGCACTATCACACTATTACTCATTTTTATTTCAGCACTTTTTATATTATCAAACATAATATAGTTTTGTTTTGGCTCATGAAATGAGACATGAGGATTGAGAAAGACAGAACATAAAAAAGAAGAGGACTCACGTAATACACGACTTTGTGAAATCAAATCAAATGATTTGTTTTAGGACTTCCACTCTATTGTATGAATGTATATAGGTACTTTTTTTTGGCAAACTGAAATATAACAAAAGAAATGGTAAAAATAATATAACAATGGAAATTGCCTCAAGAGCAAGCAACAGAGAGGGATGCGATTTATTTTACGATGGCATCTTATTACTTTCGAGATATAGAAAGTCAGCTCAGTTAGCATAAAATAAAAATTTTTAGGAAAAAGGCGAAAACGAGCTAGCGAGTTTTAATGTTTTATTCATTCAATGGAGACGGAAAGACGATAAAAAAATTCAATCCTGAATGCCGACAAATGAAATCGCCTCATCCTATCTAAAATGATAATGGTTGCCTTAAAAGACAATCATACACTCATAAAAAAAATTTTTAAAAAATATTATTAAAAAATTTAAAATTTTATTTTTAAAAATTATTTTTAAAATTTAAAAACTGGTTTTTAAAAATATTTCTGTATATGTAAACATATTGCCAGTATAAATTACATGGCTTGGTAGCTCAGTGGCAAAGCACCTGGCTACCATTCCTAAGGTCAAGGGTTCGATTCCCACTCCGAGCAATTTTTTTGAATTTTTTTAAAAAATTTTTAACGGTCAAAAAAAATTTAAATTTTTTAAAAATATTTTTTAAATTTTAAAAATTGTTATTAAGCGTACAATTTAAAAACAATTTTTAAAATTTTCCATACAAATTTAAAAAAGTTTTTAAATTTTTTTTATCAGTGTACAGAAGCAAATAATGATTTAACAGAATGAATGTAAAGAGATGAAGGGTATTGGAAATTGAAAAATAAAAAAAAAAAAGATAAGCGATCCTAAATCTTTTTATAATTATTTTTCTATTTGACCTATTGCTGTCGATATCAATTAATAATGAATTTTGATTTTTTTTCTTAAAACTTTAACTTGATAAAGACCGATAGGATATCTATTGTATTTTGCCCAAAGTATTATAGATAAATAAGATTATCTCTCACGTACAATTCAATGCATTTTAAAGCTATGTCACCAAAAAACAAAAACATTTAAAAGAAGAATAAAATTTTTATTTGTTTTTAAAAAGGCAAAAATTTAAAAAATCAAAATTTTTAATGTATTTTATAAAGTAATAAATGCACATATTTTGGAAGAACATTGATATCTTCTCAAGTATATTTGTATCAGCAATCAAATCCAATCCCTTTCCATTACTTCTTTTCCGTCTTATTTTTGATGAAATCATAAACAACTGAGAAATCCTTGTTGCCTAAATCGTGGGTGCACAATAAACGATAGACATTATGAGCAATACCACCAAGTAAAATTGGAGAGTTTGAAGCAGTTGCTGTAAATAATTTTAAATTCAAGATTAGAATTGTTGCTAATCATTTAATCTAAAGCATTAATACTTACCAACACTTGAAGCTAATCCCAAATCTTTTGTAATAAGTGCAGTTGAGAATCCTCCCTTGTAGTCATTGCTAGGTGGAGTTCCTGGTGACAATCCAGGAACTGGATTATTAACTTCTGATGCCCATGTACGTCCAGTAGAAACATTAATAATTTCATTGAATACTTTTGGATCTAATCCTAATCGTATAGCTAAATTCATCGTCTCGGCAGTACCAATCATGCTAATGGCAAGCATCATGTTGTTACAAATTTTCGCAGCTTCTCCCATCCCGTATGTACCACAATGTGTAATTTTTCTTCCCATTCCACCCAAAAAGTCCTTGACTTTATCAAACTCCTCTGGTGTCCCGCCAACCATAAAAGTCAAGGTCGCATTTTGTGCTCCCATTACACCACCGCTAACGGGAGCATCAACGAAGCTGGCGCCAGCAGATTTTACAATTTTTTGTACATACTGTGATACGGCTGGATCAACCGTCGATGAGTCGACAAACATTGTATTGCTGTTGACACCATCTTTAATCATATCTTCATAAGTATTTTTTACTATATCATTATTAGGTAACATTGTGACGACAAATTCTGAATTTTTAGCCAACTCTTGTGTAGTCTTATATACTTCAGCACCTTTTGACTTCATTGCATCACATGCCTCCGCTGAGATATCATAAACATTCAATTTGTAGCCCTTAAAAAAGAACGATAAATTATTTATGTGCATGATTACGTGGAAGCATTTTAATTAAGTAGGTAAAAGAACCATAAATATTTTTCCATTAAAATTTTTACGTCAATAATTAAACATATTTTTTCCTCAATTTTTGTGGTGTGATTTTCTTATCTTATAAATGTAAACATATGACAGGTTTTCAGATAGAAGGGAATTTTTATTTAATTTTAGTATTAAATATTAAAAAACTCAATGCCAATAATATTTATTAACATAAATTACGCACGAGTTTTCAAAAATGCTATTTTTATAGTACCTTGTTCATGAGATTTGTGGCCATTCGATTTCCCATTTGTCCTAAACCAATGAAGCCAACTCTTGTTGCATTTGTTGACATCATACGGACAAAATTTGGTGATAATTTTACAATTCGGAATGCCATTTTGTTGCAATTGATTAAGTAATTTTATTAAAAATTCAATTCAACTTCCTCACACAAGGTCACGATCGCTCAAATGAGGTATTAGAATATCTCCACACACGCTTCTTACTCTACACAAAAGAGAAGACTGAAAAAAATAAATGTTCTGTCAAGTGAACGAAATAAATATTTTTTTTTGATAACACACATAAGTAAATTTTGGTAGATGTTTGCCGGCTATTTATGTAAATCACATGATACTCACAAATACGTACTTGAAATTTGATAAATGTGTGTGTACGATCTACATCCAAATATCTAAAGATTACTAACACATTAAAGTTAATATTATTTTAGACTTAAGTCTCGGTTATGTGAACAGAATGTTGTTGACATTTTTGATTGTTAGAGGGCTTTTGATTTAAAAAGAATTTCCTCCAAAGCAGAGCGAATATTCAAAATCAAGATCTACTGTTGATCTATAATACATTGGATGTTGGAAATTAGTGTAATTTATCATATCTCAATGTTTGTTACTGACAAATAGAATCAACGAAATCATATATGAGGCAATTATTTAATTTAAAAACTGGGCCATATTGAGTGCTGTCTAATTGGAAGCAGATTACACACATAAGGAAATTTGCAATTGAATGCAACTGGCAGATTTAAAATTAATTTAAATTAATAGAATTATAATTAAATTCCCAATGCAATTAGCGCTGCATAATAACTAACCACAAAATTTACACTCACGCTTCCTCATTTATGAATATATGCAATAATAATAATATTAAAATAAGATCCCCGAGTTCGCACACTGCATAATTGAAAATATGATTCTGTGTTGTCTAATTAATATTCTGATAATGCAGCAAACATAACCAGCCATAACATAGCAACGCAACATTAATAGCAACAGAAGTAGCAGATTTCAAGTGGTATTAAACAGAAAAGTATCGTTCTATGATTTTATGTTGAAATTTTTTTTAGTACTGCTGAAAAGAGGCAGAGAATCCAAAAGCACTCATCACATAAACATTTTCTCTCTTATTATTAAAAATCCTAGCATGTATGACAATAATAACAACAACAAATGGTTCTCATCACATATGATGTGGGAGGAGAAGAGATAAAAAAAGTTTAAACTCTTAAAAAAATCTTTACCGAAATTTATACACCATACATACATCCTCACACACAAATCCGTACAACAATTTTTTTTTCCTCTCTCATGCATTTATGAAATGTTTTTTAATATCAAAAGAGCGAAATATGGCAAATGTGAACATTTTATACACATTTTTATGGCCCAGTGAGCGTAAAGCTGCTAATAAACATTGATCAATGTACACAGAATAAAATAAAATATTTTTATAACTTTTTTTCACAGATTCTCATATAAAATACATTTATTGCGATATATGGTACATGATAAAGGATATGTTTCGAAATTTTCATTTTCAAGCACCATAATTGGCTTGAAGTAGCACAAACAAAAAAAAAATTATTTAGGCATGAGGGTAAGTGATTATGTTTATATTATTTGCACCGTGAAAAAAACATGTGTTTAAATTGATATACATACTTATAGACTCATGGATATTTCACATTTTTATTATTTCGCCGAAATGTAAATGTTTGATTTAAGCACAGCATAAAATTAATGATATTAATCATAATCAGGGTGATTCGCAATTGAATACCACTTAAACCTCACATGTATGCATATGTGGACATTCATTTTTTAATGGGTAGTTGTGAATTGTTTATGTCTAGATAAAATGAATTATTGAAAAGTCAAATTCCCATATAATTTGAATAAATTGTTGTGATTTTGTATTCAAAAAGCTCTCATTTTCTAGCTATTTGTGACATAATACGCTAGGCATCAGTGCATACATAATCATATCAATCAAATGCGATTATTGCGAGACCGAAAATTCTCATAAATTTTTTATGGTTGTTATTTATTTTTCCATCAATTTTAAATTGGCTCGAAAATTTTCCCATTTATTTCAACATTGCCGAACAAATATTTTTCATCATTGTTTAAAAAATATAATTGGAAAATGATGTTTTTCAAAGAATCTTAAACATTGATACATTCACATGCAAATTATTTGTTTTTTAATTAAACTTAATTTATATCTATTTCGATTTATCCAACAGGTAAAAAACAAAATTCAATTAAATTTTTTTAAATAAATAAATAATAAAAATTTTTTTTAAGGAAAATCTGTTTGTGACAACATAACAAATTTGTTCATAGTGCCAACAATTGAATGTATTTGAACTCTGGATGCTCCAGATAGAAATGAATATTGTATGAGAGATAGATGTGCTTGACTTCTCCCTACCAAATGCATACGACATTTGACAGAAACGAGCATGTCAATAACACTATTTTATGGTAGGATAGAGGCAAAACTTCTCTATGAGACTAAGGGGGCATTAAAAATTAATGAATTATATTCTTTGTTAGCATTGAAAAAAATTAAAAAAATTATTTTATTAAACTTAAATCTAGAAAATGCAAAACCAGAGAGCTAAGTAAATGACTCAAATGCTTTTAATTGCAATTAAAATATCAATCACAAATTCATTTTAAATATCGTAAACAAAGAGAATATTTTGTTTGCTTTTAATAATTTTTATATTTTGAAAAATATTTATATGTACAAACATTACAATCATTATAATGGATTATAAATATTAAATTGCACGTCATGATCAAAATTGTGGATTATAATTAAATAACTTTGTAATTATTAATAATGAATTAATTATAAATGACAAGTTTTACTAGTTTGAGGTTTTCATTCGTTAAAAAGCATTTCCATCAGTAAAATTTATTAATTTTCTTTATTTTAGAGATTTCTGACACTTTCAGGAAATAAAGTATAAGAGAATTGATATACCACAATAAATGTCGTTATTGCAATAATTTCCATCAATCATAAATAATATAACACCATTGGCTATCGTCGTACAACATTACTGTATCCGTTACACCGCCTTGTTTCCGTAAATACCACATCATACTTCTCCAGCGATAAAATCATATCATCAATCAATACATACTTTGGATTGACTTCCTGTTTTGACATATCATCATCATCACCATCGTGAAAATCTATTATTCAATGTCACGCTCTGATATATACGCAAATAAAAAAGTTATACAAATATTTTATCGAGATGTGATTATGTTGAAATTCAATTAAAATTGTTACACTTCGCTGATCCTATAAATATATATTTTTTCAATTGATTCTTTAAATTCATTTAAAGAGTTGTGGAAAATATATCCTCAAGATTTAGCAAGGTACATATAACATAATATAGCATTCTATATTGCGCACTAATAACAATAAATATTTTAAGCAATTACCAGTTTATTATCAATATAAATCAAAGCTCATGACGTAATTAAATTTCTAGAGAAATTGATTTTGCATTCCCGTTCATATTCAGGATTAAAATATCAAGATTTTCTCTTTCGCTTAAGGAAATATCTTGTTTGCTACTAGAAGTCAAAGGGAAAGTTAAATTATGATAAATCAACATAAAATTGGTATGTATAGAAAACTAGTCAACATACATTTCAAGACCTGCAGCAGACAAATATGTTGGAAATTCCAATTTTCAAATTGAATATGCTTGGTCATGTAAATTGAACTGCAATAAATAGTTGAGTAAGGCATTTGAAAAATTGATTTTTTCAGAATGTTTTAATTTTTAGGATGAGCTTTTAACGGGAATGCTTCCAAACATTAAAATCTATTCTATTTTGGTATATCCATAAATCATCTCGTTCAACTAGGTGAAAACGATTTTATGCAAATTCTTCTTTTTATGAATGTGAATCATGAAAAGCAGTGAGTGGATATGGAATGTGCATAAACAGATTTTATGTGTGTAGATGACATTTAATATGGACAATAATGTGTGCATGTTGTTGATGCAATAATTTTTTTATTAAATTTGATTTAGAAATTTGTAATGCTTATTTGTATCTATGAAATCAAATGGAAAATGCGAAATATTCTGGAACAATAAATAATCATAAATTGCAATCTTAAATTTTCTTGCATGATTCAAATCAATTCAAAAGTATGAATAAATACTTTCTGACCATTGAGTATAATATACTATAAATATTTCTCCTTGTGTTTCATTTGTGAATTTGGTATGCTCAAGCCTACAAACAATTCAATAATTGTAATTTTCCCATCCTTTTGTATCCTTCAATTTGAATAATTGTTAACAAATAATCTGATATGATTCAGTTTTAGACACTTTATGTTTACCAATGTTTAATAACAATGATGCAGCTCTACATGCAATCTTTAATGCAATAACTGTACGTTTTAGAAATTTCTAATATGGACAGAAGAAATTTCAATTAGCATGGAAACAAATCTTTTGTTTGTTCTTTGAATAGATGCAAACTAAGCAATGAAAATTAATTATTTAGTATTTAGTAATTATATGAGTTATTTGAGAGTCTTATGATTTATACTTATTGAATATCACATTAAAATCTGCAAATATTAATCTAAGATATGTTATTTAGAAATTTCGACTGGTTCTTTGTGGGTTTTTCATTTCATACTATTGTATTAATTCAAAGACATTTTTCATTATTTTTTTTTTTTTTTATTTTCAAACTCATCTCATTTATTCGTTCTCATTTGACCAGTTCAGTCATTAGAATCTATTTGTTCACCACTACATTAAACTTTTTCTAAAATAAAAGTTTTTGCTTTTAGCATTTGTAAACAAAAACTTTGATCTCAAATAATGGTTTTGAAGTTTTAAAATAAAAGAGCATTGCATTTGCTCCATTAAAGCATTAACAGTGAATTAATTTTTAATTAAGCTGGAATTTAAACTTAAGTCTTTGTTGGATTGATTCTACCGGCATCGGGATTTTTTTTGCCTATAGACGATAAAGCGGGTATAAAATTTCTTAAATAAAAAAGCGCTAAAGTGCATAAAGAAAGCATACACAATTATGCTTTCTACACAGAGATGAAAACAATACTAAGCAGAAAGATAAATATTTGCGTACAGACTCTACAGAAGCTACAGTGCTTTTCCGGGAAAGCAAAGAGGATAAGATACGTTTAATGCTTTAAAAATGGAAGCAGCATTGTCAGATATATATACACGCAAAACTTTGGTCCCAACGAAAACAAATCTTTTTTTAAAAAATATATTGATGGTATGCTACTGGAACAAGAAATAAAGGATTTCGGTAAACGAAAGCAGAATAAAGAAAAAATTACAAAAGTCCTCGTGTTTTCTATCGAGGGACTTTAGCGCATTTTTGGCGCAGCGATTAGCAATTGATTTAATAGAAAAGATGGACAAGTTTTAAAACTCTATTGCTGTTTCTCTAATCATAATATTACTACAAAAAGTTTAAAATTAATGATCAAAAACTCCTTTTCTAAAATTAATGATCAAAACCCTTACCTACCTTCTTTTAAAGTTTATACATTAAAATCGATTTTCATAACATGCAATGCAAAAAATATTCTTACGATTTAACGGTTTTCTGAAATTCAAATTTTTCCGTTAGAAAAAAAATTTAAATTTCTGAACACATCCATTACTTTTTACCGTTAAATTTCAAATTTCTGAACGCACTCATATTTTTTTTTTTTGTATGAAAAAATTAAAAGTTTGATAATTAAGGTGTTTAAACTCAATTTTAAGACTTCTAAATACATTTGCCGCCAATAACTCGATGAAACGAAGCTAATAAAACAAACCCGAGCTCTCTACGATGTCTAGATCATGAGATCTCAATCATCGATTTTTTGCTGCCGATCAAAGTGTATGATTGAGCTTCCTTTTTGAAAACAAGTTTCCAAAAATGCGCTAAAAATTTACGACATCTTTATTCTTTTGACTGTCTACAAGCAATTCACATTTTTATTCTTGAACACATACACTTATTAATTTGGAATGTTATCGTTTGCATTGACAAATATATGAACACTAAAATCAGGACATAAGAAAATCCCTCAAGTGCATTTCCATGTTCTTTATAAGGCAAACGCTATATACTCTAATTTTTCTTTTTCGAAACTTTACCAAGGGATTATGAAAATGAAGTTACAGGAAGACTTGAGTCGTTCAGAAGAAAATGTTTTCATTCCTTTAATCGACTTTGGAATTTATGATTTAAGGATTTGGGATGTTAAAAATGTCTCAGAACGTAACAGAAAATAAATTACTTTTGCGTTTAAAGAAAATGTAATGAAAAAAAAAAATATTTTTTTATTTCAAAAGACGAAACTTTCTATCAGCAACTTGTAAGTTAAATATTTGATCACTTAAAAGCAGGATGAAGTAAATGAACAACTTTATCTTTTCATTTCAATTTATCAGAACACATAAAAAATTTCATAACAAAAAGCTTACCTTTGCATAAATGTAATGTAAAATTTTCTCTCTAAGAAGCAAAAGAAAAGTACGAAAAAATTTATAGTTCATTCCTACTGATTCCTTATATTTTGCATTTCCTTGATTTTTTTTTTCAACTCTTCAAGAGATTATGTTATTTTAAAAATTTATATGATTAAATTACTCTAAACTTTGAGGAATTAGAATCCAACTGAAAATCAAAAAAAGTATAAATTAAATACAATATGATGAAAGTATGATGATTTCAGGACAAGATGTTGCAAATGCGCCTTAAGTATTCCTGTTAAGAAAGTTTTTTGTCGTAAGATTTTTGTGTAATGTTATTATTATGTACATATGTGTACACACATCATGCATACTAGGGAGGAAAATACTTAGAAAAAAACGCTCTAAGCATTTTTCATAACAACCATTTACGGTCATAAAAATGATAATTTTTGGTGCTTTCTATATGTATACTGTATATACATTATTTATGGAATCTTTTCATCTTTAAACATAAAGTGCACATAGCACATAAAAAAATAATTTTTATTACGTAAATATATGAATGTATTATGTTCAGAGTTGGAATCGTCCGGTTTGGCGTCGGACGCCACTCGGCGTCGGACGTTTTTGGCGTCGGACGTTTTTGGCGTCGGACGCCGAGCGGCGTCGGACGCCGAGCGGCGTCGGACGCCAAAAAAAATTTGGCGTCCGACGCCAAAAGCGTCCGACGATTTGGACGCTGGGCGTCCGGCGTCCAAAAAATTTTTTTTTTATTTTTCTCTGAACAACTCCTTGGAAAAGCGATTTTTCGCCTCGATTTTCTTAGATGAGATGAAAAACACCTCAGAAAAGCGATTTTTCGCATTAATTTTTTTAATTGGGATGAATAACCCCTCGGAAAAGCGATTTTTCGCGTTGATTTTCTTAGTTGGGATGAAAAACCCCTCGGAAAAGCGATTTTTCGCGTTGATTTTCTTAGTTGGTATGAAAAACCCCCCAGAAAAGCGATTTTTCACGTTGATTTTCTTAGTTGGTATGAAAAACCCCCCAGAAAAGCGATTTTTACGTTGATTCTTATTTGGGATGAAAAACCCCTCGGAAAAGCGATTTTTCGCGTCGATTTTCTCAATTAGGATGAAAAACTCCTTGGAAAAGCGATTTTTCGCGTTAATTTTCTTAGTTGGCATGAAAAACTCCTCGGAAAAGCGATTTTTCATGTTGATTTTCTTAGTTGGGATGAAAAACCCCTCGGAAAAGCGATTTTTCATGTTGATTTTCTTAGTTGGTATGAAAAACCCCTCGAAAAAGCGATTTTTCGCGTCGATTTTCTCAGTTAGGATGAAAAACCCCTTGGAAAAGCGATTTTTCGCGTTGATTTTCTTAGTTGGGATGAAAAACCCCTCGGAAAATCGATTTTTCATGTTGATTTTCTTAATTGGTATGAAATCCCCTCGGAAAAGCGATTTTTCGCGTCGATCTTCTCAATTAGGATGAAAAACCCCTTGGAAAAGCGATTTTTCGCGTTGATTTTCTTAGTTGGCATGAAAAACCCATCAGAAAAGCGAAAAAATTAGTTAAAGAAAGAAAAAAAAAAAATTTTTTTTTTGGACGCCGGACGCCCAGCGTCTAAATCGTCGGACGCTTTTGGCGTCGGACGCCAAATTTTTTTTTGGCGTCCGACGCCTGGCGTTTTGCCAACTCTGATTATGTTAGTTATGAAAAGAGAATTGAAGATGCTATATTCTTATCTTTATTTATGGCATTTTCACTATGTTCTTAGTTATTTACCTTTTTCTGAAACACTAATCGAAGAAAAAATATATTTATTGAAAAAAACTTGAAGACTTTTAACGAGATTTTTTTTTTATTATTTTATTTATTATCGATTTTTTTTTTCTCGTCCGTTTTGAACTATTTGAAAGTATGCTATGAGAAACTTGAATTAACTGGTAAAGTTGGAGAGTTGTAGCATCAATTTCTGTCTATGGCATGAAAAACTACTCAACTGAAGTTAGCCGGAAAATCCCAGCCGGAATTTCGGCAGACCATTTCGGCAGACCGTTTCGGCCGAAATTTTAATATTAATTTTTTCAGTTATCCGCCTTATTTTTTCGGCCGACCAAATTTTTTCGGCAGACCAGATTTTTTGCTGACGGATTTATTTTTATGGATTTATTTTTTTCGGCCGACTAAATTTTTCGGCCGACCAGAATTTTTCGGCAGACCAAATTTTTTCGGCAGACCAAATTTTTTCGGCATACCAACTTTTTTCGGCCGACCAAATCTTTTCGGCCGACCAAATCTTTTCGGCCGATCATTTTTTAATTAATGAGATTTGAACACAGGAGCTTTGGGAGCAAAAAAAAACTTCTTTCTAAACACTTAAGCCAATACTTAAAATTTTTATTTTTCTAGTGTTTGGCTAAATGACATATTTAAATGATAAAATATTTTATAACATAAAAAATTCATATTTATTATTTTGTAGAAATTATATACTTCACAAATCACTATTATTTTAAAAAAAAAAAAAAATATTTCGGCAGACCAAAACTTTTTCTAAATTTTTTTTTTTTCACAACTCTAATTTTTCACATTTGGTTCTTATAAATAAATTTGTTCGTAGAGGTTCACAAAAAATTAGGCTCATTGGAAAATTGGAATTTTCAGCTTCTTTATTTGAACGCTTTCAGAGAAGAACGTGATAGAAAAAACCGGCCATTTGAAATTTGAAAATTGCTAACCGATTTTTGCAAAACAAATGCCTAAAAAATTTTGTTTATAAAGAAAAATTCAATTTGTCATACTTTAATGTTATTAAAATATCAATTAAAATGTTAAATCAATAATATTAAAGTGTGACAAATTGAATTTTTCTTTATAAACAAAATTTTTTAGGCATTTGTTTTGCAAAAATCGGTTAGCAATTTTCAAATTTCAAATGGCCGGTTTTTTCTATCACGTTCTTCTCTGAAAGCGTTCAAATAAAGAAGCTGAAAATTCCAATTTTCCAATGAGCCTAATTTTTTGTGAACCTCTACGAACAAATTTATTTATAAGAACCAAATGTGAAAAATTAGAGTTGTGAAAAAAAAAAAATTTTAGAAAAAGTTTTGGTCTGCCGAAATATTTTTTTTTTTAAAAAATAATAGTGATTTGTGAAGTATATAATTTCTACAAAATAATAAATATGAATTTTTTATGTTATAAAATATTTTATCATTTAAATATGTCATTTAGCCAAACACTAGAAAAATAAAAATTTTAAGTATTGGCTTAAGTGTTTAGAAAGAAGTTTTTTTTTTTGCTCCCAAAGCTCCTGTGTTCAAATCTCATTAATTAAAAAATGATCGGCCGAAAAGATTTGGTCGGCCGAAAAGATTTGGTCGGCCGAAAAAAGTTGGTCTGCCGAAAAAATTTGGTCTGCCGAAAAAATTTGGTCTGCCGAAAAATTCTGGTCGGCCGAAAAATTTAGTCGGCCGAAAAAAATAAATCCATAAAAATAAATCCGTCAGCAAAAAATCTGGTCTGCCGAAAAAATTTGGTCGGCCGAAAAAATAAGGCGGATAACTGAAAAAATTAATATTAAAATTTCGGCCGAAACGGTCTGCCGAAATGGTCTGCCGAAATTCCGGCTGGGATTTTCCGGCTAACTTCAGTTGAGTGTCTATGGCATGAAAAACTTTTATTCTTTATCAAAGAATCTGTATAATTCAAATTTAATAAATTTTTATCCCTTACAAATTTTTTTCTTGCTTTTAATTTTTAATTTATTAAGTTTCTGAGCAGATGTTTTTACTCTATCTTTGAAATTTGTTTGCAAATCTATCAAATAATTTATGATCATTTAAATTAAAAGTTTTTGAGATTTTTGTAATGCAATCATGTGCAAAAAATCATTGTTTTACTGATTTGATGTCTGAATACTAATCAATATAGTAAAAATAAGATTATTTTTATTTAAAAAAAACAACAACTTTTCTTTATCAGAACTTTATTTGATCAAATTTTTATATAGCAAGGTTTTTTTCGTTTCATATCAAGTTTCCAATTACAGTAGTGTCGGGGATTTAGTAATGCTAAAAAAAATCAAATTATTTTTAATAAGAATAACAACAATATTTTCCATAAGGAAAATATGATTTTTTAAGCATAGCATTCTATGTTCACATTTCCCCTACTTCTACATACATACCTACATTTTTTTTAAATCCACAGAAATATGTTTAATATAACGCTGAAAATGCTATAAGTTTGCTATTCATGTTATATAAGTTACCTATTTGAAATAAGTTTATGAAAGCTGCACAGAAAAAATATTTAAATAGGAAAATATTTATTTAACAATTTTTCTATTTATTCTTTTTTATTGCATATTATCGTGAAATCTACGTTGACCAAAAGCGAATTTATTTGTTTTCACAATGCAACGAAGAATAAATAAATAAATAAATAAAAGAGAACGATGAATAAAAAATATGAATGAACAATATGAAACAGAAAGAAAACGAGCAATTTTTCAATAATAATAATTTAAATCTAATTTATTGAATTTATGGAAATTTTTCAATAAAAATAAAATATTTTTCATACCCACTTTAATTTCTTTTATTTCTTCTTTTTTTATTTACATGAAAATTTTTCAGATTTTTTTAGGTATTAAATTTGCATTAAATTTATACTTTTTTTATATTTCTTTACTCAACATATAAATAAAATTCAATTATAATTTATAACAAACATTTAATTTAAGAGATTTTGTACAAGGAAGGCTTAACAAATTGGTTAAATAAAATTTCAAATTCTAATTTTTCTTATCGATATTGGAGCAGTATCCAACAAAGAATTTGCATTGGAAAAACCAAATTGAAAATTTTCATTTTTGATTTTTAAAATCTTTAAAGCAAAATTAATTTTCTTACACACCGTATTGAATAAAAATTTCAGCAAGCTTCAGCTTTTTATCAGAGATCGAAGCCGACATTTTCGGCTTATTTCATTTTTTACACTTTTTGATAAAATAAAGCTATCTACAAAGTATTTTAGATATTCTAACTATTCTTTGGGTTATTTTCTATGATTCTGAGTCATATTTGTAAAGATTAGAAGTGTATTAAGCTATAAGCCACGGCTTATTTCTCGGCTTAACAAACTTAAAAGTTAAATTTTGAGCTTAATACACTTCTAATCTTATCAATTATGACTCAGAATCATAGAAAATGACCCAAAGAATAGTTAAAATATCTAAAATACTTTGTAGATAGCTTTATTTTATCAAAAAGTGTAAAAAATGAAATAAGCCGAAAATGTCGGCTTCGATCTCTGCTTTTTATTTGTTACGTAATGTGCCAAAGAGAGTAAAAAGTGTCTTCACCATATTGATTCATTAAATATATTCTGATAGAGTATTCAATTCGTTCAAAACTTACATCTTCATACTAAGCGTACTTCATTACAAACAACCCGATCAATAATTCTCAGACTAAAAAAAAATCATCCCAGATTATTGTAATTTGCGATAAGTATTACCACAAAAACTTTTCCAATAAGAAGAGAAGTAAATATTAACTTTAATGCATTGCTTTCATTTACTCAAAGCAACTTAAAGATCCTGAAGATTGTAGATTCAATACGGAGTATAAAAAATTTACAGCTTGATTTGTTACATTCAAAGTAAATTGACGGAATCCATTATAATGTCTTAAAGTTATAAAAAATTTAAATTTTTCTCTTTCAGTCTAAATGGTACGAAATGATTTTTTATTAATAAGTCTCAAAAAGACTTGTAAAGCAAATAAATTTAGTGATTAAATGTTGAAAATAAATTTGTTTTAATGATGGAAAAACTATTTTTTTTATTCCTACTATCCATACATTTTTATGCTAACAAATCGTTTATGAATCTTTGAAAAGTGTTTTGATGAAGTTTTGAGAGAGAAAAAAAAGTCAATATTTATACACAAATACTTCCGAATGCTAATTAAAATAAATCCTGGACTGACACTCCATTGATGTTTTATTATATTGCATGACTTTGAAAATACTGTGTCGCTCGGGATTGTCAAGTTTATGCATACGGGTTTTATGCAAATTTTATATATGTCAATTAAATATTTACATTTGATACAACAGAGAGATGTGATTCATTCACAAAATAATATCTTCAGTTCTTTTTTTGAATTTGCATGCATCTTCTCATGCATTAAAATTCATATTAGGATTAGAAACGTGAATAAATGCAACTTAATATGTTAAAAAATTTCATTCGATGCATTGTTTGGGAAATAAGTAAAAGTTTCCAATCCCTCATATTTTATATCGACCTTAATTTAAATTTTCCTTAACTAATTTACTTACAACTTTATGTGGATTATAATTAAATCTCTTAATTATTTCCCTTCTCGGAGCTATATAAATTCAAAAACTTTTTGTTTCAGCTGCAAAATTAACAATTCAAATATTCATTAAAGCATGAAGAATAAGAAGAGATGCAATAATTGCAAACCAATCTGTGTTGATACAAAAATCAGTGCTTCGATGCAGTTAATTAAAAAAGTTTTGACTCAGTGATTGTGTTAAATGATTTGAAAATTGTTGCTCATTTTGTCGCATTTGTTAGATTTTTTTCTTTCCATTCCTTCTTTCTTTATTTTTTCTGGATTCATTGTTGGTTGCAATTGACAAAGAGAAAATTAAATTGTTCTACTATTTCTATTGCTCTTGACATAAATTAAGTGAGACTATTTTAGGTTGACGAAGATCGTTTCCTATTCATATACGTATTATAATTTATAGTTTGAAGTAAATTTAATATTAAAAAGCACCCTTAATTATCTCGTCGTTTTAATTTCACCTAATTAAATTAAAAACTTTAACATTGCATAAACTATGCTGCTGGTGGTATAAAACGAATGTGAGTGAAAATAAAGAGAACATTATAAATATGGAGCTTATGGGCGAAATATACGACGCAATATTATGCTGCATCGCTGCAGGATGCTCGCCTGCAATGAAATTAAGCAGAAAATGAAAATATAAGCATTTTAAGGTTCAGTAATAAAAAAATATTGCTAGTTTTGTTAATGGCGGAAATTTTTAATTTATGATAAGGCAAAACGAAACAAGATTGCCTAATATCCTTACCACTTATAACATTGACAAAAACACTAGCTGATTTTGCTATCGTTGGCACACCTGTAATTAAAATTAATAAGTAATGTTGTAGATAATTCAAATTAAAAATACATTAAAAAATAAGTTTTTACATGAATAATTTCCACTGTCTGTTTGAGCTGCTCGCTGGATCCTCAAGCTGAAAATGTTAAAAAATATTTGCTTTAGACATCACTAATAATAATATTTAATAAGCCATTAATTTCATGTTATTAATTTCACCTTGATTTCAATCCATCCGTTTGATCAACGTCAACACTGATTCTGTTCAAGTCATCTGAATTAATATCATTCTCATGTATCATGACTGTCTGGATAATATCACTTCCTGTTTAATATATAATATAAATGGATGGTGGGAAGAGAATTAAAATGCTGTGCATAATTTTGTGCTATTACGAAAAGCATACAAAGAATGAAAAATGAGATTGACTGCTATAGTAATTAGCATCTATGACAAGAAAGTAATTAACATCATGGCATGACTTTGATTATTGCTAACGATATTATGATATCAAACTAATTTTCTGGAAAGTTGCTCTTTCTCAAATTTAATTTGTGCTGATTTAAATAACATGAACTGATAACATTCTAATTAAATTTAATTTATGATGCCTGATGCTGAGCATCAGGATGAGAGAATAAATGTAAACTCACCTTTATACCAATATATTGTACCTAAATCATGTGGGCCTTGTTGTAGTTTGCAATTTAGTGTGATTTCGCTACCCGATTTCACATATAAATCTGATGGTCCTTGTATTACAGCTTTTAGCTCTGTTACACAGTGGTTACATTTTTTTGCATTGTTTAAAGATGAAATTAGAAGATTAGTAGTTTAACATCCATGCATGAAACGGTATGAAAGAATCACAGAAAAGAAATTAGATTTAATCGCACGAACCAGACGAACAAGTTAAAAGAAAAATGGAAAATATCACGAAGAAAATCTTTTGCTGAGCATTGAATAAATTTTCCAATTCACTGACTCTAAAATGCATTCTTGATGAAAATAAAGCACGACAGTATTTTGTTCTACTGCCTTTTTTATGTGTCAACGAATGAATTTCGTCCCTTTAAATTTATATTGCCATAGCACATTGGAATGCTTTGCTTCTCTTTGCTTGTGCTTTTTATTGCCATGAAGTAAAAAAAATTACAAAAGTCCTCGTGTTTCATATCGAGGGACTTCAGCGCATTTTTGGCGCGGCGATCAGTAATCGAGCTACGAATTGAAAGTATATCAACTTTCAGGACAGACCTTGCAAAATTCTACATAAAAATAACGATAATTTTACAAAAATGTTACAACAACAATCAAAAACCCTTCAGTTTCAATTTCCTTACATTCATTGTGCATGAAAAGTGTGTTTTCATTATGCACAAACTAATAACTTGCAAAACTGAACAAAAAACTTTTCGTAAAAAATAACGGTCAAAAAA
Source organism: Chironomus striatipennis (assembly GCA_026123125.1). Classification (NCBI taxonomy): domain Eukaryota; kingdom Metazoa; phylum Arthropoda; class Insecta; order Diptera; family Chironomidae; genus Chironomus; species Chironomus striatipennis. The sequence goes on from CM047392.1 coordinate 28,397,223, forward strand.
TTTTCAAATGTCAACGGTTAAAAAATATTTGAAATTTCTATGACGTGAAGTTGCAGTCATGTGTTGATTATTTTTCTTTGTGAAATTAAAAATTAATTAATTAAGGTGTTTAAACACAAATTTGGGACTTTTAAATACATTTGCCGCCAATAACTCGATGAAACGAAGCTAATAAAACAAACCCGAGCTCTCTACGATGTCTAGATCAAAAGATAGTTTTTCAAAAATTTGCTGCCGATCAAAGTGTATGATTGAGCTTCCTTTTTGAAAACAAGTTTCCAAAAATGCGCTAAAAAAATGCTTTCTTCTTTCCTTTTACCATAGAAAGAAAAGTGTAAAATGCCATCATATAAAAAAAGATGATGATATAATATAAAAGTACCAGCAAGAAATTATAATGTTAGGGAAAAAACTCGGCTATGACATTAATCTTGATTCCTTGCTATTTTCATTTCATGTACGAGGCAATATTTCGTCTTCTGATGATTTCTTAATGTTGAACTTTGTCAGTGTCAGTGTATTTTGCTATGTATATAATTTATGTATAAAGCATAATGACGATAATGATAAGCTTACTTCAGGATTTATGTGAAATAAAAAATTGTCAGGAAGCATTTATTTCAGGAAAAGTATTCATTCAACATAGAAAATTAAAACATAATGGAAGTGTATCGATGTTTACGGAACAGTCTGGAAAAAGATAAATTTTGTATAAATACACCGTACAGGTATTTATTACTAAGGCTTTACTTTTATTGAGTATGTATCTAATGTACTTGCTTGCTGTAATATTTTATTATCAGCAAATAAGAATGATTAAAAAATTTAAATAATTAAAGATATTTCAATTTCAAATAAACTCTTTTGTTTGGTCCTTATATGAACTATTCCTAAAGCGGAACAAAAAGCATTGCTAAATCTTAATCAAATTAAGGAGCAACACTTTACATACAAAAAACTAAAAGAAGAAGAAAATAACAATATAATTGAAATATTTTGCAAAAGGGTAAAAGAGCAAGAAAAAGTTTTTCTTTATTGATGATATCAGGAAAAGAAAATGTTAAGGAACACAAAAGAGCAGAAAATATTTCACAATCTCAATTTGTGAATATTTTTTGTATTCCGTATTCTTTTTAATTCCTGCAACATGACGCTCTTGGGAAAATTCACAATCGTCTGACCTCATTCTAATGCTGTCCATATGAGAAGCATAAAGACGTACTTGATATTTTTTTTTTCATTCTCACTATTGAGAAAATTTGCTATATGAAATTATGTTACATCATATCTGGGTAAATATTTTGATGTTATGCAAATTTCTCATGAACTACAAGTTTCATGTTCGGCATTGATTAGTCTCTATCTAGTTAGTTTATAAGTTTCCAATATATTTCTTCATTATTCCCTCATTGAATTCTTTAAAATATTGACAAAATTATTTAGAAACCGTTCCAGAATATGTGAGTAACAGTGCTGATTTTTCCTTTTGTAATATAATAAATTTAAGAATCTTTCGTACGATGAAATTTTGTTATGATATCTTACTCTATAGGCCTTTAATTTGGTCAGTATTAGAAGATTACAAAATTGAATTAGGCATGTCCTTAGTGACCGGCCATCTATATTTACACTGTGAGATTCAACACCAAAAGTAGAAGAGCAAAACAAAAAGTATAAAGTCTATTCAATCACGTACTTATAAGAAATAAGATTACTTAGAAAGTAGAAGAAAAGAATCAGAAGTAAGATTATTTTACATTAGATATTGATGAGAAGAGGAGAAGAGCATCTTCATATATCGTTAATAATATTAAATTTAAAACAGTTGAAAGAAGAAAAAAAACTTTTATTTCCTCAATTCATAAAATCAATATCACATTTGCCAGGAGGATAAAAATTCCTTTTTAGGATCAATAACGACTCTAGGAAAAAGGTTTTATAGATGACTGCATCCGCAAATTGATATTAAATTTTTATATAATCGAAATAAAAATCGACGATAACGAGTGCTTTATTTGATTTTTCTCGCTGGTTAGATTTATGGAACTTTTATTTTCAATTGACTTTTCCAATTATATTTGCACTCACTTTGATTTTCAAACTACATTTTTTAAAACGTCAATGATGCAAGACTTTCAGATATTTTCCAATTTATTTTTCAATTTTGTGTGGATTATGAAATTGAATTTCCATTTTTTTAAATGAATATTTTTTTATACTAACCTACAACATTTAGTGAGTATGATAAAGATATTTTTGGTTCAGTGTTGATCTGACACTCGTAGTTTCCAGCGTCACGAAACGTTGGATATTTTATTTGAAGTGTCCAATTATTTGCGTCAAATGATCTTAAAACCTGTGAAAATTTTACATGTTTCAGTGAATAAAAGATAGAAAGAATAAAAAGAAATGAAATTGCTTACTTGAAAACGCTGGTCACTTGTATATGTTGATGTTCCAGTCGTTAAAATATGTAAATCACGCTTTCTAATAAACGACACCTTTGTAGATAAAAGCGTAGGAAAAAAAATAAGAAAAAACAGAGAAAAAAAATTTAAGTAAGCCATGAAAAATATATAATAACAATTGTCTTCTTTGCTATTTTCTTTATTGTATCTCATTATAATTTTTTGGATCTCTTAGTGAAAAAATTCTCGTTTATTTTATATTTTTTTTAATACAAAAAAGCAAGGAAGTTTTCTTGTTTTCTACATACAAGAAAAAACTTTGTCGTGCGTTAATGAGTGAGTGGTGCAGAATAGAATAAAATTTATTTGTTGGAGGAAAATTCAAATAAAATTTACAAGGAAAATATAAAATTTAACAGTGAGGAAATTGTTGGATAAAAACAAGTGAAAAAATACGTATTATTGTACACCTTGAAGGAACATTGAAGGAAAATAGGAAAATAAAAATTATGGATGAAAAAATCACATCAAATTCTATTCAAGTTACAAACAATGAGGAAATTACAATGCCTCTTGAAAACTCAAGCACGAAATTTGGTATAGAAGGTAACTACACAAAATAAAAAGTTTTTCTTCTTTCCCAAATGTTGACGAGAAAGAAAGAAGAAATTAAAAAAATTCCTACAGATCCGCAAGTTAAAAGTGAGACATTTATTTCGTGAATAGCATGTTGATGTTTTGTGTTGTCCTTACGACATTAATGAAATATTACCGTAATTTTATATTCAAATCAGTGGATGTTAGATACCAAAATGTTCAAACACGATTTTAAGAATGAATTTCTTCATTTAGGGACTTTTTGCATATCCTTTCGAGATTTTATTTTAATTGTTGATTCCCAAAAGAAAACTCTCAAATCTTACTTAATGTGAACAAATCTTATATTAATAAAGAAGAATTAAGCCTAAGATAGAGTCCAGAATTTAGTGAGGTAGTTATTTATAGAGGTTTTATAAAATAAAAATCTAAATTTTGTTCAGTTTTTCCAGTTCATGAAATTCTTTATAAATTTATTATTTTAGATAATATCATTTACGAAATAAAAACAAGGTCTCATTTCTTTCGCTAGACTTGTTTAAATTTAAATTCATAAATTCTTGTGCTATAAAAAGGAACGAAAAATAATAAAATAATAAATTGTCAAGCTTACTATTGTGCTGTAAATTCTCATTTTCATTTTTATCCCTTCTCTATTCTAAATACAAAGCTTTAACTTTCATATATAGTTTATTTTACTATATGAAAAATGATTTTTTGAGATTTTTTGTCTGATCTCTTTATACGATGGGAACAAATATTTCAACAATTTACTTCATCCACAGTTGGAAAAAATCCTATTTCCCATCCGACATTAAAAAAATCCTGTCAACTTGTTCACTCAAACTTTAACACACACAATTCAACTCACAGCTTCTCGTAGGATATAATGATTATGACTTTTGTTACAAAATGAATGGAATGAAGATTCTCTTTAACGTGGGGTTACAATGAACATGAGAACAATGAGATTAAAAAGTGTAGTTTTAATTAAACAAATGACTTATTTCATCCCCTTAATGCTACTACAATTGTTCTTAATTCTTATTACATCAATTGTTCTTTGCTTTCTTCATTTTTGTTCTTATAAATACACGCTTCCTTTATTCCTGTGAATTTTTAAATTGAAATTAAAATTACTTGAAATGCACTTATCCATTCACAATATATGTTGGTACATAAAGTTGAAATTGTGCGAGCACATTTTATGTACGTATATATATGTGTACACAATGTAGAATGAGTATTTTAATTTTTAGTCTGTACAAATTAAACACATAAACTGGAATTGTATTAAGTTCTCTTCTTGCTTAAAGTTCCATCATTTTGTTTAATTAAGAACGTTGTATGATATCGTAGGTGTGTGTATATGAATACATGAAGGTGAATGTATGAACACATATGAGAAGTATAGTATAATGTTGATGATACTCAAAGATAGATGAGATCCATGTCACAATCAAGGTACCAATGTGAGTCATGCACTTAGTCTAAATTGTGTTTACATATTTTAATTAAATTTTCACACACAAAATTTTCTCTCCGACGTGAATAAAATATCATCTATACCATGCCTCCCCTATAGCATACATTTTCATTCCCATTCATATCTAGGTAGATCAACCTTTTGAAATACTATCTAAATAGCTTTCAGTTTTAGTTTCATTAATTATTTCATGCGTAAAATGCTTATGTGGTATCAACATCCATTAATGGATTGAACGTGTTTTTATTTATATATTTCTTTTTAATTTAGCATCAGGCAGAGATTTATCCATCGCAGCTTCTATTGCTCGAGACCACGATGATGACAAAAGAGCGGTTACATCATTATCGAAGCCTTCAATTATATGCCGCATATGCTTAACGAATAATGAACGTGAAAGGTAAAGTGCACTTTGATTTTTAATCTCTATCGATTTAGCATAAAACCACCAATTTCACATTCATCTGACAATTTCACAAATTGAATGAAGCTTTAAAATTTTTTGCTATTTTTAAATCTTAGAAAAACGTGATAAAATTTGTTATAATTTTTAAATTTAAGTATACAGAAATATTTAACATTTATAAAGCATTTAAATTGGTTGATTATGTTAAATTGACTATTCTATTTCATTCGTTGTAATTAAAGATACTAACTGATTCTGCTTAACCAATTTTCATGCTCAATTTGAAATTAAATATAATTTTAAAGTAAATTATTTAATAGCATAGTATAGTGTCGTATTCATCTAAGGACGAAATAAAATTCTATTATTGTATCGCTATGGAAACTCAAAACTCCCTCATAAAACTAAATACCAAGCTAATTAGCTTTATGATGAGAAAAAAAAATATGAAGAAAGGATGTAATTTCTCGCATAAAAAGTAATTAATTTAATTACATAGTAAAGAGAACGAAATGTGGAAAGCTCTTTGACTGAGCAGTCAAGCATTTCTATCACTTTTACACTTCTATTACCCATGTAATTCATAAGCTTATGATATGTGTCAAGTGCTATCATCGTCAGGATAATTATTATACAGTTGAATTGTCATAGAGATTCATTATAGTTTTGTTACAATTTATCTCAGGATATGATACTTCAGCGACAAATAAGACCAGGTAGAAACATAAATGTACATTGCACAAAAGCGCTTGTGGGAAAAATGTTTCATTGTAATTCTGAAGCATAACTTGAAAAATAGTCAGAACAGAAAATTACTTTAAATTAGAGATGTCTCGGAGCAAAACGATTGATAATTAAAATTAATTAAAAACATATTAGGTACATTAAATTGTCACAAAAAAAAAATATTTTTATTATCTATAAAAACATAATTGAGGAAATCACAACTAATTGAAAAACCTTTTCTTACTTTTATTCTACAGACTTCTAACCCCATGTCAATGTAAAGGAACACATGCATTCATACATCGTCAATGTCTTGAAAATTGGTTATCACGTTCAGGTCTTGATCATTGTGAATTGTGCCAGTTTCGTTTTGCTACCGCAAATAATTTGAGGTTTGTATCAAAATTAAATCGAGTTTCAGAAATATTTTCAAAAAGTTTATTTTATTTTGAGGAACAATAAAATTAGGATCTCTTTTGAAATACTCATTCTTATAGAAAAGCAGATTTAGAAAATCATAGAATTAAATTGAGTTGTTTAACATGCGGTTTATCTTTAAATTACTAGATTTTTTTATTGTATAATGGGTTTAAATTTAATTCTGGGTCTTAAAAAATGTCCAGTTTACTTTTTCTAATAGGATAACATTTTACAAAAAATTTAACTTTTAAATCTGTTCATGCAAACTTATTTACAAATTTAGTTCAAAGTCTATTAAATTTAAATTAATTTTTAGTCAAAATCATTTTAAATGTTTAAAAAATGTTACATTTTCAGATATGGATTTTTAGAGTCTATAAGGATATGGTTTACATTTCCACCACATCGTGCTCTTTTACAGGTTTGTGTTTGTACATTTGTGTTCGATTAAATTTGTCTAACATTAAAGCTCTATATTTCTTGTACCATATATTTGCTCATTTATCAAAATGCTAAGCTTACTCCCAGTTGTACTGAAATTTTAAATGCATAAACGTTCGATAATAAAATTTCATGTGTAGATTATAAAAAGCACTTCAGTACAAAACAAGCAAAAACCGAACAGAAAACCGGAATATTTATGATCGAATATTGGATCTTGTTTTAAAATCCATTCTGCCTTTACCATTTAATCTCAATCACCAGCAATTCCCTATGTCGCTTATCATGAAAATTTAATTAAATAATTTTATGCTTTATCATTTTCATACTCTCCAACTTTTATGCACTTATACTACACATCTACTAAATGTAGATACAAGCTTATAGTATATTTATTCCATCATACACAGAATTAAAAGTTTCTGCCTTCAATTTTCGTACAAGAAAAATTTATCATAATGCTGATATCACTGATCATTTGTCGATTTTAATATTCTTCATGCATGAAATGATGCAAGACTGGTTTAAACATGTCAAAGAAATATATTTTTCTGAAACCTTTATAGAAATCGTTGAATAGAAAAAATAGGAAATTTCGGGTTTCTTTATCCTTTATTTATTCCAAAAAAAAAAATCAATAAAACGTTAATCTATCATAATTCAACTGATTATTTAACAAGTAACATTGCATGAATAGACATATCTTTACAGACATGAATAATACAGACGTTACTAAAAAAATATTTGTTCAAGTATGATAATTTTGGAATCTAATCCTTAATTCCATTTAATCTTTTACCATTATAATGCTTTTAATTAAAACCTTATTTTCATCTTCTTAATGAACTCGAATTAATCTATATTATGCTCTCCTGCTGAAACTTTGGCATTGAAATGAGCATCAAAAGGCTGGTTTTCTTTATTTATTCATAAGAAAATCAGAATTCATTTTGTACCTTTCTATTCAGGAAAATAACGACGTGAAGTGAATAATAATACAGATAATTTCTTTCTTTAATTCTTCAAATAGTCGGATATTTTGTTATGCACGCTCCTCACAATCATTACTTTTGGTCTGGTGGTCATTGCAATGTTTGGAATGTATTATATGTCCGCATCACCATCACCATCATCATCATATGGTATTAATTCTGAGACCACAAAATATTGGACGGAGACATCAATTGTTGTATTTTTGGGAATTGTGGTAAGTCTTATATGGCAAATCGAAGGAAAATGTTCCGAAAAGTGTACATTTTAATTACAACTAGTTTCCGTTTGTATGCTTTTGCACTATGTTTGTTATTTGACCTATCATACAACTGAACTATGTGTTAGGTATTGAGTATGTATGTAAAGTCAAATAGATTGCTGACAAGTGCATCCCTATAGTGAGGCAATGTACATAAAATGGATAGAAAAAAAGGAGAATTGCGAATATGATGGCAGAAAAAAACACATAAATGTGGATTGAAATAGATGAAAGCACTAAGGGATTATGGGATTTTATTTGCTCATCTTCCTCGCTTGCTGCTTTTACATTTTGTTTGCCGCATGCTATTCATTTATTTTCATTTCCTAACACTCTATATATTTATAAAGAGCCTCTTTGAAAGCAGCACGGCTTCTATGCATAAAGTATGAATCTAAGCATTTGCCTGTATAAATGTAAACGTTTGTCTACTTACAATAATTTTACTCGAGAATTATTGAATGTGAAATCTCACAGCACTATGAGTACGAAAGCAATTTTTTACGTACATTAAGATTTCATCAGTTATTCCATATTAAAAACCATAGTTCAGCAATTTCAAGTCAAGAGTCTCTTTGACAAGTGCAAATCCATGCTAGTTTTTCACACATTTATGTACTCAAGTGCACTATCATTGAACTGCTACTTAGAAATACCATCAGATTAGAAAAAAGTCACTAAAAATGAATTAATTTCAGTATTACCCATTCCGCAATCATTGAAAGTCGACTAGTTTATTAATTTAAGATCAGATAAAGACACAAAACGTTTTCAATTTCATTTACAGTAGTTTCCCCATAATCAAAACAAGATTAAAATCTCATTCAATTCCAAAAATCTATACATTCGAGCAGACTAGATTCACATGTTTTGTTGTTATAAAAGAATGAATAGAATAAAAGTATGAAGATAGAATGTTTGGTATCTATAACGTCATATAGAACTAGTAATACCGATTTAATTGACTTTAGCACAAGATCAAATAGGAGGTAGATAGTCAGCGTAACATACACAGCAGGAAATCAATTTAGTTTCCTAATTGATAATTTACAGAATATTTTTCAGATCCTTGCATTTTTGCTGAATGTAATTGTGGTCATAAGAGCTAACATCATTCCATGGTTTTGGTAAGTTTCTGTTTTAAAAACTCTTCTCGTTTTTATAAAATTTATATATTTTTTTAGCTGGTGGCGTAAATGCAAAGAAATACAATTAGTCATTGAGAACAACAATCAAAACGGTATCAACAATAATAATTCCATATTAAGTGTTTAATGAAATAAAGGGCGTAAATGTGAAAGAAAGAAATAAACAAACAAAAAAAAATAATGTGCTTTTAATGATTTGATGAAGAATTATTATAGTTGGAAGTAATTAATAAGATATTTTGACATTTAATACCACGTAAATGCCATTGGATACACAAAAAAAAAAGTTCTACAAAATTGATTATAATTATTACTTACATCCTTATCACCTAGTCGTTCCACTCTACAATGAATAAAGGCAGTTTGTCCTATTGTTACTGTAATGTTTCTCTGTACATCCATATCAAAATACGGTGCTAAGTATGAGGCTGGTTCAATTGTTGATGATGAATAGCTCCATGATTCTGAGGAAAAAATTAATTAAATTTATTGAGAAAAATAATTCTGTATAAATAAACCAAATGTGCCATAATGGCTTCTTGTTTCAGAGACTAAAGGTTTTTTTAAAAGTAAACATAATTTTTTTCGAGTTTTACATTTAAAGCTTTAATTTCGAAACAAAATTAGGTTCTCATGTTATTTAAATAAAATTCCAAATAATCTACAAGTTCCTATCTTGATAATCTCATATTTTTTTACCTATGAGACTAGAAATGAGTAAGTAAATAAATGGTGTGTAATTTTTCTCCTTTTATCTCTTATTTGTCATTTAACATTATTCTCACATTTTGCTTCAAGATGAATTGACCCAGAAGAGAAAATCAAGGTCAATTGTCGAGCAAAAAGCTTCAAATCGCATTTAATCCTATGCATCTTAATGATATTGCCGAAAGAAACAAACATGAGAACGAAGATTGTATTCAATTGCGGAAATTTGCTCTTCTTATTCAGCATACATATATATATATCAATACGAATGTAAGAGAAAATGTTAATGGACCACGAACTTTTGTCAATTAGATTACAGCATTTCTCGCTTGGAAAAAGATGAAACAAACATAGAAGCTTTAATAATAAATTAGCAATTTCTTTTGCTTAATGATTCAAAACTAAAGTTGTTTATTTTTTATTTACAATTTCCATTCTAAAGTTAGAAATGTCGTCAAATTTTGATGCCATTTTGATGCTTTAAAAAATTGTAATAAATCAAATTTATCGTGAAAAATATAAAAACAAATTGCAAAATCTTATTTTCAACATTTAAAGCAATTTAAAGAAAATCAATAAAATTAATTTGGAAAAATGTTGTTTTTATTAAAATTCTTCTCAGACAAAAAAAATCATTCCAGACGAAAGAAAAACATTTGGTATGTTAACATTGTAAATATGTATGCAAAGAAACAGACAAAGTGAAGCAAATTTTGTAATACTTTCAAATATTTGAATTATATGAAAAAAAAACTTTTATCCTATCCAAACGGCTGTTGAATTTGTTCAATTGAATTTTATATAAATTCGTTTAAGAAATATCGGCAGTGTAATAACGAAATGAAAGCAAAAACGAGAAAAGTTTTTTGCTGCTCATTTTATCCAAATGGCAGAGAGAGAAATAAATGAAATGAAATAAAATTTTGTTTCATGTCTTTTCATAGAATATTTTAGGCAAAGTAAATGTTCCTTACAGAATTTTCATTGAAAAGTAAGATGCTGAGCATGAATAAGCGATTTGAGTATAGAAAAAAATAAAAAAAATACAAAAATATATTACGATAATGACAACAGTTTATATATATCCAAAAAAGCTAGAAATGGATGTGTTCATCTTATTTTTTTATATTTCGTATTGTCATATTTTCTTTCTTTCCTCGAAAACCATCTTACAGCTTTTAAAGACAAAAGAAGTATTATTATTGTAATAAAAATGAATATTTTTTTGCGCTGTCTTTCAAATAATTTTTATTCCTTGGTTACTTGCTTTTTGGAAGCAGTTTTTGTAATAAATTCTATTTGTATTTTTTTTAAAAAAAATTTTGAAACATTTCAGATTTATTTCAAAATAAAAAATCAAAAATCAAACCTTTGAGAATGCGGGAGAATGCCTAATTAATTGTGTCATAAAATAATTGGCAAAAAATTTACTTATCAGTCTACAAACGATGATGTTTAAAGTTAAGAAAAAAACTTAAATTCTCATAAAAAATTTTCCCATAAATCATTCATCTCTTAAAACTTCATGGCTTATAAATTCTATATGTAATTATTGTAGTTCTCAGAAAACCGATTCAGTTTTCATCCCAAACCATTTTTTTAGGAAGGTTTAAGGCATTTAAAAAGCTTTTTTCTACTTTGAATATCTACAAATATTAGGTGTTTTCAGTTGTAGTCCTAAGGCTAATTTAAAGCGTTTCCATTTTAAAATAACACAAATTATGCTCCCTTAGATATTATAATTTACATAGTTTTCGTTTTGTGCGTCTATTGGGAACCACCTTTTAGGAAAAAAAAGTTCTTTTTAGAGTCTGAAAAATAAAAAAGCATCAATATAAGATCTATGGAAATTCAAGCGAATAAGCTTCATCTTAAGGTAGATAAAAGCAACATTTGTGCTTTGGATAAATCATCAAGAAGAAAATTTTTCCACTTTCTTATTATTATCGTTACCATCCTTGGAAAAATGAAAAATAAAATAAAAAAATGAGCAAAGGAAAAAGTTTATAAATTGACGAATAAATTGCCATCAAACATACCAAAGCAGCAAGATGGGGATTTTGCCATAGACATAAAAGTCAATATTCGTTATGAGGAGAGAAACTTTTTCAAATTGGTTAGAACATAATTCAATTCATCACCCAACAAAAGTAATAAACAGTGAAAGAAATTTTTCGCTTAAATGATATCATAAGGGACTTAAAAGTAGGAAAGAAATAGATGAATTGAAAAAGTTGTGTAATAAAATACTTGATGGAAAATTAGTAACTGCTTGAACTGTTTTGAACGTAAAGCAAATACACTTTGGAAAAGCTATGTTATTTATTCATTGAGCTTACTTTTAATGAAATTATTTACGTTCATTGTTTATTCTCTGAATTTTTTTTTTCTATAATTTAATTTCTTTTTCATAAATTTAAATTTTTAAGATTGTCAAAAAGTTTAACATTGTTAAAAACAGACACTTTGCAGATTAATGTCTCTCGAAACTTTTTCAAGTTTTCTGATAAATTTTCTTGTGATTCTTAGAATGAACGAATTAATAAAGCCGGCAATACTTCAAGAAATTCTTGAAGATGGCTTAAAAATATTGAATTAGGTACTTTTTGCATTCATAAATCTTTATTTTGTAAGAAATTAAAACAAAATGAAGAGTTCTCTTTTTTTTCTCCTAATGTGTAATGAGTTTCTTATTACCAAATAAATAAATTAAAGTCGAAAGTATTTTAAGTTTTTAAAAATGTACGCAATGGTTAAACATAGATTTAAAAAAAACTCAATTTATAAAACTGCAGGTAAAATTGTGAAAAGTTTACATAAATACATACAATTTTAAAAAATCCTTGAAACTGCCATCAATTTATTCGTCTTTAATTTTTCTCATGCTCAATTAAACTTGATTGTTTTAGAAACCATAAACACGCGTCATTAGAACCTAATACCAAAAGATTAACAAATTGAATTTAAGTCGTTATTTAAATTATGTGAAAAAAGTTTAAACACAATTTTACGCACAGTGCGTTTGTTGTGTGTTGAAATATTTTTTTTTTTTTTTGCATGTTATCTAAAATAAAAATAAACACCAAAAATTTCTCACTCTAAATTTATCCCTTAAGGCTTATAAAACGTTTACAAATGAATATTTTCAAACTTCTAAGCATTTGTTGTTACATGAATACACGTATGTTTAAATAAGATAAATAAATATGATAATAAAGTTTTCAAACCATTAAAGCCTAAAATTTGTTAAGAAAAATTTCCCCCATAGCATTTTGTTTTTATGATAAGTGATTCTATGTTTATTGATTTCACCCAAAAAAAATTTCGCACTGGTAATATATGTTTGTTCTACTTTTCTATGTCTCACAACTTGTTTTCAACTTTTTTTTCCTTCCCTCAAGAAATATTATGAAAAGAGCTATAAAAAGGATGAAGCCAGAGACACAAAAAACTAAAGTTTTAGATGTGGGTAAAAGGATTTCAACAACAAGTTTTTGAGAATGGAAAAAATAAAGAAATTTATTTCTTCAAGCCGTGGACATGACATAAAAATGTCAAATTATATTGTTCTATTTGGTAAATTGCAAGAACAAATGGAAGCGATTGAAAATTTTTGAAACTGATCCAATAATGGATTTTGTCAAAATTACTTTAGGAAAACAATTTAAATGGAAATTTTTGAAATAAAAAAAAATTTATTGCTCTCATCTGAAGTTTGATATTTTTTGAATATTGAAAGTGTATGCTAATTTGAATAAGTTAGTTTCCAAATTTACAGACATTTGTAATGTAATGCTGAACATCTTTCCATGAATTTTTTTAAAATTGATTTGAGGCCACTTAAGGTTATAAATGAAAAAACTAGTGTTAAGTAATCTAGAAAAATTAATTTTTTTATTAAAAAAAAACAAAGTGACATGATAAAATTAAAGCATTGAAAGTAACATAAAATACTCATAACTGTAGCAGTAAAAAATTCTCAATTCATGCATGTCACATGAAATAAATCTTTGTTTCAAAAGAGTTTTTATATGACAATATTTATTAAAAGAAAAGTTCTTCATCCTTGCCATAATTTTTAAGGAAATAAAGTATCTAAAAAAATGGCATGAGATAAAAAAACACACAGCATAAGAAACCATGAATGAAACTTTTTTGCCGCAAAAATAAAGAAAAAGAAAAAAGATGAAAACAGAAATTACAGCTCCAATTATTTATTGTTTAAAGATAAAAAGAAAAAAAGTAAGGAAATGGAAAATTTGTTATATTTCTGGTGATAAAAGCCCGCCGTGACCTGCTTATAATCCATTTAAACCATGATTTTCTTTTCATGAGCTATATCAGATTCTTTTCATGAAATATATGGGTATGAAATCATAATACATAATATCCGATATTTAATACAAGCACATAAAACTCTCACTGGCCTTTTAATATTGTGGAATAAGATTATAACTTAACATGGGTTGAATGGGAAATTGGAAATTATCATGAGGCTTCACGTGTACGTACCTTTCATTTTACTATGCAGAAGTATTAAATATATTAATGCAATATTCAGATGATATCCAAAAATCATTTTTGCCTAAATCGTCAGATAATCCAAGGATAATCGTGTTTAAAATTACAACTTTATAAAGGTATGCACACAATATGCGAGACTGCCTTGTATGTAATTCCTTTTCATTCGCTTATTTTATTTTTTCCCGTTTTACTTTTTTTTATTATATATCTTGATGTTGTTTATGACATAAGCATCACCACTGAAAACACTGGCTACGTCGTTTTCGTGTGAGAAAAGTAGAGAAGCGAATATAAAAATTCGTATTTATTCCATATTTATCTCTTCTGACACCTTATTGTTGAATAATATAAAGGTGGTACAAGCTGTAGCATCTTCGTGCTACTACTCATAAATTTCACTTATTTTTTTATCTTATTAGATTTTTTTATTTTTCACTCCATTCATATACTTTTTACACTTTTCTTAGTCTTCCTTTTTTAGCGCATTTTCCTCTTGGGAAAAGGACGCTATTATCCGCACTTTGTCCGTCTGTCTGTCTGTCTGTCTGTCTGTCTGTCTGTCTGTGGAGCTATCTCCTCCTCAGGTTTAAGCTTTTTTGATGCGGTTTTTGGCTTAAAATGTGTGTGGTATGTCTGGCTAGAGCTGGCGAAAAAATCAGCAGGAATGGTCACTTCCTTTGCTGGAACTAGCGTAAAAAGTACCAAAAATGCCATTTCTTTGTATGTGTTAGTGTGGTCGAATGCACTAAAATGTTGACTTTTCAAAATCTTAGCTGTCCTCGGTTCGAATCCCACCGATGACAATATTCTTTTTTTTGCTTTTTTTGATACTTTTTTGATTTCTTATGACATCTAATATTGAATTATGTCATAATTTTCCATTTCCACGATTTTTCCGAGTTTTTCCGAGTATTTTTAGTAAAATTTTCAATATTTTCATACAATTTTCATAGATAATTACTTTTTTCATATTTATTTGATATTTTAATTGTTTAATTTCTATATTCATGGATTTTTCATAGTTTTTCCGGAAAATTTTGTGAAAATTATAAAAACTTATAATTACATAAAAAAACACTCATCAATATAAATAATCAAATTGTCACATTAACATTTCGAAAAAAAGAGCAGCGGTAGCGTAATTGGTAGAGCACACGACTCCTACCATAAAGGTCATAGGTTCGATCCTAGCTCCCGGCAAGTTATTTTTTTGCTTTTTTTGCGCTTTTTTTATTTTTTTTGATTTCTTATGACATTTAATATTTATTTATGTCATAATATTCTATTTTCACGAATTTTCCAAGTTTTTCCGAGCATTTTTTAAAAATTTGTAACTAAATACTTTTTGCTTTTTTTTTAATTTTTAATTCTATGTTGCATAATGTTTTTCATCGATTTTTTTTCAGTCAATTTTAAATTTTGGGTAAATAAAGAATGGTTACAGTAAAATATTTGGCTTTGTACTTTTGGGGTTTTAATTCTTTGTGTATCGCGGAAAATGCGCTTTCGTCGGTCACGAGTGACCACCGTTATACTAGTTTCTCTTTTTTCTTTTTTTCTTACTTGTCAGAATGATAATGCACGCAAGAAATATTTTTGAGTCGTTATGCGTTTAATGAGAATGAGAATTTTTTTTTTTTTTTCTAATCTTGTCTAAAGATAATCGTCTCACAATTTGTAATAAAAGTGTTTCATTCTTTTCATCTGTGTATATGTATGTCGTGTGCCGAGCTTTCTTTTTTCCTTGCTGATAAAAAATTTACTTTTTCCTTCTTTTTTCTGTTCTTTGCACCTACACTTTATAACATATTCTCTAAATTTCTATTCCACTTGTCTTTTTTGTATGCTTCCTTCCTTGACAAAGACGAAATTTTTTTGTGTACTTAAAGTGATACGTTAAACTTTTCTTCCCTTCACTTTCTCAAACATACAATGGAAATAAGATGGAGTAGAAGAGAAATGACAAGCAAATTGCTATTTTCATTCACTTCTCTTTCTTTTCAAATATCTTTACGCATTTTCGCACGTTGGAAAAAGAATTATTACACTTTTGTATTCATATATAATATACAATATTTTCAGCACATGTATCATTACACTTCCTTTTTTAAAATACGTATTTTTATGGATTTCTTATGATGATGGCATTTTCTTCCTCGTTGTTAAGCGTTGATCATATGATAAAAAAACAGAGGGGTAGATTCAAATTGTCACAATTTTTTTCATATTCATCATATTCAAAAAGACACGAGCTAAAGAGTTATCACAATTTTATATTGTTCTCATACATATTTTTATTATTCACTCAATATTTAAGCTAAGTGATGAAAAAGCAATTCAATTTAAAAAATATTATCCAAAAATAATGCATATGGATCAAGAAATGACAGAGAAAATTCAATATCGCAAAGACTGTTGAACATTTGACATTAAGTTCAGAGATGTAGTCAGGAAAAATAAAATGCTTTAAACAAATTATATCAACTCGAAATTGTACAACTGTAACAGCAGTAAATGATTGTGAAATGTAAGCCGTAATTTTTTACAAAGAAAAATCAGTGCTCAATGATTTGCCACAAAAACCACATATCGCGTTCAATGCAACAATTTCCAACAAGTCTACGGTTATGGTGAAAAAGGTTACGTATATCATGAATTGAAGCGTACACATAGAACCTCGGGCATTTTATCCCTTTTTTACACCTAGCCTTGATTTAACTTCCTCAAATCTTTACAAGTAATTCACATACTCCTTATATTACTCAAACAGATATCATATGAAGTACAACATAATAGAAATTTAAGAGGAATAAACACTTCCAAAATCGTTATTGTGGTACTTTTACTTTCTTCATTCTATTTTTTTATGCCATTTCTCCTGCTCCATATATATACATATCTTGTTTATTATTTCCATTTTATTTTTCTTAACCTAATATAATGCATATGGTATACAATCAATGTTATCCTTATCTTGTTGTTTTCCTCATTTCATATTTGCTTTTGTTTCAGTGAATGAGAGCAGAAAGGGAACAAAAATCTTTTTATGAGATAATCAAATTAAACTATGCGTAAACGATTATCTGTTTATTGTGTTGTGTTATTCTCTGCAAATGTATTTATTAAATTTCCTACTATAAGTTCTCTATTATCTTGCATTTAGGCATCAATTTATATTTTACTCTTTTCCATCTCTTGATATACAATAGTTTCAAGAAATTTTCAAGCTTCAATCAATTCAAAGGTTCTGTATTCAATTGATGAAAATTGAGCTTTTAGAATTCAGAACAATTTGTCTATAAGTACGTTTAAACTCAATCCAGCATAACAAGAATAGAAATTGATATTTTACCAATATCAAATTTAGTTCTTCCTAAAAATGAAAATAAAAAAAAAAAAATTGTCGAGTATATGTGTGTATCCCTGTCTCAAAAACTTTCCATTCATTCAATCTTTTGGCTTGAATAAATTTTCCGTCTATTAAACAATTTCATAATTCAAATACTATTGCTCACACTCAGTTGTACTATTATTATTTTTGCAATAAATATGTCAATTTATGCAAATAGAATATCACATTTCTACTCCCAATAAACGAAAAAGCATGTCCTGGGACTGTTGTTTAAATTTTAGTCTACTTTTTTAACATTTTTATTTAAAAAATGCTTGATATCTACTCTACAAAAGGATATACATTCATCATTATAAGCACTATAACTCAAATGCATCTAGACATAAAAAATTACCTTTGTGGTACAAACAAAATATAAATAATGTTAAAAATATGAATGGAAGGTTTGCAAAGGTCTTCAAAGTGTACAAAGAGCTTCATAAATCAAATTGAATTAATCATCAGGTATATCTATTATTAATGTTCCGAAAAGATCCTATTCTAAGGGAAATTTTTAGGGCTTCATATTCAATTCATTACTCTTGACATTGTAAGATAAATTTGAAAAGTTATTCATTATTGTTATTATAATTCTGTCTGTCAAAATTTATATAGCTTCTATTTATTTTAAAATATGATTCCTACAGTATCTTATCGTGTCGAAAAATAATCACTTCAATTAAACAAGTTGTCTACAAAAGATTTTAACCGATTTTGAACACAATACATTTCATTATTAATGCTGCTATTATTAATTTTTTAAAACCTGATTCGAATGTTTTCATGTTCCATTATTTTATTGATTTCAAAATACAGACATATACACTCAATCTGCAATATGTTGTCTTGAGATAAGCTAAAAATTCTCTTGTTTGTTATTAAACTTTTTTTTTCTTCTTTTATTGTCTTCTTATTCACTTCTCAATCCTTGCCCAAAAAAAAGTATGAAATAAATGTATGACATGAGAAAAAACAATATTGCAGGCATGGAGGCATTCGACTTTCACAATAAATCATTTATGTGCTATTTTCTTGTATTTTTCGCAATCATAATCCTGTTTGTCTTGTTCAACATATCTTTTCCATCCTTCCTTCTCTATCATTTCTTTATTTTATTCTCTTTATCACAGCTCACAATTCTTATTAGTGTAGTTTTTAGTATGAACTCTTTTATTATTACTATTTTTATTTTTTTGTGTGTCCTTAGTTTTGAGACATACATGAAAAAAACTTCAAAACTTTTTTTTTGGCTATTGGCCAATCATAAATGAGTATAAATCATAAAGGAATATATTCAACCTGCACGAATATTTATCAAATGCAAAAAAATCCTAGACTTGTGGTCATTATTATTGTATGGAACAATTCACATTTTGATGAAACAATTAAAATTTATCTTCACATTGTCTTCTTGAAATAGATTTTAATTTATACTGACATTATTTTAAATTAATTAAATTTTGTTGAGTAAATACTTTTTATCCATAAATTTTAAAATGTTCTGTGATCGACACGAAAAATAATTTTTTAAACGATTTTTTATCTCCGCTATACTAATTCAATTATTCATCGTTCACGTTTAAAAATAGGTAAGAGACATCGTTAGTGTCTTGACCGAACGATAAACGTTATAGTACTAAATGCAAAGTTATCTCGTATATAGGTTATTCACGCAAGAAAACAAGAAATTTTTTTGAATATTTTCCAAAGAAAATATTCCAGTGGAAATTAAATGGAAATGAACAGACGTGTGGAAATGAATTTCCCATCTACTTGTGGAAATTTATATCCCCAACATGAAAATTGTTGAATATTCTCATATACAAGGAAGAGGTTGAAAAAGTTGCTCAACAGTAGAAGCATGCTTGGCTAATTTTCATGCATTTTCATGAGAATGACACTATGCGACCCCAATATTTTTGTGTATCTATCTCTGTTTTTCTTTACCTCCAACACATAAAAATAATATTTTTTTTGCGAGTTTGAAATTTCTTTCCTTGAATAAAGAATTCTCGCCTCAAGCATTCTAAATGACAGTAGAGACTGCCTTAATAACTTTCAAATTTGAGAAAATTTTATTTGCATAATGAACGTCCTTGTTATAGCTTCGTGCATGACTTCATAACAATATACAAAAAAATATACAATTCACTTTTATATATTCATAAAAACAATGGTGGTTATGATATAGAATAGGATATAAACAGGGATAGCAACAAGAAAAGCTTAATGAAAGAGAAAATTTAGTGTAAACGATTTTTTTAATATATTCATTACGCAAACATAAAACAGAATTTTTTGATGAGAGACAGTTTATATTAAAAGTCAAGAAATTTTGCAGAAAGGTTAAAAATTAGAGTACTGTTCTTTTCTAGAGACACTGCCTGCTAATGCTATTATATTTATTCTGCTTCTTATAGAATTATGTTATATTAAAATTTTGCCGCGCATGCATGAGAATTTTCTTTTTCAAAAGTAAACTTTAGACGTTCTTCTTTCTTTATCATATCCTTGTATCTACATTTCAAACACAAGAAGAAGATTGACCATTTTTATAACAACCAGCATTATTAGGAAAAAAATTTCAGAGCACGAATTCTTGTCTAAATTTTTCATCAACACATTCATCACCCTTCCTGATTTGTTTTCAAAGTAAAACTTCATATTATATTAGATTCAGCCCAGTGAGGCAAAACATTTCGGTAATAATTTTTTTTTGTCCAAAAAACCTTCATTAAAATAACAAATTTTATGAAAAATAAGAATTGTCGCACAGCTTTTTCGTGCATCAATTACAATTGTAAAATTATAAATTGATCAGCTTAATTACATTTTTAATTAGCATTAAAATACGAAATTGTTATTAAAAAATGTCATTTGGCATATGGCTTATACTTTAATTTTACAAAATAATCGTGTCCTTATTCATTAGAAAACATTTATTCAACAACAGGGTACAATGTCAGAATCAATAAATTTAAAAAAATGATAAATTATTTATAAAGTTTTTTTTTGTTATTTACATTTTGAACAGTCTCACTTTGAATGGATCTAAAAGATCAACATTTTTCTGGTCTTGTTGTTCACATTATTTCTGCATGAAATAATCATCTCCTTTATGCATAGTTACATATATTTTTTAATTAAAAAACTTTTCACATATTCATTTTTCATAGCCTGACATTTGCCCAAATAAAGGAACCAAGTATACACAAATCTGTTTATATTACCATTACTTACTTATTCATAAATGTAGAAAGCTGAAAATTTTAAAACGCAAAGAAAAAAAAAATATTTTTGCATGAACACAAAAGGGGAAAATGGGAAAGAAAGAACGAAAATTGTTAGTCAGTTTCATGCTTTATTATTTAGCAGACTTGTAATCACTGCTTACAGACAGTCTCAAATATGAAGAAAAATGATGTGATGGGAAATAAATGTTTACATGTGTATGAATGATGAAGTCTTTTTCTTTTATTCTTCATTTTTAGCGCATTTTCCTCTTGGGAAAAGGACGCTATTATCCGCACTTTGTCTGTCTGTCCGTCCGTCTGTCTGTCTGTCTGTCTGTCTGTCTGTCTGTCATCGCATCTCCTCCTAGGGATTAAGCTTTTTTGATGCGGTTTTTGGCTTAAAATGTGTGTGACATGTCTGGCTACCATGTAACCAAAAATCAGCACGAATGGTCACTTCCTCTGCTGGAACCAGCGTAAAAAGTGCCAAAATGCCATTTCTTTGTATGTGTTAGTGTGGTCGAATGCACTAAAATGTTGACTTTTCAAAAACTCAGCCTTCCTCGGTTCAAATCCCACCGATGACAATTTTTTTTTTTGCTTTTTTTGATACTTTTTTGATTTCTTATGACATATAATATTGAATGATGTCATAATTTTCCATTTTCACAATTTTCTCGAGTTTTTCCGACGATTTTTGTTAAAATTTTCAATATTTTCATACAATTTTCATAGATAATTACTTTTTTTATATTTTTTTGATATTTTAGTTGTTTAGTTTTCTATTTTCATGGATTTTTCATAATTTTTCCGGAAAATTTTGTGAAAATTGTAAAATAATAATTACAAAACACTTTTATTAAAAAAAACTCATCAATATAAATAATCAAATTGTCACATTAATATTTTATAAAAAAGAGCATCAGTGGCGTAAGTGGTAGAGTGCGCAACTCTCTATCATGAGAGTCATGGGTTCAAACCTAGCCCGTGACCAAAATACTTTTTTGCTT
Organism: Chironomus striatipennis; assembly: GCA_026123125.1. Taxonomy (NCBI): domain Eukaryota; kingdom Metazoa; phylum Arthropoda; class Insecta; order Diptera; family Chironomidae; genus Chironomus; species Chironomus striatipennis. Next base: position 28,418,973 of record CM047392.1, read on the forward strand.
TTTTTTTAATTCTATATTGCATAATGTTTTTCATCCATTTTTTTTCTGTCAATTTTAAATTTTTCTGTAAATAAAGAATGGTTATAGTTAAATATTTGGCTTTGTACTTTTGGGGTTTTAATTCTTTGTGTATTTACTGATCGCGGAAAATGCGCTTTCGGCGGTCACGAGTGACCACCGTTATACTTGTTTATGCATATAGTGTCTCTCTACTCATGCTTACTTTTCATTCAAGCTACTTTTTACATGTTCAAGGTGACATAAAGGGGAAAAATATGACGTGAATGAAAAGGTTGAAAATTCATACAAAAAAAAATCTTTAAAACACCTTTGAATGCTTGTTCGTATGTAGCTTAATTACGCTTCTATTATGCACAATATGTTTTCTATCGTCATTGACTACTCGTTATATCCATTTAAGTGAAAGGTGAATACAGACAACGAGTGACATATTATGAGATGAAATATCAATATTCTATGTCTCGCAACTTTACTTATTCTATTTGTCTTCGTTGTCTTTCCTCCTCTCATTTCACTTAACTGCCATCAATGACGGTAATTTTATAAAATGACATGAAGCTTTGTATTGAAGCTTCTGCTTCATATAATTTGTCATAAAAGGTGCAACGACTTTTCGAGTTGTCATTATTGTTGACGAGAAGAGAGTAATTTTGTGCTCATAATGATGGAATTTGTTGTTCTTGTATTGTTCATCAAAAAGAGGCCCGTTTTAGCTTTTTATTCTTCTCCTCTCTTTCCATTCTTCTTTGCACGGATATTTACACATTCTTTAAAGTGAAAAAAAGAATGATGTGTGTTTGAATATTTTATGACTACCCACACTTGACTTACTTTGCATAAATGAAGGAGAGAGAATGGTCAGAGCGATTTTAGCCGAATCATTTGAAAGAATCTAAAGATGACAACTTCAATTTGTCCTAAATTGATTTATTTCTAAATTAATATTTATTAGAGTACCTTATTTAAAGGATGAACTTCTCCAAATGCTTTCAAACAGAAAATCATAGTAACTTAAGTTCAACTGATGTACGATTTAAAAATTTACAATCTAAACATCAAAAAGAATTTTTTTGTCTACCATTCACAACATTGAGTATCAAGTTTATTTTTTAAATGTCTAAAGAGTAAAAGGCAGAAAAGTTTCATCTGTGTTTGCTTTATGCTCCATTGAGTACACACCTTACAACTTCCTTCATTGTTTTAATCGTTTGATCATTGAAAAAATATCGTTAAGAGATGACAAGAGACGACGTTAAAGAAATACATTGAATGTTTCGAGAAAGAAAGAAATGAAAATGTGAAGCTGCTAATAACAACAAAAACTGAGTCTACATAATGATAAACAAGACAGAACTTAGATTGAAAAGAGAATCTCAATAAAAAGAAAAAGAAATGAGACAAATAAATAGCAATACAACGGAGTAAAGAAGAAAAAGAGTTTTAGTCATCATTAAGTAGTCTTTATTTCGATGTGATCGGAAACAGAAGCATTGTTCGCATTTTTCCTTAAAGCTATAGAACGTGCTGAATGAGATTTTCTTTATTTTTGACATACTAAACTGTTTGTTATCGCCATATAGGATAAAGTGTTATCATCACAGTTGCATATATCTCAAGTATTGTTCATTATATGTTCTGGATAAGTGAATGAAGAAATAAAACGGAAGAGAAAATCAATTTTTTTCTAGTTTAAAGGAGAGAAAAAAAATGAAGAAATTAAAAGTGATTGCACTGCTTCTATCAGTACTAATCGAGATTTCTTCTACAATATCTATCTATTCAATAATTAGTGATTCAGAGCACGTCTCGAACGATAATAATCGCATACCAAAGAAACTTCAACCAGTTGAACTAATGGTAGATACAACGAACCATTTGGGCTTTACGATACTCGATCTGCATTCAAAATTCAATAAAAATAATGTTGCGTTTTCACCATGTGGTTTAATGAGTGTGCTTGTAGCACTTTTCGAAGGAAGTGGCGGTAAAAGTGCAGTTGAGTTGAAGGAAGCATTGAGATTTCCGCGTGAACGTGATATCGTAAGAATTGGAACAAGAGATATTCATCGGAGATTAAGAGTAAGTAGCAACTTTTTTTTTCTCCGTCTTTCTCACTGTATTTAGATGTCAGTGGAAATCCTGACTACAATTTTCAATATGCATTTCAATATCTTGATGGAATATAAATTTATTTGTTCATAAATCATAACTCATGTCTAACAGGCTATGATTCTAGAAAAATATTAAATGCCATTTCTTTATACAAATTTTTTAAAACAAACTTTCTCTTGAATTTTGAATATACCTAATTATTAAAGTAAAGAATTGTGACAATTTTTTGGTACTAAATTATTAAGCACAAAAACAACTTAATTCTTTTGATGTATTTTTTTGCATTCAACAGAGCTACTTTTATAAAAAGGAAAATCTCTTAAGTGGCTTAATATTTAATAAAGAAAATATTACGATAAAGCAAGAATATGAAACTGTTTTAAGATTTTATGGGTATGATCTTGATGGCGCATCAAATATGTTAACAGACTCTAAAGTGGACGTTGATGGAATGAAAAATGTGACAGAATCAACAGATTCTTCCACACCTTTGGTATATAGCACAACGTCAACATCTTCGGAAGTGGTAACAGAAGAGCCAACTACGAATATGTCAAGTACAACAGAGACAAATGTCATGGGAGAAAATGTTGATGAAGATTTAACAACAACACCTCAATCAGAGGAAACTTCTGAAGACGATACAACCACAACGAATGAGGCAAATGGAACGGATGATGAGACTACGGATGTTGATGAAAATGAAAATATAACGACTGTTGCATCTATTCGCAAGCGACGTGGTAGATTGGGACGTGGTTTGAGGGGAAAACACCGTAGGGAAAAGAAGCAATCCTCACCGTCATCATACGTTGCTCCAAAAAATCGTGCGATAAGCAGACGCTCACGATCTTATGAAATCCTCGACTATGAGAGTGAATTTCATTTGGAAGCTGTTACGCAATATTCTCCACTCACGTCATTGAGTACAACATCTATAATACCTACCACTTTGAAATCATCGTCGTTATCTTCTCACCACGCCTATCATGAGCACAATCACCATCATCATCAACCTTCATCAACAGAAAATCCAATTCACACGCCTAGGTCGACAGCAGCGGAAAAGCGTAGAATTAACAATCACAAGGACTTATTTGAAAACGTGAATTCAGATACGATTGAACATATTTTCTATCTCAATGAATATGAGACAGTACGTGTACCATACAAACTCTATGATACAGTCATGAAATATGCTTATATAAATTCACTTCAATCATCCTTTCTTGAAATTGATTTGGACTCTGAATATTATAATTTGATATTAATTATTCCTGATTTTCAAGATGGTCTTAACACTTTAACAAGTAAGCTAAGATCTCATCCAGCAAATACTTTAAGATTCATAAGAAACTCAATGGACTTTCATTGGATTAAGACAATCGTACCCAAATTTCATGTAAAAGGAAATACAATTCTGACCAGTGATTTGCAAAATGTATGTGAAGTAATTCAATTTAGATGCTCAAACTTTAACTTATATTGGATTTCGGTCCTTTTCAGATGGGAATTATTGACATTTTCGAACCAACAAAAGCAGATTTTTCATTGATGTCAGATGATGAGTCTTTATATGTAAAAAATGTTGAACAAATGATAAATATCAACATTAGAACACAAACTACTCAGCAATTAAAGAGTAAGTACGACCATTATTACAGTATAAGAAGTTATTCACTAAAACCTTTTAACATTTGTGCAATAGAAATATCATCTCTTTACAAACGACCAATTGAAGTGCCTGTAAACATCCCATTTATCTATTGTGTTGTGGACAAAAAACTTGACCTAATAATCATTCTTGGACGGATTATTAATCCCTTAAATTCAAGAATTCAATAAACAAAACTTATTTATTTATAGACTAAAAAAACATGATTACGCAAAATTTACACAAGTTTTATTAAATAATGAGCCCAAAAATAAATAAAATTTTATAAGATTCATTCATAGTTAATCAGTGCCTTATTTATAGCTCTTAAAGCATAATCAATAATACGATCACACAAAATGCTTTTGAAATAAAATTAAACAATATTATGCAAATCTGTTGAAAAGTCTTTTGACTCTAAAATATGCATTTAATTTTGTATACCATCGCTATCAGTGTAAATCCATAAATTCAATTTGTATGTAAATTAGGCAGATAATTTTCAAACCCTTTACCAATTTTCCTTTTTAGATTCCTTTATTCGATAACAACAATAAAAAGATTAAAATCAATCTTAATTAAAAAATTGTAGTCGTTTATGCTTGCTCTCCGCTCGCATCTCAAGTTATTATAATCACGTCAAGTGTTATTCAATTAATTTCCTTCTTTCCATTCATTTTCCAATTTAGTTCCTTTATTCGCTTGACGCTTTGTTCTTTTTTTTTGGAACAGAGATCTCTCCTTTGACACTAAACGTGCCGAAAATATAAAACACAAAAAGATTCCTCAAAGCTCATTTCTACTTAAATGTTGTAGCAAATGATTGTCTTATGAAACTTGATAAGATCTTCAAGAGCTTTCTTAATAACAAGAAAAAAGTTTCCATAATGAGATTAAATTTTGAAGTTAAATGCTTTTAAATAAAAGTCTTTTGCTTCAGACTATCAAAAGTATAAACAAGATATTTGAGATATGAGGCATAATCTTTTGTTGTGCCTTGAAAATCCATTGAAGAACAAGAAAGTTTTACCCAATAATTTACTTAAAAAACTTTTTCATTCTACTTTTATATTAATTGAATTAGCTGTAAAAGTAATGAAAAATGATGAACGAGATAATATTTCAAGTCCAATTATTGATTTATTTTTAATACTCTTTCTGTTTATTTTCTTGCTTAATTCATTGCTTTGCCAACATCAACACAAAAAAAAAATTGTAAGCAATGAAAAGTTTACTACCTCAAGCGATTGTTCTCTTAGTTATATACTACATGTAATGTTTGCCACCCAGCAAAAAAATGCGGCTGCTAGAGATTTTGCTTTTTTTTCTTCCTTCCGCAACACATCTCATACTGTTTCTTTTCTTTGCTATGAGTTTTTTTTTTTTTTTGCTCCTTTTTTCATAACGAAGAAAGTTCTAAAATCAATAAAAGAAAAAATCGCAAGTATATTTTTATTTTATTTTTTGAATCATTGTAATAATAAAAAACAGGATTTACTTTAATATTTTCTGTCTGTCATGCAGTTCTTACAACCTTGCCTTTGAAATATTGTTAAAATATTTTTTGATCAATTATTTTAAACTGCCTAGGAAAGCTTCAAAAGCGCTTTAAAGTGATTATTCCCTACTTAAACTTTTATCCTGACTTCTTACAATTCGATCGACAAAGTTTTATTTTATTTATATTGTGTAAGTTTTTTTTGTATAGAAGTGCAAAAAAAGTGGAATTTATGAGATTTATACGAGCTCAGACCTCTATCAATACACATAAAATAAAAAGAACATATAACCATTGAGCAAACATTGATTTCACTTCTGAAACATATCAAATTTATTTTTTTTGACTACTGCTAATATTACGCTAAAGAATAAAAATATTATCTCACGTGTATTGACTTCAGTATTCAACTCCATTCAAAGATTTCTTTGCAGACATGAAGAAAAGAAAAATACAATAAAATAAATGGAAATACAGAAGATAATAGTAAAATTGTGTTAATATAAAAACTTATGGGCATTCATACACAGTGTAGTAATATTTATTTGAGATACATACTTTCATACATTGCTTAAATATTACTGGTTTATATATAAAGAGGAAAAGTTGTTTTATGATACACATAACTTTGTGAATCAACCTAATGATTAAGATTGTGCTATATCTGATAAGGAAAGAAATGAAATGCATATAGAAAGCATATACTGATGATAAATCCAATTAAATATAAATATATTTCTCGTTTATGGCCGGTTAAATAGCTTTTATAAATTACCAATCGAGTCTTGCGTTTCCTTTATGCTTGCGGTAAATAAATTCAACAACAATTTGTTTACTTTCTTGTGACGTCAATCATAAATTTTCCATTTTTCATCCGAATGTTTCTACTTTTGAAATTATTTTTATTTATATAATTTTGTTATCATTCAGGTCAACAATAATTACAGTATACGTGTGCGTATTTATTGGCTAATGACTGTTTGTTAGCAATTAGTTGATACATTTACATCCTTGGAAGTTTTTGAGGAATAACATATTTATAAAAGTAATGATTACATTAAACATAGGTCATTTACTATTTATACGATTTTTTTTTTGCAAATATTATTGCTTGTAGCACATTTGATGTTCATTTTTTTCTATGTTAAAAATTGACAAGATAGAGAAAAACACAGGAAAAATGGTCAAGGATCACGCAATGATACTTTTACGAGTAATTTAGATATGATGAATTAGAGGGTTTCTAGGTGTGTAACATAAGCTGTATAAAGTATTCGTCAGCATTTGAGATATAATTAACAGGAAAGCGTATACAAGGGTTTTCGAGATAGAAGTAAGATAACAAGAAAAAAAACACATTTAGCTGTACTAATGACCCGAATAATACACTTCCTTTTTACCTAATATCAAGGCTTTTTTCTGAATAAATTGAGCACAAACTTGAAGACATGAGTTGATTTCTACTTTTGTTAACATTTCGGTACAATTTTCCTTGTTGATTCTGTATGCTGTATACAGAAATAAAGAAATTTATTATGAACAATTTATCATCTCCTACATATCAGTACTTTCTTCTTCAACTATTATATTTCTCAAATTTATTCTCATTATGTACATATGAAATATACTCATTCGCATTAAAGCCAGTCAGTAGTATAGCAATAACGTATTGTCCATCTAAAAAAAAACATAATTTGATCCTCCGAGAACAATAAGGGTATTAAAGTAGCAATGACAGAAATATATAAGTCAGATTAATTTTTATAAATTAGAATTAAGTGCCTATAAAAAATGGAATAAAATATGTTGACGCAACAGACTAAATTGTAAAACATATTCAATTTAACATAAAATATCATAAATCTTGTTCTCCTTAATTAGTTCTTTGAAATAAAAATAAATAAAAGTAATAAAATCTACAAAAAATGGTAAAAGCCCGCTAATTTATTTGAACTCAAATTCCTCTTAAAAACTGATTTCGCTTTAAGTACACAAAATTTATCTTTAATTATAATGTAAACATTTTACTTGCAATTTATTTTAAAAAGTTCTTTAGCACTTCCTACTGCAATTTAAACATTTTAATTGAAGTTTTCCAAATAGACCGAGCAAAAAAAAACATTTAATTGCAATAAATTTTGGTGTAATCTTCTTTTGAGAGATTTTTTAGTAACTAACAGATCACTAGTAAGCTGTAACACATACAGTATTGTTGTTCATAGATATCTCTGTATTTATACTTATGTACAAAATTTATTTTCGATTTCGAAGAGGATTAAAGGAAAGATAGACGGTAGCAGTTACATTATGAGAATATATTTACTACATGAACGTATAACAGCTTCTGCAGTCGGGTGTTGCTACCAATGATAGTAAAGTGCCATATGCCATATATGGAGAATTAAGAAAATGAAAAAAAAAATCAATGAAAAAACATTTTGCCAATAAAATTTATTAAATTTTATAACAGCAGTTACATTTTCATCTCAATTGCTGGTACGAAAAAAATGAAATAAAAAATTCTTTTTAAGCTGAGATTAGTGAAATTGTGAAAATTTATTCTTTTAAGCACACTTGATTCCATTTATTTTTGTTATTGGTCTACTTTATATGTAATACAAAATTAAATTTAAAGTGATTAGTCTTAAAAATCCCATACTTACGTGTTTAAAACTGAATTAATTTTAAGGAGATTATCAAGTAATGGAATTAAATTTTTACCCAAAATTATGTGCATGTAATAACTTCTGCAAGTCCTAATATTCCAGAATTTTTTCAACTTCTAGATTTGACTTGAAGTTAATTGGAAACAAATCAATAATTTATGTGCTAAAAGGAATTACTTACAATGCAATAAATTTTCCGTCTTACTGTTTTCATCCATTTATTCTAACTTTTATGAACATTTACGGTTCATGTAGATGTGAAGGAAAATAATGATTCGACATATTTTTCTATGCCATATATATCAGTAGGGTTGTCAATACCTTATACCGAATTATTCAACATTCATTCAATGACGATAAGACTGTGTTACAGATTAACTTAAATGTCGAATGAGATAGCATTTTTAACAAAAATGAATGAGCTCCAGAAGTGTTCAATTGTAAAATAGCAAAGTGTTGATTAATTGACATCCTTCTTGCCAGTAGAAGATTCATTTATCAACATGAATCTTGAAAATGTTTGCATCTAAAACACACAATGTTTATCAATTTTCCACTAGAATGGAAAATGATCAAAAACTTTCATTACTATAAATTATTTTATATGCTATGAGAGCATATAAGTAATTTTGTCAATATGTGATAAGTCAAGAGAATTTGTCAGAAAATGTTGCATTCAACTCTCTTCCTTGTTCCATATTTCATTGCCATGCAAGCCATTAAATCCTTGATTTAACACCAACACACAAACTAATCTTTTCCTTAGATCATACTATTTGTCATCATCCTTCCACTTTCCCATTGTATCCTTTAAGCAATTTAATTTCACTCGTTTTGTTGCAGCTTCTGCACATAAAAACGAGTCATATCAATTAAAGAAACATGCTGACAAAGCTCAACAAGCAATCTAATTTTTTTATTTGAATAACAATTATTTTCTTGTTTTATGGATTTAAAAATGTCATGTTGAGATTTTTTTTTTAAATTGTGCGCTAATACATAAGTTATAAGTACATAAATTAAATATGTATAGGTATAAACTTAAAAGACATTGACCAAAATAACAATTATAAATTTGCTAAGTAACGACTAAAAACGTATTATTTTGTGTTCCTAGAAAATAAGCTCTTAAAAAAGAAAATTAATACTCAGAATAGTAATGAAGATGTTTATTCTTGTGTTAAATATTTCATACAATTTAATGCAAATAGCTTTGCATAAAAAATATATTTTAAACGAATTCTTTCATTAAAAAGATTTTTTTTTAAATGACATCAAAAAAGTCAAAATTAAATTCTTTACAGTATTCGTGGTGGAAAATTGTTTGGAGCAGTTGACAGTTTTTAAAATGAAGTGAAATCAAAGAAAAAACTTTGTTCCTTTTTGCCAGCACAGCATTCAAAAGAAGAAGAAAGGTAATCTTAGATGAGAGGAATGAGAGGTATTATATTTCAGTTGGTCGACAGTCATCTTGGTATTGTACTACTTCTTGCCTTTTATGTGACTTCTCTTAAGTTGGTGATATTGCTATTGTAAATAGAGAAAAAAATAGAAGAAAAAATTAATTAAAATTTCATTGTTTTACTCACTCAAGAAAAAAAAGAACCAGCTTGAAGCATGCAAATGAAAAAAAAAGTACTGGCTTTTTAGAAATGAAAGTGACTTATATTTTTTAAAGAAACTTACCCTTCGGTGCATAATTTTAGCATAAGACCTACAGAAGAAAAAAAAGACAGCAAAAGAGAGAAAAAAGAAGTAAAAGTCATTATAAAACTTTTTCATTACTTCCTTGCCGCTTGATGATGAAAGCTGCTTTTCTTACGTCTTTCATAAAAGCGCAGCCACTTAATGAAAGTTTTCTTCTCATTTACGTAAAATACATGCACGAATATATACAATCTAAGTACATAATTCAAAGGACTGCAGGTGACTCTTGTACAAATAAAACAAAATTATGAAATGAAAACTTAATGGAAACGAATGAATGAAGAATAGTTGATTAAGGATAATTTGTGATTATCTTAATGTACTTTTTCCGCATACTTAATGCATTAAGAAGATCTTCCATTAATTTTGCATTTGCTAAAAAAAAATTACGCTAATATAGCTTTTCTTCAAACTTGATTAATTATTCACACCTTTTCACAAAAAACCGCATTTCATTTCGATTTCTGCTTCTTCCTTGCCAACCACACTACTGACGGGTGAGAGATTTTTTTTCTACAATAGTTTTAAATATTTAATGAGAACTGTATGAGTTTAATTTTTTTGGAATGAAAAACTTTTTGATGAATGAAAAAAGTTATAGTTGGCATGCAGAGTTAGCATGTCAGTGCTATAATGACAAAAATTTATATATAAAATATGATGTATCATACATTGTTGTTAAATTGTTCATTTCCACTTTCAAGCAACAAAGCTTTGATTTTTCTGATGAAAACTAATAATAGTGATAAACTTTAACATTAAAAGTTGTGTTATCTTCTTTCTATTTTAATTAGAGTTTAAATAATAAGCCTTTTTATCAAACCACAATTCATACCAAATATACACAAATATTGTAAAGATAATCTTGTTAAAAATTAAAATAAGAATTTTAGTAATGTGTGGTTTTGCTAAAAAGTATATCGAACCTATTTTTCAACAGGGTGCTTACGGAAAATAAAGTGACAACAAAACATTGATAAAAAAAATACATTTTAACATAAATAATTTGACATGATTTTTTATGAGTTGACAAATTAAAATGTAAATCTGTCATCGTTTTTATAAAGCACGAAAAACATTTTTCTCACTCTCCTCATATGTATGCGCTCATTCATGATAATATGTTAATGCTACGAGCAGTTTTCCTTCCATCTCGCTCCATTATTCGGAAACAAGTTATGTGTCAACATTTCAATTTTGTTTGCACACAAATGAAACTACGGCTATGACAAATCCTATTAAGATGTATTAACATATACTATCTGTCATGTTCTACTGGTTGATGCTTTATTTCTATTGTGCGAAATCATAGAAACTATGGAAATCTAGACAGAAGAATCAAAATGAAAAATTAATCTTTATTCTTATCAAAATTAATAAAACACTAAAAGGAAATTCCAAAACAAATTGACAACTATTGAGGAAGGAAGGCGGAAGAATGGAAGATGATACAAAAAGTCGAGGAAAAAATCATTTTGCTTTCCCACAGAGATTGTTATTGAAATTTAATATCTTGCTATGGCAATAAAAGCTCATTAACAATGCGACCATAAAAATTAATTAAAAATAAAACCGCTGGCAAAAATCAATATTATAGAAAAATAAATCTGGTTCATTCTGTTGAACTGTTTTATTATTTTTAACAATTATGTCAATTGAAAGCAGCATGAGACAAGGGTGAAGTGGAAAGATGTGCTAAAGAAAGTGGAAATTGCCAAATCATTTTTTATTGAATGTCTAGCTATCAAGGAAATGTTGCGCATATTTTTCAACAAAAATATTCAGCATATTGAAAATTTTGAAATATCAGCGAAAAAACATAGACTGGAAATTATTAAAATTGCCATCCAATTGAATCTGAAAAGGTAAAATCATGCAGACATACATGAAAGAAATTCAAAATACTTGCGTTTGTGAAATTCATGCAAATTGGCAAATTGTTTTTTTTTTCTATGAAACATTTAAACAGATTTAAACTCTTTAATAAATCTGATTTTAGATCACCTTTAATGTTTGAATGTAAACTTGGTGTAATGAATTAACATAATCCGTCTTTTACCATTTTTTAAATGAGCTGTTCTCATTCATCCATAATTCTTATTTACACATCCTCTGTAAATACAAATATGTATGTATATTTTTAAATATGATTAAGAGTTTTTTATATGGCATGTATACGTATTTTTTCTTCTGTTAATTCCCTTGTTTGTCTCCAAAAAGCTAAATGGAAAATTACCACTGAGAACCCTAAAATTTACAAAAAGATTTTTTTTTTCATTCACACGCAGTTTCTATTTTTACAATCTTTTGGAGATGGCTCAAGAGACGTCAAGTGAAAGATCTCTCCAGGCTTCTATTTCGACATTTTTAGCGCATTTTCCTCTTGGGAAAAGGACGCTATTATCCGCACTTTGTCCGTCCGTCCGTCCGTCCGTCCGTCTGTCTGTCTGTCTGTCTGTCATCGCATCTCCTCCTAGGGTTTAAGCTTTTTTGATGCGGTTTTTGGCTTAAAATGTGTGTAGTATGTCTGGCTAGAGCTGGCGAAAAAATCAGCACGAATGGTCACTTCCTCTGCTGGAACCAGCGTAAAAAGTACCAAAATTGCATTTCTTTGTATGTGTTAGTGTGGTCGAATGCACTAAAATGTTGACTTTTCAAAATCTTAGCTGTCCTCGGTTCAAATCCCATCGATGGCAATATTCTTTTTTTGCTTTTTTTGATACTTTTTTGATTTCTTATGACATTTAATATTGAATTATGTCATAATTTTCCATTTTCACAATTTTCCCGAGTTTTTCTGAGCTTTTTTTTTTAAATTTTATAATATTTTCATATATTTTTCTGAAAAAAATATACATTTTTTTTTATTTTAAAAAAATTTCCATCAATATAAATAATTAAATTGTCACATCAACATTTTATGAAAAAGGGCATCAGTGGTGTAAGTGATGGAGTGCGCGGCTCCTACCATGAGAGTCATGGGTTCAAACCTAGCCCGTGACCAAACACTTTTTTGCTTTTTTTATGTTGCATAAAGATTTTTATCGATTTTTTTTTTTCAATGAATTTTAAATTTTGGGTAAATAAAGAATGGTTATAGTAAAATATCTGGCTTTGTATTTTTGGGGTTTAAATTCTTCGTGTGTTTACTGATCGCGGAAAATGCGCTTTCGTCGGTCACGAGTGACCACCGTTATACTAGTTTATTCTTCCTATCGTAGCACGGATAGATAGTAAAAAAAATATTCTGAATTTCCCACTGTGTAAAATGATGTAAGCATAAGAGAAGCAAAAAATACCTACAGAGCAAAGCGATAAGATTTATGTAAAATTTATGCCTCATCAACGTTAAATTACGCTTCTTCTTTTACCGTTTCAATTGCCTTTCAATTCAATTGACTAACAAAAAGGAAACATTTTTTGTAAGCAATATTACTTGAAATAAATTGATAAAATATACATGTGCATGTGGTGGTATTCATCACTTGCTTGATTTATGAATGAGAACTCACGCAATATTGTTACCACTTATAAACTCCTGAATTTACATGCTTAAGCTTCAATCCTCTTCAATCCATTCCATTCACCATCATCATGAATATCATACATCAAGACCTTGAACGAATCACTGCATATCATGCCATTGATCCCACACACATATACTTTATGTCTTATTTCCATCTGTCATGGAGAAAAATTATCCATAACATTATTTATATTCGTTGCCATAATTCAATTGCTTTGAAATAGAAAGAAAAATATTGCTTCACAAAAAGCCAATTCATCTCACATTGATCAAGTAATGATAATGCGTAATTCATCTTTAACAAACGGCAGACAAATTGCGACATTTTTCTTTAATGTACTTTGTTATAGCACTTTAATTTTATTTTCACACAATATTTCTTTAAGAACAGGATTTCAAATTGTATGGAAAATGATATCTATATGTGCAGACGAGAAAATACATTGGTAACGTCTCCATTAACAAGGATATTGCACAATATTCATTTGTTTTAATGTGGATCGATTTTTTATGTTTCCACCATGCAAAGAGACTTAAAGTAAAAGCATGTGCGAGAAATTCAAATTTAGGAGAAGCAATTTATTATACAAAATGCTGTTGATTTTTTTTTCTTTCATAAAAATTTCCTTTGCTTATCATGTATTGAAACGTTATAGACCCTCATCTTAAAAAAAGATGAAATGTTGGGTGTTTCAAGATGTGCCATTCAAAAATTTTGCCTAAAAAATCAATTGAACACTTCTAGTGTTTTCTACCCAATATTTATCATATGTAATATACACATCTGCCTCATAGCACTTTTATGATACATACAAGAGATGGAAGTCAATTTTTTATACAAAAAATATATAAATTTTCGGATCCAATTTTCTATTACAAGACATATATACCATAATATTGTCATTTTTGTTGTATGATATTCCTTTAAACTACGATACTAAATGAGTTGTTAAATTGATACTAACATATTGGTATTACTTTTTTTTCACCAACGGCTACATATTGATCAAATAGTCAAAATAATTTATTTATATGCATCATCAATCAATAATTTCATAAATTCTTGACAACCATGATACCCACAAACTTTAGAGTCTTTTTTGAATATTTTATATTAAAATTATATATATATATTAAAACAGTCTTGAGTTTGATTCCTTATACAGATCATCCCAAACAGCCAATCTACTTGTTTCTGGTAAATCCTCAAAAGTCAAGTTTTCACCAATATTCAAGCAATTAAAAGGTGGATCACAACAATTTATTGCTTCCCATTTGACTCCATCCATGTCGGCATTGATAATATTTGAGTTTACATCACCAGTCGAAGCAAAAGATGTTATTAAGGAAACCTTTATAGCAAGTGAAAATTTAAAAATTTTAAAGCAATTGATGGATTTAATAAGGAAAAGGAGCTTACAAATCTTTGTATGGATTTAAATTCAATCGTTGCTCGCGGTGGAACGTCACCATATTTATTTTTAAACAAATATGAAAGCTCATCTCCATGACAAACTCCTCTCAGATCGGGACCATAACGATTTATTTTATAATGATTCTGAGTTGGCGAGTCAACAGCAAATCTATAAAGAAAAGTTTTCCCTTTGCCGTTGGAATTTTGACGACCTTGAATTATTCGTTGCATACCATGCCAAAACGCTTTATCAGTCTGCAACTGTTTGGAAAGGGTAGAAGAAAAAGAAAATTACTTTAATCGATGAAAGAATGAAAACATAGAACAAGAGGATGAATGTAATACAAAAAGGAAGGAACGGATGAAAAAAAAACTTTATCTTCGTATTATATTAACCTTACAAAAGGCCAATTCATCTTTTGTTGAATCTCTACTTGATGATGAATAGTAGGTCTGCTGTAATTTTTCAGCAAAGCGTAATCGTATAGGGTCATCGTCAGATAATTCTCTAACATCTACAGGCACCATATTTTTCAACTTTAATGACGCAAGTAATTTTGGCATTTCTCGTATGATTTCTAAATACATTAAGCCTTCATCAGATGTTCCGCCAATGAGAATATCAATTTCATTACTCCATGCCATTTTTACTAAATCGATGGGATGCTTTGAGATAAATGTGTTAGTTGTTTCATAAGGTTCAATATGCGGTGCAAATGGAAAGGCAATTTTACCAAATTCTTCTGGTCTTATCAACTTATTTTGTACCTCAATCATTTTGACAGGATTAGCATTTTGTAAAAAATCTAATATAATACCCTCTTCACTATCGTCACCATCATAACCCAAAGCTTTTGCTAAACGTACAGCCCAATCACGCTTGGGAGTAATGGACCATGTATTTAGAGCACATCCACTCATTATTACTGCTTTTTGAAAAAGATTCTTCGATTTGTCCGAAAGACAATGCCAGCTAACTGAACTTCCACCTGCACTATGACCAATTGCAGTAACATTACTTGAATCTCCTCCAAAATTTTTAATATTATCTTCAACAAAATTCAAAACCATCAGCTGATCTTTTAATCCTGCATTTCCAGGAACATCTAATTTTTGGTCGTTCAGATACAAAAATCCTAAAGGTCCAACTCGATAATTAAATGTTACTACAACGACGTCAGCCATCAATAAATAATCTGGACCATAAATGTCTACTTTTGACGATCCACCTTTATAAGCTCCACCATGAAAATAAACTATTACTGGATAAAGTTTCTTTGGATTAATATCTTTGGTAAATATATTTAAATACAAGCAGTCTTCAGCTCCAACTAAAGTTTTGGTTAAAGTGTCAATGGAGAGACAACTTGATTTTTCCTCAGTAGCTAGGTATACATCATTCCATGGAGAAGGTTTTTGTGGATTCTATTTAAAAAAATATATCACTTTCATCAATATTTATTTTATTATTTACAAGATAAATGAAGTATGTGATAAGAGCGCTTTATACCTTGAAACGAAGTTGTCCAACAGGTGCTTTAGCGTACGGAATTCCAAGAAATTTTATATATGGCTCATTAAGCACAGAATCTATTTTTACACCTTGAACCTTTCCATATTCAGTTTCAGCAACAACAAAATCAGTCATTTTAATTAAATTCAATCAAATTCAAACAAGTTCCTAAATGCAACTGAAACAAAATTTTTATATTGTTGATATTTTAAATGCTCCTAAATTATCAGAAGCTTATATGGCTTTAGTATGTGTAAGCGGGTGTATATAAGAAGAAAGTCTTGGTATAGTAGAATTAGCAATAAAAGTTTGTAAACACATTTACTACATAGAATCACATGCCATACACATGCATGCATATGTACAAGTGTATTCTCAGCGTAAGTACAACAAATTAAAACTTCGATAAACTGTAAAACTCGACAAACAAACATTATTCATTGTCTTGTGAAAATATTTATGAGAATTATATTCATTAAAAGTAGACCAATTTTAGTATATTGTACTTTTTGAAACTTCATTATTATGCTTTTATGCTGTATAAAATATTATACATTAATTTTTCGAGTATGAGAAACTTCAAAACACTTAAAATGGTAAAAACATAAACTTTACGAGCAAAACTTTATCTTTATGCAAGGAAAACGCCACTGCTTACTAAAACCAACGGGGAAGAAGGCTAAATAAACTACTAAAGCAGGTGTAGAAATTAAAATAAAGAAACCTTCCTTCTCTTCTCCTCACTTAATGATGATGCTTTTTGAGGTAATTTAAAACAAAATATGAAAACTATAATACTTTTTTTCCTTTTCAGTATAGAATAGAAACATGAAGAATAGCAGCATGTGATATTAATTGAAATTTTTTGCTTGTGGCAAACATTATTCTACGCTAAGCATAAAACATATAATCATGCTCCATGTTTCCCTAAACTTGAAAGTCAAAAAATTTTCTTCTACACTTGTTAAGCATATTAAAACTAAGGTGTGCTTATGTTTAATGAATAATTAGTAATGATTATAGCTGTAAATTTTTTAAACTCCCATTAATGGTTTGCTATTAGGTAAATTCAATAATAATTTGATTTAAATAGGTTTTTAGCCTTAATAAATTTAAATACAATAAATAATGAAAAATTTAGAAAAAAATATTGAAAATTAAAATGATTTTAATACTTAATTGACGTGCCAAAAAATTATTAAAACATCTCTAATCTAATCATACATAAGTTATTGGGATTTTACGAATGTTGATTTGATTTGGGACTTTTCGAGTTGACTGATTTAAAATATTTTTTTTATGAATCATCATTAAGATGATAGGGTCAATGAAAATATTATTGATTGAAGCTATCAGCAAACGTTTGAATGAAGGCATTGACTTATGAATGAGTTGGAAATGTTTTAAAAATTATTTACTAATAAAATTTTGGAAATTCATTAAATTCTTAAAATAAAATTGAATTTTTTATTTGGTTTAAATAAACAAACTTGATGAATCTGTAAGTGTTTGCCATGATTTTGAGTTTCTAACGGTAAATTGTCTTACGTAGTTCTTAGATGTTGCTGAAATAGGAAAAGAATAAATAATAAAAAGAAGAGAATGTGTTTAAAATTCTTTCGTGTATACGAAATTTATTGAGAAAAATATATTTTTAAAAGTAGTTTGAATGAAGCTTTATTAAAAAATCTCTCAAAACTTCTTAAAGAGATCACTTTTTAGTTTTTTATTATTTGATTTTTTTTATCATTATCTTCATTTTATGTCTCTTAAATTTGAGCATTAATACATTTTTAAGTATGGTATTTAAAAGAAATATCGAATGTTTTTTTGTTATCAAAAAGAACCTTATTTTGATGAAGAATGTACCTGATAATGTGAAGTTATCATTTCAAAATTTAAAAAAATTACAGCAACTAATTGTGATTCTAAATTTATAAATGAAAGTATTTTTTTAAAAAATAATGACCTCAATTTACAACTCGTCTTTTTGTGGCGTGTCATCTTCGACTGGAACTTCCTCCTGTTAAAAAGTAAAAGAAAAAAATAGTAATGATAAATAAATGGAAAAGTTAATTTTATCAAAATTACTGATAACAAAAACATGCTTATAACGAAAAACAAGTCGACTTTGTATAGATACAAAATAATTAAGTAAATGAAAAAAGCATGATTTCTAATACATATTGCACGCTTTATGTCGAAATAATAATGATGATGTGGAATATTTAAACTGATACTTACAACATCAGGAACACCAGCAGCGTCTTCCAAACCACCTGATTCGACGAATTTCGTAAGTCCTTCAAGTGTACGTTCTCCATTAAAGTCAACAACAGAGTTGTCTCCCTTCTTGTACATTTTAAGTGTTGGGAATGATTGAATCTTTGTATGTTCTAATTCATTGACAGTAGCATCCATTTTAGCGATGACAACTGAATCTGAATCCTTGAACTTCTCACCCAATTGATCGAAGATTGGAGACAATTGCTTGCAGTGCGAACACCAAGGAGCATAGAATTCAACGAGGACATCTTTGGTCTTATCAAATGCAACTTCATCGAAGTTACTTGATACTAAAACTTTAACTGGATTCTTATCCCAATCTTCTGGTAAGTCTTGGCTCAACAAATGTTGTTTCAATTTACCGTCAAGGAAGGTTTGTACAAATGCCTTAATTGAATCTACTCCCAAATCAGCCTTTTCTGGTTTGAACTTAGCCATATCTTCTTGCAATTGGATGATACGCATTGATGGAATTTCTTCCTTCTTCATTCCGAAGAATTCTAAGATTCTATTGTGATCTTCTTCATCAGCATTAATAGTAACAAAAAGAATCTTATCACGGTGTTCCTTTGCAATTTCCTTAGCAGGTTCAGCATATTTTTCATAGTGTCCAGCTTCCTTTGATACAAACAAGAGCAAGTGTGATTTGATATCTCCACCGAAAATCTTTTGTGCTGAATCGTGATTGAAATCAACAACCAATGGCATAGCTTGGCTCAAAACAAACTTCTTGATTGAATCATCCTCGAATTTGCCATCATATACAGCCTTTCCTTCATCGAATTGTTTGAATACAATAACTTTTCCGCTTTCGGTTTCATATTTCTTGAAAACTTCTTCACTTGAGGTAATACCGAATGGATATTCATCAACAGCATTAGCAGCAGAGATAAATGCCTTATATTCATCAGAATCTTTTTCACTGAAGAATCCAACAACTGCAACTTGATTATCCTTCAAGAATTCTTCTGCAGATTCAACAGTATCAAGATCCTTAGCAGCAGGTCCAGTCTTCTTCAATAACCATGAAACAATGTCATCAGCTTGGCGGCCACCATTGTAATCAATAGCATTTCCACTTCGGAAGAATTTGAGAGTTGGGTAACCTCTAATTTGATATTCTTCAGCTAAATCACTTTCTTCTGTAGCGTCAACTTTTCCTAATTTGATCGATGAATCCTTTTCACTCAAAATCTTGGCTGCCTTTGCATATTCTGGAGCAAGAGCCTATTTTAAAATCAAAATAAATTTGAATACTTAGTAAGTAAATGACAAAAACAATAATTAATTAATTAAGCTATCAACCGATGCAAATGCCAATTTTTAAATTCGCTTTGTCCCAAAATGACTTTCTTACTATTTTTTTTTCAAAAACAAAGCATGCTACTATAAATTGGGGTCAATTGATAACTTAGTTTAGCTTGTAAAACGTGTTTAAACATACCTTACAGTGTCCACACCAAGGAGCATCTATAAAATAGAGGAAAATATTCGGTTAATGTTAATTTATTACAAACCAAAAAGCAGAAGTGCGTCTATAACCCGTATACTTTTTGGTACGGGATTTATCGGTTTTTTAAAAATCTTCTTATATAAACCCTAGCAAATTGAACGAATTTAAAAAGATTAAGGGGTAATCGCTAGTAACTACATTTTCTTTATTACCCACTGAATACATCTTTCTTTAACAATTCTATATAAAAAAATCAAAATTTTAAAAAATTAATTTTTATACAATAGTAAAATATTGAATATATAATATATAAAATTTTTATTTACGTCTTAAGTATAAAAATTTTTGTCGGCAATTTTTGAACTTTAAACTACCTGAAAGCTAGACATATGGAACATATTTTTCTGAAGAAAAAAATGCAATACGTACACAAAAAAGTGTATAAGAAAATCTGTTCTTGAAGATGGAATTTCTAGGCAAAATGACACGTCACTTCTTCTTTTAAATTGGAATCAATGAACTTGAAGTCTAACACACGTAATTATTTTATACGAAAGAATTTTGGAACCAAACTTTGTGGCTTAAAATTTCCAAATTTAGTCAAATTTTATAATACGTGTAATAAATGAGCATGCCTGAATGTTACAAACATTATTTTTAACTTTGCCGAGTTTATATACTTTGGCTCAAAATTGTTTTTATAAACCTTCATCACGCATCTTTTAATGATTAATTAAGTAATTATATTTTATGATAGGACGCACAAATAATGAAAAATAAAGATACTTACAAAATTCTACTAAAACAAAGTCGTTCTTTAATGCATCTTTGAAATTGGACTTTGTTAAAACTAAAACTCCTTCCTCTTCTTTGATATCTTCACAATTAATTAAGTTTATTACAAGTAAAAAGACTATTGAGAATAGTAATTTCATGATTCTCTAATTTTAATTAATGAAAATAATGGAAAACTTCAACAAGGTGTGAACTTATAAGACTCAGAGACCGGTAAAATATATATACTTTTTCCAGCTACGTGGCTACTTTAATAGTCTAAATAAGTTTAAAATTCTTATAAATTGACTGTATAAAGCGCTTAAACCACGTAATTGATAAGTCAAGTTTCTCAACAAATAAAAATTCTTTACAAATTTAAATTAATCTTCGTTTTTAATTTTTTCTGTTGTTTACTGCTTAATTAATTTATTTTAAGTGATCAATTTAATTTTTATTACAATTTATATATAGTCAATATTAAAGTTGATAATATAAAGTTTCGACACTAGGACAAACTTCACACTGTTTTTCAAGAAATTGTACACATTATCTCGAGAAAAGTTTCCTTCCCCCACATTTGAAATTCAATTTTCTAGAATACGTTATAACTATTTGTGTATGATAAAAATTTTCAAATCCAATTTTCTTTTATATTTGAAACATATTTTATGAAAACATATAAAATAAAAAATTTAAAAGAGTCAAAATTTATTTTAAAAATTTAACTAATTTTACTGAAAACAAAATTAATTAATATTTTCGAATTTTAAAAATATTCTTTGTGTTTTTTGAATGGAAGTTCTTAATAAACATTTTTATATTTTTAAATTAAGCCGTTATATTTAATTTAAAGAAACATCTTTTGAACGAACCATGACAAGAGTACCGAAACAGCAATTCAAAATTTTATGATATGATGAAATAATTTTGAAATTTTTGGAAATGAAATAATTTTAATTTCAAACCTTCATTATGAATCTACCTGAAAATATAAAAATAACGAAATTGTAGGTAAAAAATTACCTTTAAAGTGTATTATTTTAAACACGAAAAATCGTACATAATATTAATAACTAATGGTAAAATTTTCGTTTCTGCATAATTTGAAATGAGAAAACTACTACCTGATTAAGCCATGTAAGCAGAACAAAAAAGAATATTTAAAAAAAATTCTAAATTTAAAAAAAAAATCAGACGGATATACATTTATCATGCCTATACATATTTATTAGGTTTAATATGAATATTTTTTTTTTTAATTAATCTTGAAATAATTTGATCATTAAAATTTAAGTTTAAGACTGAGCTGAGAGTAAATTCGAAGCACTCATGTAGCCAATAAAAAAACATCTTTTTAA
This sequence comes from Chironomus striatipennis, assembly GCA_026123125.1. Classification (NCBI taxonomy): domain Eukaryota; kingdom Metazoa; phylum Arthropoda; class Insecta; order Diptera; family Chironomidae; genus Chironomus; species Chironomus striatipennis. Next base: position 28,440,958 of record CM047392.1, read on the forward strand.
ATAAGCGATCTTTTAAATTAAAAGTTTTAATTATAATAATAAAATTTGAATCTTCCAAATACTTTTGATAACCACTAAATTTTTAATAAAAAAATTAGCAATCATCAAATCATATCAGAATTTGGAAAAAGTTTACATGATCCTTAAAGTTTGAGAAACGCTGGTCAAGAAACATAAAATTAGTCTCAAAAGTTCTTTTTAATCTTTGGATCAGTTTTAAACTTATGTCACTAACATACCTAACAATTCTAAAACAATTTAAAAAAAAGGATTTTATTTTTTCTTAGGAAAAAATAATGTCATTAAAAATATTAGAAAAATTTGGAATTCAGGAACACAAAGATACCAATATTGTAACAAATTGTCGCAAAATGTAGAGCAATAAGGGAGAAAAACTTTATGATGAAATCAATATCTGCGTGAAGAAATGAAAAACAAAAAAATTTAACAAAAAATAAGAGTGAACCTTTATCAGATTTTTGTTCTCGTTTCATTGTTTTTGCATGAGTAACTTGAGACAGCTCCTCCTGCTCTTCTAACATTTTATTCCTACATCTTGTAAATGCGCCAGATTTATCTCCTTCTTTTTTACTGTTATTTTAGGGAACCTTAGCTTTTAATTTATTTTATCCGATAAATTTCTTGACACAATTTTAACCCTTTAATTCCAGCGGAACCTTTGTTAATTAAATTTCTCCGAATCGATGATTATAGCCTTAAAACTTAAACGTTTATATTTAAAGCACAATGCTTTAACTGTGTCAAATACAGAATGTTGAACTTTAAAATTTAGAAAACAGAACGAATAATAAAAAAAAAACATTTTCTAACAAATTTTAAAACTCTTTTTTTTTTGTTATTGATGTGTATGATGTGTGCATGGAAAAGACTTGTTATGATTGATATTATAATCCATTAAAATTACACAGATTCAACGTATGAGGAGCACAAAAACCTGTTTTGAAGAATCCCTGCTTTGAAGTTTTTTTAAGGATGCTATAAATTATTATCTCGTCTGATAGTCTCCGTTGTGAACAAAACACAAAAATCTTTGTTTCTGCCTTCATGACAAAGCATTCAAAAAAGGAAAATAAAAACATTGAAGCTTTTACACTTGGGAGTTAATTTTATGATTTGAAACAACAACAGCCTTAGTAAAAATTAATTTATCTAAAATCTCTTTGATGAAATGTGTGAGTGAATTTTTACAATGTATAAAGGGATGAACTAAAAGACTTTATTTTCAATTGAAGTTTAAAAACCTCAAATCTTTTAAAATAAATTGAAAGTAAATGTGCACATTAGAGCTCAAAAAAATGATTATGATTCTTATATTATCGAAATATATGTTGCGCAAATATCTTTATTCATGTTAAAGTAAAGCTTTTGTGTTTTGAGAACGTTAGAGGATAAAGAAAAAGGAATGGAAACAAGAGAAAACGAAAGAAGATTTTGGGTCGCCATCAAGTCTGAATACTCAGTGAATTATTGAATAGTTTTCACAACTGGTATGATATGCGATATGTTAGGGATAGTTTTATTCATTTTCAGCAAAAATAAGCTATTTATATATGTGACTCTTGGTAGCTCGTTCATTCATTATGGCTCATGCTTGCCTTGCGTATGGGCAATTCTTTGGATGAAATTTTGAAAATTTTTGTCAAAGAATCGATTTTTTGCAAAAAATTTCCACCAAACGCGCATATGTTATTATTTTAATTGATGTAATTTTTTATATTCTATCATATTTTTACTTCCAATAAAGCTGAAAGTCTGTATTAATTAAGATATTTTGATTCTTTGGTCAATAACTCGTTGACAAAAAAAGGAACTTTTCACTTGAATCATCCGAAGAATCAAAAATTAAAGAAAACTACTGATTCTATGCTTAAATGACTGTTACGGAGTTATAAAAAGACCAAACATCTATCGATTGGATACTTAACTTAACACTTTAACTCATTGGTTGATGAAATATTTCGATTCTTTGGCAAATTTAATATGTCAACGAGTTATAAAGAAGCTTTTTTTCTTCGTAATCCACGAAAAAATACAGAATATTAAAATGAAAATTTTCAATTTTCTAATGAATAATGATGTTCTGTTATGTATTAATAGGTCAGTTACAACAAGTAATTAATATTCTATTATTTTAAACAGTTTAAGACATTAAATAATTAATGAAAAAAGCAAAATTTGAGAAAACATTTTTTTAAAATGAAACTAATTGACATTGGATTTTAAAAGCTCATTTTCAAAAATTCCACTCATCCAAAGAATTGCCCTATCAAAAAGTGTATAAAAAGAAGGCAAAAGAGAAGAAAAGCGATAATGTTCGTGAAGTGGAAATGTGGCGAAAATTTTTATAATTTACATTCGAATTGGTGGCACGCACAATAGAGAAAAATGAACCCATAAATAAATTATTTATTATGCGAGTCGTATAATTTATGCTTGCTAAAGAAGAAACATTTACAAAGCCCCTTTACGAATACCACCAAATCTATTTACAGTTTTATTTTCTAAAGAATTTTGCTACAGCAAATACAATTTGAGTCTTTTTTATGTCAACACATATGAAAAGGCTTTTGTTATTATTGTAAGAATATTCAGTCATCAAAAAAGAATTGGTTTTTGTGTATTTTTATCTTCTGTCTATAGGAATTTTTTCATACCTTCACAACATGATTGTATATTTATATTTATTAAATGCAAAAAGGATACTTTACTACACTAAATAATGAGTTCTTAAATTCATTCTTAATCTTAATAAATGGAAAAGAGCGGAAAAATTATGAACACTTGGTACTGTTGAAATAATAAAAATATAAATCTTCTGAAACTACTCGATGAAATATATACTTTTAAAAAAAAATTCAAAAATCATTTGTATAAATTAAAATTTTGATTTCCTATAAATTTAAAATTTCATAAAAAAAGACAAAAAAAAACAAGGTTCAAATGTATAAAAATTAAATTCTTCAAAAAAGTCCTAAAATCACTAGCTCTATGCTCTGAGTTCTGCTTACTTTCCATTCTTTATGTTGGACAAACATTTCTAAATATAATTTATTTTATCAACTTATAAACACATTTATGCTTACTACATAATAATTCATATTCAATAAATTAAGATTTCTGTTGCAAAAAACTGCTTCTGTTATGCTGGCATAACAGAAATTTTGATTTAAGAAAAAGCAGCAAATGATAGAATTTCGTTAAGATTTCTTGTTTATCTTGTCATTTCAATACTTTAAGTCTTGATTATGTAGCACTTTAGTATTAAAATTACAGCAGAAAATAAAGCCAAGATTATCATTATCAAAAGTATTTTAATGGATTAAAGATTCTGATTACTTCATCTTTTCAATGCATGAGATGTAAAGCAAGAAATGAAGAAAGTTTAAATGCCTTGATTTTTTTCATTGCTTTCATTTTCATTATTGTTTGAAAAAGTTTAAAAAAGTTTCCAACATTTTTCAATTTCTTTTCATAATATTACATGCACATACTACCAAATACTTTACTCACTTTTTTTTCTTTTTATATAAACTTTATATTCTTGTATAATACCATAAAAAACGGATGTTCTTCAAAAAATAATAATAATTTGTAATGAAATTCCTTCCCTCGCATACTCAAAAATTCATTCCCAAAAATCGCATAAATTATGGAAGGAAAATGAGCATAAAAAGTTTATTTTCGTACTTGAATAATTTATCACACATGTGTATTTTTTTCAACTGCGAATCGTTGAAAATATGAATAACTGAATTTGAAGCGATTTTTTTTCAGAATGTGAAGAAATGAAGGCAAATTATTTTTTTTCTTTTACATTTCTTTCCCATGTGACTTATACAATATGATTCATCAACAAATGTTTTTCACCGCAGCATCGGTAAAGTTAAATGAAATTTGGCGCAGTAACTGTTGACAATTCTCTAGTGTTCATTTGAGTAAAGTATTCATAAAAAATATATGATTTTTTATTATTCATTAGGTACTGAATGACATTAAATTTAAAAAGTTTCTATAACTTTAGGACAATTAAATTTTATTCCTGATGAATGAAAAATTTACTTTTTATATTAATAAAAAAATATTCCGTCGCATTGTTGAATGATTCATATGCATATGTGTCAACATTTGAAAATAAATTAAATGCAAAATTAATTTTCATTTTAAATTAACTACGAATTCAAAATTAAAATTAAATTTATATATAATTCATTTTATTCATCATTGTTCAAGCATACATCAATGCACTTTATATAATTTCATTTTTCTTTCAGGATAATGTCACAATGACAATTTAATGAGTTTAACAAAAAGTATGAAATATCAGAAGCTTCCTATAAAAACCGAAAAATCGATCCCTTATCATTACTGACAAAAGATTAGAAACAAAGCAATCCAGTTTCAGTTTCAAACATAAGATGATTTATGTCCCAAAAAATAAATACGTAGAGAGAGCTTTTCTTCATTCAAACATTTACAAAAACAATACAATAAAAGGAAAGTTAGAATCGTTCTCAGTTCATATATAGCAAAATGAATTAATTTTTCATCTTTTTTGTATTTCATTCATGTGTCAATTTATGACCGAAAAAAATCTGTGATATTTTCATTACATTTTTACGATTTTCACAAAATTAAGGGCATGGATTTTTTCTGTTCACTTTTCCATGATTATAATTGAAATGAAAATTTTTAATTTTATCAAAATGATCCGCTTCAAGCATTTTGTTTTTTATTGATCATATTTTATAATTTTCTTTTTCATGTTAACAGATGTTAACAAAGTAATTAAAATTTTAATCGAAAATTGAACAATTTTTTTGAGATTTTTGTTAAAATTTATTGCGAATTTTGTTTTTTGATTCTTCTTAGAAGATTTGCTAGCCTAATATATTTAAAAAAATAATTGCATGCAAATTTTTTTTTTAAAAAAAAACAAAACTTTTCCTATGTTTTTCCAAAATATTTAGAGTTGATTTTTTCACCATAAATTATACAAACTAGGACTTTTCACAAAGAGCATTGCTAAATGAGAAAGAATTATCTTCATTTGAACAGGAAAACACCCAATGAAATGTACAGTAATTAAAAATGTCTGTTGGGTTTTAATGTTTTTTATAGCCACTTAACATGTTGCACCTGAAATAGAAAGAACGACAATGCTAAATTTTAACCTATTAGTACAGAGAATGATGGTAAAAATTTTATTATTGCAGGTAATTGAACAATGAAATGTTTATAGTACAAAACCCATGAAATGACATTAAAACTTTGTAATTTTATTAAAGAAGATTACATCTGTCTCGGCACTAAAATTGCAGAGTAATTAGTTGACTAATGTGATAGTTCTTTTTTAATTGGTACTAATATTCTTTGTCTCGCATCTCCAATGCGTTATAAATGAAGTATTTATTTCAGATGATTATCTGAAAAATAAAGCATAAATCAAATATTATAAATGATATTCCAGATGTGAACATTTATTAATTTCCTCTCGACTCAATTTGAAATTCAAATTAACTCAAGATTAATGTTCCGTTAACATTTTCACGTTGATCTTTTTTTTATTTCAATTAAAATTTTATTTTAACAGCATTTCATCGATAAAAGTTTCCACCCTCCATGTAAACTCACAAAAAACAGTGTCGAAAATAAAGCAAAAGGAAAAACAAGAACAAAAAGAAGATTGTTTGAATACATATTGACAGATCAATATGGAAAAGCTTTCATAAAGATCAATATTGGAATAATTGACTGAGAGAGTAAGAATTAATTTTCATTAATACCCCCAAAAAATTTAATTAAAAAAAAGCCGCACTCAGAATAAGAGCTTCAGTTATTGATTTAAAATTTCATTTCGTTGTTAGCATTGAACCTCAATAATAAAGATTTTTCTTTACTTTCCGAAATTTTATTGGCATAGAGAGAATACTCGACTAATGAAAATTTTAATATTTTTTATATTCAGTTTACAAAAATGAAAATTAATTTTTTTTAAAAAAAAAAGCAAGCATGCTTGATTAATTAATGTAAAAAATTTGCAGAATGTATAATGCAAAGTAATTTTTCCACAAATGTTTCATAAGAAATTCTCAAGACTCTTCTAAACTCAAATTTCAATCAATCTTTATTACTAATGAGAAAGCATTTTCTCACATAATCTACATGTTGATTAAAACCACAAATTATATTCTTGCTTTTCAGTAATTTGTAATCCTGTCAAAAAACTTTCTTCTACATTTTTTTCTCCTTTTCTTCTTGTTCTTCCATTACATCTACTAAAAATCTCAATGCTCAAACGAAGTTAAAGTTCAAACCACAATCTTTTACTCTTACTTACAGAATCATCACATCTCATTATGTAAAAGACTTGAGTGAATAAAAAAAAACCTTTCTGACACCATAACAGACATGCGATATTGTCATTAAAGAATAATTTTCTCTTCATTTTCACCGAACTACTAACTGGTGTAATTTTTTGTACTTTGATCAGCAGAAAATTATCGAAGGAGAGGTTCTTTTTTATCTTTCAGTTCATGGCATATAATCATTAAGAACTGAGTACCACAAATATGGTATGAATGAGTGAGCTTACACTTCTCTCATTTCAATAGATTTTATTTATTCCTTCGTTTTTTGCTAATAGCATGTACAACATTAGGGCTATTAAAAAGCTTTTTTGCAAAGCTTTTGATTTCCATGAAAATCTTAAATGATTGTCTTTCATACCTTTTAGGCATTATTTAAGTTAGTAATGTATCCTTTTTGAAATTCCTAGTAGGTCTTTTCTCAAGTTATACAGTTCTTTTGATTAGCATGCATAAAGTATTCAATTTCCTTTTTCAAGCACCAATGATTTAAAAAATATTTTATCACATAAAACATTTGCAATTCTCAAAAGAAATTTCGATATTAAACATTCAAAAAGCATAAATGTGAATTAAAATTTTATTTCAAAGTTTTTTTTTTTTTATTTTGAATTTGGACTGCAAGAGAATAGTAAGTAAAATTGTTTTGAAATAGAAAGAAATTGACTTGATAAAAACAAAATTTTGAGTTTCAATTTCTATTCGAAAAAAATAAAATGTGTTGTATCCAAGGCGTACACACTCGGGAAATTTCCCGGAAAACACAGGAAATACAGGAAATTTCCGGAAATGCAGGAAATTTCAGGAAATGCAGGAAATTTCCGGAAATGCAGGAAATTTCCGGAAATTTCCGGAAATACAGCAAATTTACAAAGATATATTTTATGGAAAATATTACTCGGAAAAGTGACTTTTCTCATAAATTTTTTGTATTTGGGTTGAAAAATATCTTAGAAAAGCCATTTTTGCCTCGGTTTTCTTAGTTGGGAATAAAAATCCCTCGAAAAAGCGATTTTTCGTCTCGATTTTCTTAGTTGGGATGAAATACCTCTCGGAAAAGCCTTTTTTCACGTTGATTTCCTTAGTTAGGATCAAAAACCCCTCGGAAAAGCGATTTTTCACGTTGATTTCCTTAGTTAGGATCAAAAACCCCTCGGAAAAGCCTTTTTTCACGTTGATTTTCTTAGTTGGGATGAAAAACCCCTCGGAAAAGCCTTTTTTCACGTTGATTTTCTTAATTGGAATCAAAAACTCCCTCGAAAAGGCGATTTTTCGTCTCGATTTTCTTAGTTGGGATGAAAAACCTCTCGGAAAAGCGATTTTTCAAGTTGATTTCCTTAGTTAGGATCAAAAACCCCTCGGAAAAGCCTTTTTTCACGTTGATTTTCTTAGTTGGGATGAAAAACCCCTCGGAAAAGCCTTTTTTCACGTTGATTTCCTTAATTGGGATGAAAACCCCGTCGGAAAAGCCATTTTTCACGTTTATTTTCTTAATTGGAATCAAAAACTCCCTCGAAAAAGCGATTTTTCGTCTCGATTTTCTTAGTTGGGATAAAAACCCCTCGAAAAAGTCATTTTTCGCGTCGATTTCCTCAGTTGGGATGAAAAACCCCTCGGAAAAGCCATTTTTCGCCTCGGTTTTCTCAGTTGGGAGGAAAAACCCTTCGGAAAAGCCATTTTTCGCCTTGATTTTCTTAGTTGAGATGAAAAATCCTTCAGAAAAGCGATTTTTCGCGCTGATTTTCCTAGTTGAGATGAATAACCCCTCAGAAAAGCCATTTTTCGCATTGATTTTCTCAGTTGGGATGAAAAACCCTTCGGAAAAGCGATTTTTCGCCTTGATTTTCTTAGTTGAGATGAAAATCCCGTCGAAAAAGCTATTTTTCGAGTCAATTTCCTTAGTTGGGATGAAAAAACCCTCGGAAAAGCGATTTTTCACGTTGATTTCCTTAGTTGGGATGAAAACCCCGTCGGAAAAGCCATTTTTCACGTTTATTTTCTTAATTGGAATCAAAAACTCCCTCGAAAAAGCGATTTTTCGTCTCGATTTTCTTAGTTGGGATAAAATCCCCCCGGAAAAGCCTTTTTTCACGTTGATTTCCTTAGTTAGGATGAAAAACCCCTCGAAAAAGTCATTTTTCGCGTCGATTTCCTTAGTTGGGATGAAAAACCCCTCGGAAAAGCCATTTTTCACGTTGATTTCCTTATTTGGGATGAAAAACCCCTCGAAAAAGCCATTTTTCGAGTCAATTTCCTTAGTTGGGATGAAAAAACCCTCGGAAAAGCGATTTTTCGCGTCGATTTTCTTAGTTGGGGTGAAAACCCCCTCGGAAAAGCGATTTTTCGCCTCGATTTTCTTGGTTAGGATAAAAAACTCATCAAAATATCATTTTTTATCATTTTCATGCTTTTAATAATGTGAAAGTTACAAATAAAAAAAAAATTGAATTTAAGAAAAAAAATTTGAAGTTGATAAATTCATCAGAAATTATAGTTTATAAATATTTCATACATTTTATGTGCATTTAGATTCATAATAAAGAAATTTCCTGTATTTCCGGAAATACAGGAAATGCAGGAAATTTCCGGAAATACGGGAAATTTCCGGAAATACAGGAAATTTCCGGAAATGCAGGAAATTTCCTGTTTTTCCCGAGTGTGTACGCCTTGGTTGTATCACATTGAATATTGTGAATATTTAAAAACTGCTTACCTTTTTGCTCTATCGTGTTCTGTATGAAAACAACTGCTTAATAATGTAAATCCTAGTAATTAATTATTTAAAAATTGAAATCCCTTCATTGTGGCTACATGAAGATTAAGATCGACAAGTTTTAATATCTCTTTTTTCTCTGTATCTTAAAAATTAAGAGAGATTAAAGCATTAAGCAGGTATGAGAATGTTTTGATTAAAAACACATAAATAAAATATAATACAATATACCTAGTAACAAAATAATTTATTTTGCTAATTCTTTATTGCTGCTATGCGTGTGTTCATAAATAAAATATTGGAAGAGATTAGATCCTAAATTTTACATCTTATATCATGAACCCTTATTTACAACAACTGACGTGAATTAGTCCATTTTCAAATGATTTCTTGATAGTCGATCTAAAAAACTTTGAAAATGTTTAACATAACAAATCGATAAGCATCTATTAAAACTATGTTTATTCAGAATTGAACCTTTTCAAAAGCGTAAATGCAAAAGCTTTTCGTATATGCTAAAGTTACTATGTACATATATATGAATTTTCCACTTGAAATATACTGTAAATATAAAATCAACATCGAGAAATGAAATAGTTTTGAAAATAGCAAAAATGTGTATATTAAGGAATAGTGTTGAGCTTCATCAACTATTTATGCTGTAAACACACATGTAAGCATCAAAAAACTTATTCCTTACCCTTCCATGTCTGTTTTACTTCCATTAAAGAATGTTAGCTTTTCGGTATCATGAAACGATTTTCTGATCAACCATACAATTATGACTGTTTTTATGACATTTAGGAATATAAAAATTTCTTGCCTTTTTTACACACTTGTGATACTTTGTGTGCGATAGGTTTTCAATTTATTTTATGTGAGATTTTTTTTACATAAAATTCAATGAAACAAAGAAAATATTTCAAAAGTATCATCAAGTTTAGTGATGCAAAGCATTGTAGACATCATGTAGTGTCTTATCAGATCTTCTTTAAATCGCCAAATTTACAAACAACCTGCTAAAAATGATTTTAACACAAAAAAAAATCGATGTGCTGAATCAAACCGATTTGAAAAAAAAAAAAAATATTGCAACATCAGGAATAAGCTGAAAAATGAGAAGCAATAAAGTTTTTATGGCATCACCAAAGCTGTTTTTTCGAATGTTTCTGTAGGAACAAAAAAAATCTATAACTTTATTTGATGTGGTTTCTAGTAATTGACCAGAATATAAAATATCAAAATGTACTCTCTTTTAGTCCTACATCCGACTTGTGCAAGACAAAAAGCCATTTTTCAAATAGAAATAATTGAGCAAATACTTGTAAAATGATTCTTCTGTGGTGTAGTATGAAGAAGTAAAATATTTGAACAATGAAAACAGAATCAATATAGTATGAAAAATATCAATGCAATCTCAAATCGTTATTTTATTTACCTTTCAATGGTTGTTGGGAATAGAATCAAAAATTATGATGAGATTTCATTTTAAAGAGATTTCCGCTAAGTGATAACAATGCAAACGCCCCTTCGTCTATTTTAGGAACGTTATTCATAAAATTTTCAATTGTATCACTTGCCGGATTCAATGGTACTTTAGATTTATCATTCAATTCAATTTGACGCTTCGCTGCGTAGGTGGCAATGGCTCTCATCAACGGTTGTAAATTTGCTCCTGGCAAATCTTCAAAAGGTCCTTTCATTTCACTATTTACGAGATATCCAACCAAAATCATTGCATAGTCATTTCGTATACCTTTCATTTGAGCACAAAATGTTGTGTCGATTCTTGACATTGCTTGAAGCCATAAGTTAATACGACTCATTTTGTTTGCATCACATCTAAACGATTCTTTGTAAAATTCTGCTAATGCTAACAAATACTCAAACTGTTTATCCAAACATCTTCCAATTTTAACGTCTTTCAGATCATTGGGGCAATTTTCGTTCGATCCATGAATAGTACAATTTCTATCGAAAGCTTTTGTTTGCTGATTTCGATATGTGGATGATTTCTTGAAAATATTCTCTTCATCTTTAATGCTTTGAAGTCTTTTCTCCCAATAACGAGAATTTTCCCATTCAGCTTTACAAAAAACATCTTCAATGTTCGTCAATTTCAATGGATCAAAAGCATCTTTCAAAGAATGTGGAAATCCATGTTCATCTGCAATTGTTGGTTTCATAGTTGCCGTTTTTCCTTTCATACCAGCAACTTTGATAAATTTCGACTTTTTTGACTGATCTACTTTTAAGTGCTTTGCTTTTGCTAATTTTAAAAATGAGCTTATATTTCCAGTAAGTAATCCACAGCAAATGATGAATAAATATTGATTACGCTTTTCACGAACTTCCAACGATTGAGCTGCGTTAAGAGGATTTACAAGTAAATGTACCCATTTTGCTATCTTTGGCTTATGCTTTGAGTCTTCTGGTAAAACATCGACCAGCTCTCTTATTAAGATACTAATGGAATAAATAAAGAATCAAAATTAAAGAAAAAGAACTTCTCAGAATAAATGTTTATCTTACCAATACTTATTGTATTCAATTTCAATGTCTTCATTTTTTCTTACATTTGTTACAGTCATTTCAACTGATATTGGTTGGTTTTGAATGTTGGTTGTTTTCTTTTTTATTATTGTCATATTTGCGTCAAAAGTTTGTTTAATATTGCTTAACTTCCAATTTACAAATGAGATCAGAAATGTCTAATTCACAAACTAATTTTAATTTTATGCTTAAGAAAAGCTTACTTTGATGTTAAAATAAATTTAATAAATAAAAAAATAGACTTAAACAAGTTCTTTGATATTATTACTGTGTAACTTCATTCTTCCAATTTAGCTCACATTAATACCAGAACAACTTTTCGCTCTAAATAAAAGGAGCTTGGTTATTTATGGTTAATACGATATTATGTTCTAATGAATATTTATGATGATATTGAAAATGAAAATGTTTCCTGCCTTAAGGATAAAATCCAATTAACTTTTCGACAATAAAACATTGCTCAGACTTTCAACACATACGTACGTTAAGCTTTTCAAATAATAATCTATTTTTGTACGCAATAAGAAGCACAAATCAAGCAAGAGCGATGAGAAAAAATAAGAAATCTTAAATGTATTGGAATCATTTCATAAAAGAGGAACATATAGAATCATTACTTGACGACGATGTGCTTTTATGAATATTTATTCAAAAAATTGTTGTGCCTCAAGATTTTTCAATCAATTTGCGAAGGTAAATTTACACAAAGATTTTTTATATTAGATTTTTTCATTTATCAAGCTACAAAAATTCACCATCAACCTGCATTGTTAAAAATAAAGAAACCTTTAAAGTATTAATTGAAAATTCTTACAGTGCAAAAATCTATGTTTCTTGTAGTGGGAGAGAGTTACGTTCAGTTATTTACGTTTAGAAATATAAAATCCCTTTTTTTATTTGAGGATTTACAACACTTTTAGAAGTTAAGTAAAAAATGTTTTGAAAAATTTATAATCATGAGTTAGACGCAGCGCTTCTTATTAAATCATGCTAGAATGACGAGACAATAGTAAGCACTTATTGGAAGTGATTTGAGACATTGTTTTATGACTAGCAAAAATATTCTATTGCCGCCAAATGTTTTTATTTTCTCCAATTTTTCTTCACGCTTTTTAGAAAAATAAAAACACAAAAAAAATTTCTTTCTCATTTCATCCGACAAAACAATTTTCCATTCTTTCATACAAAATCAAGTTTACTAACCGAAAAAAAGAAGCAAGCAGAGTGAGAGAGAATTGTGTCTATGAAAAAAAAAATTCGCCACAGGCAGGCAATCTGTAATAAAAATCCAATAAATTCGCTCGCATACTGTGATAAAATTGGCGGCCCCAAAATTTAATATTTCATTCATAATTCATTTATTTCCAATTTTTATTTTTCCCAGTCGTAAACTATCGTTCCTAATTTATTTCATCATAATATTTGAAAACATCCTTGTCGCTTTTCTTGAAGCTGTCGTACAATTTTCATTTAAAGATTTGTCGATACTTTTCAAACTTTGAGAATCAACGAGTATTATCTTTAGTCTAAAGACTTCAGCTATATAAATAATGATACAAGAAAATTTATTTCTTTTTTGCCAAAACAATGTCGGAAGAGAAAAGGATTTCTGAAAAATGTATTTTCGCTTTAAAAGTCTCAAATGGAAAGGTTAATGTTCGCATATATCATTTTGATTTAAGGTTTTAGACCGAAATTTCAAATTGCTATGAAAACCGCTGATACATGTCAAAATATCAAAAAAGTGACATACATAAGATTCTCATATACATTCACACATATTTTATTTTGGAGCAAAAACACTTTAGGAAATCCAATCAGATAATTGTCAATTCGTTTACTGTTGGTTGTTACAGGTTGTTGAACATTTTAGCAAGTCATATTCATTCAAGGTTGAAATTCCTTACTTCAAACTTTAAAGAATGAGTTAATTTGAGTACGTAACCAGAAATAGAAATGAGAATATAGTTTACAATTAATTTGAAAACAATTCACAGAATATGTATATTCATTTCAAATTACTAGATAAAGATAACAACTAACATGCCATTCAATGATTTGAAATTGAAAAGCATTCTCTCCGGCAACACGATATTTTATTTTATCAAAATATTTGATGATAACCAATTTTCACTTGAATGATCCTCTAAAAGGGATGAAAAGTCTTCCTTTTTTTGAATAGTTTGGAAATAGCTTTTTAAATAAGACGAAAACAAATTTCCTTTCATTGATTTCTCAATTTCCATCTTTGATGATTTTCCAAATTATTATATGTTCCATTCATTCACTGTTCAATACTCATTTCGTTTCATGTTGTATGAGTGTTTGCACGTAGAATGAAACGGAAAGGCAAAATATACTAGATGATTCATTCACACAGTGTGCCCTTTTGAGTACTAGAAAAGAATTTCCCTATTTCTATAACTCATGAAAAGTCATTTTCCTTTTTAATGGCATTTTTAAAAGGAAGATTGACAACCCTTTTAACCCTTTACTCATTTTGGTTATATTGGATATACATTTGAATGTGATGATAGGAAAATTTTTCCACTTTAATGATACAAAAAGTACGGTTGCTATATCATATCTCTCAATTTGTTTCTTTGGTTAAATTTTTTTTCTATTCTCATAATTTGCTTCATTTCATAAAAAGTTCCATTTCCTATGATTTAATGATAAAATTATTGATGACTTTATTAAATGTCTGTACTATGTTGAATCTACAAAAAAAAGCTCTGTGATGGTGAAAAATAGAAGGATACACTCAACTTAAGTTGACAAAAGTTGTTAACAACTACATACTACCAGATTTATCTAAATCTTCATGATCTTGTTAACAAATAGTAGCTTAATATAAAATGAGATGATATTTTTCAACTGCAGATGTAAACAGCATATAAATCGCTTCACAGAATTTGTACAATACCTCTACTACTCTGCATAAATTTTCACTTTAAATTTCTGATATCTAACACTTGACTTCACACTTATTCCTACATACAACAACATTATAATCTATTCAAGCATATTGTCACAAACAGGAAATTTTGTCATGATGAGAGCGAGAGAGGAGCTCTTTGAAATATGAAATTTATTTCAACATCTACCTTTTTTTATTGTTGGAACGCGAATGAGTTACAGACTATAGCATCAAACTTATTTTTCCGCTTTTTTCACTCCCTGAATTCTATATTACATACCGCTAACAATGTAATTTGAAATCGTAACAACGCGTGAATACTACTGCTGCTGTGACAAAAAAAAAATAACGTATACAAAAGCAGTATGTTGTTATTTGGAGACTACACGGAAAAAACAGCCATGAATGAATAAGGATTTTCTTGTTTTGTTCACCAGTTGTTTTATATTCAACATATTGATAGAAATAAACTTATCTTTTATTGCATGTTTTACTTTTTCAGTGCATATTTCGCTCTTCCTTATTACAACAATACAGATGATACATCCTTCAATGACAAAACATTATTATTATCACAACGCTTCATTACGTAATATGTCTGATAATCTTTTAATGCTATAAAGTTAAGCAAAACTTTAATATTTGCACTAATGACATCAAGGATTAAATTCTTTAAAATAAAATAATTTTAGCAATGATAATTTTGTATGCTTGCTAACATTAACAATTTTCAAAATCTTAAGAATTAAGTCCCTAAATAAACATTTATATTCATGAATAATGCGTCATATACTGTCGCCAAAATGTTATGCCTTTCTTTTTACCTCATTACAAATACCATGATCTGTGTGTATACATTTTAATCTCGAGGGATATTTCTGTGACATTTAGCTACAAAACTTATATATTGTTACAAAATATGTATTAGGTATAATATGAAAAATCATTTTAAAAATCATTAATGAAAATATATTTCCATTAAAAAATTTTCCGGATTTAAAAACTTTTTCGATTAGAGTTGTGAAATAGTAAAGTTTTTAAGGAGAATTCAATTAATGTCAATATATACATAGATAGAAAATGTGAAAGAATAATAATCGATTCATATTGCGTTTTCCATCCCATACCCTTTAAAAATTTCTTTTTTTACATTTTAAAAGACACATAATGAATACAAAATTTTCTTCTCCTTACTCTCTCCTACACACGAGAAAAGCATGCTATATGTAGACTACTGTAAAAGAATTTTCCTTTTTCAAACAAACATTTTTATGTTCCAGCATCCAGCGAACTGGAAATTATGGTTTTGGAAATTCCAAGTTTCCAGTCATCCACGATGGAACCAATGTAACATTGTAGTAGAAGCTTTTGTATATATTTAACAACGGACCAGTGTAATTGATAAAATGAACTTACAGGAACAGGACTACTGAAGTCAATTTCAATAGCACTCAACAAAATTAAAAATTTTAATCCATAATAATTTTTGTTGGGATTTAAATTAATTTTTGTCTACTATTGAGGAGAAATTTTTACTAATAGAAGCATTAACAGAAGAACTCACGAAAGAAAGGAAGTTTGAGGACAATTGATTTCATCTCCACTAAACAATTCAAAACCTCCTTCTTAATCTCATAAAAATAAATTAGGTTATGTACACATGAAAATAAAAGAGCAAAAAGAATACAATAGAGATAACTTTTTTTTTATACATTCACTCTTTTAACTTCAAGGGGAGGGCTGATTACATAAGGAAAGGCTGAAAATTGATTTCTTTCAGACTAAAGAAACTTCATTTGAATATGAAAAAAAAAATGTCCGATTCTCACTCACCAACGGACTTTATTGAATAAACAAAAATAATAACAATAGTAAAGTTTATCCACAACCATACTTTGAAATGATTAATGGAGCTCATGTCAGTGAAGAAATGAAATGTAATTTACAAAATATTCATCTTGTATTTCCATTTGTTTTCAAGATATAGTGAATACTATTTTTGGACAATTGAAATGTAGACAGTTCATATTGGAAATCAGATTTTATCGAAATTTATGTAATTGAAATTGGCATGATATTTAACGAATGATACGCTATGTCAGTCATCATTATATAAAAAACAAAAAACAATTATCGATCAGTATGTAATGGTCATTTCCTCATAAAAACTTTTATCTACTTAATCACAAAAAAATTCAATGGATGTGCAATGAACAATTCTATAAGGATGAAATGAAATAATTTAATTTATTCTAAAAGCTTTCAAGTAGTACTCAATTATCTTATTTCAGACTGTATAATAATATTTCTTCATTTTCGTTATAATAAGGGCATTTCAATTCACATTTTAATTCAATTTAATCTTGTTTCCGTTTTTAATGCCAAACATAGTTTTTAAGGTTCTATAAGATGAACACGGGACTTATCTTAAATTTCTTTTTTCTCGTTTACTAAAAATATTCCTTTCCATTGCTTATGGTTCTTATCTGTTAGAATTTCAGTAAAATAAAATGAATAGAGTGCAAAGACTTGTAAACGTAATGGTACGCGAACATAACAATAAAATTAAATTTTCTGTGTCTACATTGAATTAAAAGAAAATTAGATGTATGCGTAATTTCTTTAAAAGGACAGTAACGGCATTTTTGCATAAATTCACGCATGCAAATAATGCAATTTAATAAACTTTTTACTGTTCAGTGAGCCTACCTTATATTTCTGTCTAAAAATAAACATAAGCTAAGTTAGAATGGAAATAATAAAACATCATACATAAAGCCATAACAATTTTTATACAGAAATCATCGTCGTCATCATCAGGCCAGCATTCAAGCAAAACAAAAATGCCTTTCATATTTGTATTATGCCTAAGAAAAATTTCTATAACATATTTCATGATAAATCGCATTAGATATCTGAAATTGATTAAAGCGGGACCAAAAGCGGTCATTTCGATAACATGGCATTTTTTAGTCCACAATAAATAAAATATTTTTTTTTTGTTGTTCATTGGTCAACAAAAATACAATTCGTGTGTAGAAAATTTATTGAAAAATTTTCTTCTATTCGTAACTGATGCGGTTTTTACTTTGCTCTTTTTTCTATGTAATAATGGAAATTCTTTTCTTCTTGGACCAAATAAATATGAAAAGTTGCTGTTCACAAATATTACAAAACGTATGTATCAAGCTGCTCAAACAGAAAAAGCAATTTTTATTTATTGCTGGGTTACTAAAAGATTATGGCTCAAGATTTTTGAAAGTTACAAAAAAAGTTCATAACTTTATAACATAACTTTAATATTATGAAGATTTTGTATTTAATATTTGATAACTTTAATATTTTTGTCATTGCATGATTGTCTATCTATGTTTCATAGAATGTAATACATTTATCTGAGATTTTGCACAATAAACCTTGAAATAAACGTTTGGCAGCACAAAGTATAATAAATTCTATCTGAGAATATATTTTCTCATACTTCCTTTTTGACCCACAACTATTACTTCAAAATTCTACAAAAATGCAAAGGAAAGCAAAATAATTTTTATGTACATGTGTATGAATACAAATGAACTTCTTTCATTTGAATTTTCAGACTCAACTTTTATGAGCAGTAATATGTTTTGAAAAACAATAAAAAGCATTGCAAAAAATCTTCTTGACTCCTTTTGAAGCTTTTCTTCTAATCAACAGCACAAAAAAAGTATGATATGAGGATGACTTTCATTTAAGGAAACCATTAGACGGCCATAAAACTTCTCAGCGTGAACATGATATTTTAATAAAATTAAATTACAAAATTTTTACGCTACCTTCTTTCCCTAAATTCATATACACAAGCATGTAATATTATGTACAAAAAAAATTAAAAGTAGAAATAAATTAAGAAAAATGGCATCTGAAAGCAAGATAAACACAAATGTGGTAGTAAATTAGGTAATGAATTTTCTAAGATTAATAAAAACAATACTTCAATTGATAGGATCATTCGTAAAATGACCATTTTTGGCCCCCCTCCACTTAAATTGTGTATGGATGGGATTATAAAAAATTTATGTAGAGCGTAAACAAATCTTAACCCCCCTCTCCCTAAGTGTTACGAATTTTACGAACGACTACTATGGTTAAAATTTGTAAAGACGACAATATACTCTAATAAAAAACCACATATGATATCTAATAATCAAAATATAACAAAAAGTAGGAGATTGAGAATGATTCTTTTAATTTCCCTTAATTTTCACAAAAAAAAAAAAATTTGAATACTCTTGTGCTTTTATTTAAAAGAATACATTCTCTGTTACCAATTGATACTGAATTTAATTAAAACCAGCAATCCATGTTGAGTACTAATAACAAGGGTTCCCCGCACATGCCTATTTACTGTTACAAACATAATTGCTCACTGATGTAATGTTTTAAGTGGAAAAGGAAAACGAAACAATTAAAAATTTGCACGCGATTACTTTCATAACCTCAAATTACTTAATGAGTATAAAATAGCATTTTAATAGAGTCAAAGAGGAAAATGAGAAGCAGAAGTAAAATATTACAAACTGACCTCGAACAATGTAAAGCTATGGAAATGGTAAGTGATTTTCTGAATATTTACATATTTCCACAAAAATTTATATTAGTTTCAGTGAAATATTGTTTTAGGTTAATATCTAAAAATTTAAAGTAAACATATTCAGCAAAGCTTTAAAAGCTTTTTTTAAAAAAAGCTACTGTATTTTTAGATGCAAACACAATTTACAGGTAGAAAGAAAAAAATAAACAAATAGCGTGAAAAAATAAACAAAGTCGATAGAAAATGCGAAAAAGATACACACATTTTTACCTTCATCGTTATTTTCCTCCTCATTGTTTTCTCTCTTCTTCATCATTTACCTGTTTCCATTTCTCACATTCTCAACTTAGGATGCTTATTTTACCTGCTTAAATGATTTATTGCTTTTCAGTTTTTTTTTTCACCAACCACATAAGATATAAAGCAGAAGAACAATGCTTTTTCAGCATAAAAGATTTTTTTCCACTTTTCTCCTTTTTACTTGTTATATGTACACATTACACACATCATAACGTAGAATGGGCTCATGGTGCGCAATGAACGAAGAATTTTTTAAAAGAATTATAGAATGAATGCTCATTTAATATACCTGCTGCTGTTTCATTTATGAAAGGTTCCCAGTAATAATTTTCATGTGATAAATCATTAAGCTCGTAAGAAAAAAATCATTTTTCAGCAAAGGTTAGGCGAAATAAAGTCAATTGATGACAAAGTGTGTATAAAAGAGGTCACAATGTGAAAGAAAATAAATTGGAAATTTATTATCATCGTTATAGCATTAAGAGAAATTCTCTTTACGGATTTTTTTCATATTATTGTTTAGATACAAAAGTAATCAAAGCGTGTATGTGGAACTAAGAAAACAACTCACTGTGAAGCGTGAGTAAACGGGCAAGAAATAACAAAACATAAATTTTAATAAAAAGCGGTCCTTTCTCTCCCATTTTCCTATACCTCTCTCTGAATTATCGCCAGTTGACATCTACTTTATTTATAGTTAGCGCTTGTTTTTTAAAAACAACTAGAACATATTTTTCTTTCTTGACTTGGACACTTAGGATCGCAATAAACTTTTAAAAAATATGCTTAGAATTTACAGTTTAAGTTTTTGTGTCCATGCTTGTTTACCAAGTCAGCAAAATATTTTTTTTAACCTTTAGTTGCTGGATGTGGAGTTGATAAAACAAAATTTAAATCACAAGCTACTAAAGTTGAAAATCACTGAGATTTCAAAATTTAATTTCCATTTAATTGAAGGAACATAATATTGTAAAGAAAAATCCATTATTAAGGATGCTATATGAAACGACAAATGTTTGAGCATAAAAATTATCTTCTACATTAATTCAGAAAGAAAAAAAAATCAAGTCATTATGGGAGGAGAAAAACCATAAATTTTGATATACACAAAACTGACTGAAATGCAAAGGGGTCGCAATGTTAAAAATTTGCCAACTTGGATTAAAATTTGACTGGCAACAAAAATTTTTGATTTCAAAAAAAATTTTGTATGCAAAGTGAGAAAGTGAGCCATGATGAGAGAAAATCAAAAAAATTTTTAATGATTTTTTATTCCTTTTTTCTACAATATTAAGCTTTTAAACGACATTTGGAACAAGTCTTACCACAGAAATGACTTCATTTCCAAAAAATATTGTCCAGAATCTTCGAAAAATTAAATTTTATTTTATTTCATGGCACACTTTCTAACTTTCCATACAAATTTTTTTTAAAATGAAAAATTTTTGTTGCCAGTCAAATTTTAATCCAAGTTGGCGAATTTTTAACATTGCGACCCCTTTGCTGAAATGGCAAAAAAGCTTCACGTTAAGAATGAAAAAAAGGAAAAATTTTAAATGTAAAACATAACAGCCCATCTCGTTAACATTTTGTACAATTTTTTTGAGAAAAGATACATTGCTTAAACCATTCTTCTGGTAGATCAACAAGTTTCATCGTTTTGATCAATCTATGAACTCCTACTGTATTTGAAATGAAATCTCTGAATATGAAAAATAAGAGATAGAAAACAGCTTAAGATTTATGTCGAGAATTCTACAAGGAATGAAGTTTTGAAAGCATTTGAAGTACGAGGCTTTAACATTATTCGTATCAGTGTTGGTAAAAAGAATCCATAATATAATGGCTATTGAATACGTGAATCATTCATAATATATTCTAAATCCACTGGATAGACATTTTCACTGATACCAAACTCCATTGGTAAAGAACGCAAAAAAAAAGAGTGGAAGATGAGGAATGAAAAGGGTTTCTTTTATACTATGCACTAAAAACGAGTTAACAATTGGATATAGAAGAACAGAACATGAAAAAAGTGGAAAGCTTTCAAGACAGCAACGATGTAAAAAATCACTTCTTTCACAAAAGGATTTTCTTGTTATTTATGTTCGCCTATCTTAGCAAGTTAAAATATAGGAGAGTAGGAGGAAAAATAAACTTCCGAAGGGTCCATAATTCTAATGAAGTTCCTATTTTCTTATGAATAAAGCGATAAATTTCAATGTTATGATAAGCACCAGTAAAACAACACGACAGTGAAACAAAAATTCCTTTAACCTTCCCATCCACCTAACTATGGAAATAAAAAGTGAAAAAAAGGCTAAGAATTTTACGCCTTATTTCCCACTAACTGAAAAAATATGATCATAGTATACATGAAAATGCCCTTAATTTTGGAGGCAAAAAAATATGAATTTATGGGAAGACTCAAAACTTACTACCATGAAATTCGGTCTAATTTAAAATTGTTAATAAACCTAGTTTTTCATTTAAAATGCTATACACACTGTAAGCTTACCAAAGTAGAATTTTTTCTTGTGAAAGATCCATTTAATTAATTAAATTGTAAGCTCCCTGAAATGTCTGCTTTATATCATGCATGATAATAATAACAACACATACATATTCTAGGGTACATATGAAAAATAATATTCAACTTTTTAAAAACAATACATATTATTTTCCTTAAAAAATCATTTGCATTCTCTGTGTATTTACTGAAAATGTTGATATAAAATGTAGTCTATAGTTTTCATCATAGTCTATATGAAGCAAAGCACAATATTCTTTCAAATACAGTCTCAACTTTTTTTATTGAATTTTCATAATAAGCTTTCACAACAAAATCGTGCAAACAGACAGAAAATGTATAATTGTATTGTGAAACAACCTTTTGTGCATGAAAAACAAAAGTTTTGTGAATTAATTAGATTACAAAGCGTTTCTTTCACCCCATATAAAAGTTTTCAATACTCTTCCCTTACGTCAACTTGTAATGAAAGTGATCATGATGATAATGACAATTTCAAATCACAATGTTTTCCGAAACAAAAGTTATTAATGCAGAGGAAACCTTCAAAGCCACTGAAATGTTTACGTTAAAAATATAAGGAAAAAGAATCAAAGAAAAACTTTTTTAAAATGCTGACTCGAGAGAAAAAGTTGTAAAATTTAAACATTTAAAAAGTTTTGTTTTAAAATTCTTTGATACGCATTGAGAGAACTAAATAAATTTTTAAAACTTTTGTTTCCTTGCATTACATTTTAACCACAATTCCATATAACTTTGTTTTAAAAAATTCATACAATTCTTCTCTTCCCTTTTGAGCAGAATTTAATGAAAAAAAAAAATTGAATTCAAGTAAATACCTTTCCATTCATTTTCTTTATTTTCCTCTGGTTTAGGGTATAATTTTAATGAAACATAATATTTTCATAATTGTACACACTGATATTCATCATAACTTGATGAGTTAAAAAGTAAGGAATTTGAAAAAAATTCCAGTTTGAAATATTTCAACGAAAAATTTCTAAAAACTTGATAGCAAATTTCTCATTCGTAAATTTATTAAAATTATGAAAAATTCTTTGAAAAGTAAAATAATAAAAATTAATTATTTTCAGAACATGACAACAAACAATTAAAATGCCACATGTAGAGAAGTAAATAATTATTTTAAAAATAAGAAGCGATGAAATAAAGAATACTAAATTATAAGCTATACAAAATTAGAATATCACATTGTGTGTCGTTAAACCATTAAGAACAAATAGCAAATTACTTACAAAAAATTCTCTGTTATCAAAAAAGAAGAAAATATAACGAAAAACTTTTTTAAAAGTTTTCCCACTTTCAGCATGACTGCTAAGTAAAATATCGTGTAACAGTAAAATGAGTATACATTAAATTTTATAGCTTTCTGTTTTAATTAATGCCACATTTGCTACCTGTGAGTCTGATATAAAACAACTGAAAAATAATATAAATTAAAACTTTCCACATCGTTGTCAGGCAGGCGAAAAGCAACTATGGACATTTTCGTTGCTTCATGTACACGTGAATTTACACTGTTTGCACCAAATCAAACATGACTGCACGCTAGAGAAATTTCACCAATATTATATATGAATATTTTCATGCTTGTTTAATATTTTTTTAATTTTAATTAAATGAGTTTTTGTTTTAACAAAATTATTTTTTTTCATCTGGTCTTGTTATCAATGTATTATTTTGTCAGAAACAGTTGCTTTTTCTATTTTTTATAATAAAAGTGATTAACAAATTTGAATATCAGTTTGGTATGTTAAACACAGCTGTAATTTTTTATATACTTAATAAGCAGTTTATTTGTTCCCAATATACTTAAATATATTGCTAATACATCTTAAAAAAATCAAATTAAATTGTTAACGCATATGGAAGGTGCTACAAATTTCTATATGACTAGTTTTCCTCCTTTATCCTTCTCATTTTTCTTCAACCTTAAATATCCAACCATGAGTAAGCATAATCCAACAATGATGAACAATCCTGATATCCAAAATTGAATTCTTGGAAGGGTGTTTATTGAGAAGTTTAGTAAAGAGACTATTGTAGGGGATAAGCCATCTTGATACTGTAAAAGAGTAAGAAAAGAAAATAAACTTGAGAAGGAATTTAAATAAACATTAGTTCTTGTTATTTGTTACATATTCCAGCCAAAACATTGGTATTATCATGTTGGAAAATCTTGCAAAATCTGATTTATAGCTCGACAAATCCTTTAGAATCACATTACTTTGCGAAACAGCCTTTTGTTTCATTGGCACACCATAATTTGGTTCAACAATTGTATAGCTGTCGTGAATACTTTCGTTTGGTGACAAACCATCAATGTATTCATCCCAAGGTCCAGAACGTTTACAAAAGTGTGGAAATGATGCAGCAATCGGTTGATCTGAATGTTAAAAATGAAAATAAATGAACAAGAAAATCACAGCACAGATGATATAGAAGCATACCGAAAAAACACTTTGATACATCACTCAAACCATTTGGTAGATTGTCACCTTTATAACAATCTGGTTCAGTGTCATTGTTACGATCAAAAACATCATATCGTAAAACATATTTATAGGCTTTTAAGTTGTACATTGAAAATTCACTTTCAAAGAATAATGGAACTGGACGACACAATGTTTTTCGCCAAAAATAGAAGACTGTTTCTTTCGATGCTAATCCTGAATAAATGGCACCCTCAGTACTGCCTTTTAAACTTGCATTACAATCTCCTCTATCAGTATTAAATCTTGGTACGGTAGGTTGGTCATTCCATGTATTGATTGTAAAAAACTTTTTATGTCCATGCTTTAAGCCAATATTCACGTTTACACGATCTGTGAAATTTTTGTATATCTACATAGTAAAAATGTAATGATGAAAAAAATACCATATGTAGTTTTAATAAATTTTATGTAGGTATCATTCAATGTTAAAGCAGATTGTGAATGAGATTTTTTTAAAAAAATATATCCATACATACATTTTGTAATATCCCTGTATCTTTTGTTGGTGCAATAAATGGAACAACTGTATTTGCTAATTGCCTGTAAAAATCACAATAAAGTACAATCAGTAAAATGAAACCAATATGGCAATTGAAAAAATTAAATGAACTTGAATGTACTGTACAAGATATATAGATGTGTTCATACAAAGTATACTCGACCATACTTGACCATACGATTTTTTTCTGTTTGTAAACAAACAAATGAAAAAATTTTATAAAAAAAATTTTTAAATTAAATTTTGATTTTTGACTTAAATTTGTTCACTGGATCTTACTTTTGTGTTTACAATAGCAACATTATATTGTAAATTATCATTTCTAATGCTTTTTGATCATGAAAACAAAATTAAAAGTCCAAAAATTTGAGGAACAAAATTTTACAAATTTCTTTCGTTGTGTTAGTGTTTACAAAAAATTTGAGAATTTTAAATTTTTATCCGTTAAAAACGGTAACATTTTTGAATGAACACATCTGTATATCTCGGTACTGTAAAACAAAAAATATAGTAACATACAAAATCGGATCTGTCATATTGAAGAAATAATTGTAAATTGTTGTGGACACAACTGGTTTGGTTTGAAGGGTTCGTAATAAAATATTATAAGAACGTCGCATAAAAAAGCTTTTATTAATGTACGATGCCGCACTCAATGCCATATTTACTACATAAACTGTCTCATTTAAAATTCCCTTCAAATTCGCTGACTCCTTAAAAACGATTTGCCTTGAGACTGTATATGACATTGTAGAATTTTCGTCATGAAATTGAATGTCTTTATGTTCCAATGTCTCTTGAAATATTATTGGCCCGATTTCTTGAAGCTTTAATTTTTCATCTTTTCCAGCAATAAAGTCTTCTGCATTCGTAATGTTAAAGATATAAACTTTCAATAACACTTCTGGTACAGGATTCTTCCACAAATGGAATTGTGGAAACATTGGAGAGAATTTAAGATCTGTAACGATTTTTATGCATTAATATAATGAAAAAAAAACACACAATTTTGATTTACTTTCGTTCAACGAATGTTCTGTCAATGGAATATATGTCGTCAAGAGGCCAAGAGTCAAAAACATAAATCCAAACAGAAGTAAAAAACCAATCGCACCTGCAATTTAATCAAAACGTGATGTCATTTTCAATCATTGTCAAAAAGGTAAGAAATGTAAGCATAAACACAAAATATAACAGAATGTCTCACACTCTAGCTTTTCTCGCACGTTTCTCATTTGAATATGGAGAGCTTTGATGCTCAAAGCATTGTAGGATTTCATTCACTGACTGACCTTCCACCCACAAGTTTACACGTAACATAACACAATGATCTTTTGTGCTCCAGCATATGAACATTCACTTGCATGTATGGCATCTCAACTAATGTATGCAAATCTGTACGCACAACATGATTAAGGCATGCTATGAAATTACCATTACAGTAAAGTGCTTAGTGGTCATTCTATTAATATTCCGAATTTTGCGAATATAAGACTGAACAAGGCAATGTGATAAGAATTAAATTAAACAGCCTTCAAGTCAAATGAGAGATAATTCAAATTTTAATGCTTTTCTTTTTACTTGAATTCATGCTTCAATAATACTTTAAAGATAATAATTCTTCTTTTTATTTATTGATTTAATGTTCGAAGTACATTTGATTATTTTTAACACCAACCTTATCGGTTTTAATTTAAATACATAATACTTTAAAGGCTAGACACAAAAATATAAATAAATCTATTTTAAAAATCATTGAAATTCAATCAAATATTTTCACTGCCAATGAAAACGTGCATTCTCAATTACGAGTAAAAATATAATCATCAACTGTCAAGCACAAAGTAGTTCAAATGTCAATATTATTTTCGAGAGAATTTTTAGTTCATTATCAATTTTAATTCTAGGTGTCAAGTAAATATCAACAAAAATAAATATGCATGCTTCATTCATGCCTTATCAATACACAAATACGCAATTTTCTAAATATTTACTCACAAACATCACAGCAGATACTTTTGCATATAAAGTTGGAATTATCGGCTTCTTCGCATACTAATTTTGATGACACATTATTTTTGGAATTAGTTACGTAAATGCTCTCATATTTTGCTTCTTGCTTCTTTTTTTCATTCATATTTTTTAAATTTATATTGTTATTATTATGTTTATTATGGGACATTTTTCCTTAATTCCTCTAATTTCGTACAAAGACTTATCAACCTTATGGGATTTTAATGATGCAAATTAAATTGTGTAAAATTTCTCAATGAATTATTTTTCTGCTTTCAGCTTTTTTTTCTTCTTTTTTATGTTTAAAATTTTTAAGATTCAAATCACGATTTCACAATACACTACATTATAATCTGTATTGATCGAGCATACAATTTACGTTCTTTTTTGTTTTTGCAAATAAAAATAAAAAATTATTCTTATCAGCTAGCAGGAAGCGTGGAAAGCATTCTTAAACTTAGATTCCTATGTTTCTTTTCAATGTCATGTTTTGATAGGCAAAAAAGCTTTATTTTTTTGTTAAATTGTACTTTTTTTCCTTATATCAAAAACCCCTAAAAATTTGTATTTTTCAATATCGTGACATCACGTAGTTCAAGTTTGTAGTAATTTCAACGCATAAGCACGACTTAAATTTTCAAATTTAAGCACATTTAACTTATACATCCATTAACAATTTGAGTTCTTGAAATGTTTATGTCTCTTCAATTGAACTTTTCTTATTACACGATTTTTTGCTCCATTGCCAATGAACTTTTATCAAAATTTATTATTCACCGAAAAAAACTTCTTCCGTTCTTTTTGAATCTTTGAGATTTTTACTCTTGAAACTTTAAAATGACACTGAACTGATTTTCTACTCATCAACAGATTTTAATGAAAGTTCTCAATTTAATCAGCAAGAACATACAAACATTCATGATGCTTCTCATTTTTCTTTCTCTCACAAAGCTTCCTCATAATTACAATTATACAGCTGTACGTACTGTATCAAGCAATATCAAGAATAAATTGAAGTTCAAAGTTGGTTACATTTGTATTTGTCTTTTTCTATAGCTAAGGGTTCCCGAAGTCTCGGTCTCGACAAATTTTCGAGACCGAGACCGAGACCGAGAATTCCCGGGATTTCCCGGGAAGTCTCGACTTTAATTCTACAGTAAATTTTTGAAATTTTTTAAGTGTTTTGCAATTTTTATGGCGTTTTCATGATTGTTACAAATGTCTGATTTAGAGAAAATTCAATAAGATAATAAATTTTGGTTTTTTAACACAAAAATTTATGAAAATTATGAAGATAAAATTTTATTTTCCTTCATATAAATCTTAACCCATCTTTCATACATATTTTCAGAATATCAAAAATCAGTTAATTTGTTCACTTCATAAGTAGTAAATGTTAGTAATTTTCTTATAAAGTTTTAAGAATTTAACTTTTGAAAATTTATTTTCGGATGTGCTTTTCTCAAAAAAAAAGCTTAGATTAATATTTTTTTAGCTAAAACACAGAGATCAAAGTTGACTTTTTCGGCTTAACTTATTTTTGCTTCTATTGAAGAAATTAAGCCATTTACAAAGTTTTTTGATATTATAACTGTTCCTTATATTATTAACTAGCATATTAAATCATAATTTCTTAATTTTCATACGTAATCAGCTCAAAATTTCACTTCAGCTGAGAAATAAGCCAATCGGCTTAAAATCAGCTTAGAAAATTTAAAAGTTAAATTTTGAGCTTAACACTTTTCCAATTTTATGAAATAAGACTCAGAATAATAGAAAATGACACTAGGAATAGTAAAAATATCTAAAGTACTTTGTAAATAGCTTAAGTTTATCAAAAAATGCAAAAAACTAGTTAAGCCGAAAACTTCAGCTTCGATCTCTGCTAAAAAATTCAAATTTACTTTTTTAAATGTTTTTTGTCATCAAAACTTTAATTTTTTTATTGTATAAATGTCTATTTAGATATACTTAAGTCTTAAAAAATTTTCCTTTGAGATTTAAAATTTTTCTCCGAAAAGAAAATGTAAATTTTTTAGTAAAATAAATTTTTCTTGGTCTCGGGTCTCGGTCTCGGAAAATTCTCGAGACCGAGACCGAGACCGAGACCGAGAATTCCCGGGAATTCTCGGTCTCGGTCTCGGCATCGTGAACCCTTATCTATAGCGCATAATTTATACTCATATGAATAACTGATTTATTTGATGATCACTTGCATGAACCGTATAATAATAGTATGTAGTATGTTGCAGTGATATAATGGAAGAGATTGAATTTTGAGCACAATATATCAATGATATATTCCTTCGTTTATCAGAGTAAAGCTTTTATTGATTGAATTATGAGCATTGGTACTTTATTATACAATCATTTCCTGATGCATATTTTTCATGTTTACATTCAAGCTCTCTATCTATTGCACATGTGGACAGCAAACTATTCTTTTTCCCATAACCATAAATTTTTATACTAAATCGATGATTCTGAATTCATCTCTAAATCCATAGATATAAAAGTGTAGAGTAAATGGCTATAAATTAAAAACAGTGAAATAGTGCTTCGTAAGTTAATATTTTTAAAATTTGAAAGCTTAGTTTTGTCCAAGACGCATTTTTGGATTATTCAATATATATATATGAGGTCATATGAACAGAGTCCGCCCCAAAATCGCCCCAAACCAAACTAACACTATCAAAATTTTCCATTGTTTCCGGTATAAAAAGTTTTGATGGTGTTAGTAAATTTTTAAAATTTAACGGTCATTTTCTTATATGACCTCATATATATATATATATATTGGGATTATTTAGCATTTTAGTAATAAACAAAAGTTAAAGTTTCGAATCAAGAATTCTTTTAAGGACTTTGCTTAACTTCGAAACAAGAATCAAAAAGACAACAAGAAAACATAAAGTTTGTAATGTTAAAACTTAATCGATATTCATGGCTCATTTTTATAGCATAAAAAAAAAGTTTTTAGACGTTTGAAAACATTGAACATTAAAATATATTACCATGGACATTTTATGTCCAACATCATCTCATTGACCATTTTACCATGAAACTTTTATAGTTAAATTTTTTATTTCTATTTTGAAAGCATTCGCGATGGTATTTTTTACTGTCGAATTCATTTCCTCCACGAAAACTCATGTAGCTAGTTCTGTAGATGAGAGAATTTGGAAACAATAACAATTTTTTTTGCAAACTCTGATTGAAAAAAACATTAACACCAGGTTTGGCAAACAACTCTCTGGCCGTTAAATTTTGAAAAATTTATAAAAATTTTTGAGTTTACTAACACTATCAAACAATTTTTTAAAATGAACATTGTTAAATATCAGCATAATTAGATCAATTTCTATGTCAAGAGTATGATTAAATGTTTAATTAATCTTGAATCATCATGATTTACGGTTTTAATTAAGATCCAGTGAATAAATTTGTTGCAAAATTAAAATTTTTCTAAAATTAAATTATTGTTGAGTGTGTTCAGAAATTCAAATTTTGTACTCTAACGATAAAATAAGGTACCTTTTTGTTTCTGAACACAAAAAATAAGAACCGTTCGCCATACCTGGCATTAACATTAATCTAATGATGTCAAAATTTAAAAATATTTTTCCGAATAGATTAATTCATTTTTCATTATGAAAATGAATTAAGCACCTACATAGCTTAAAAGTGTAAAGCAGAATATTCAAATTTTCAAGAAGATAAAATTTAAATCTATTTAAAATCCAACAACTCTGAAGAGCAAAAATTTCCGTTTTTCAGTTCAAATTTTTGAATTTAAATTATTTGTGTGTTCGAAAAATTTACACACACAAGGAAATATTTTTGGATTAAATCATAAAATTAAATTCATTTTAAAGAATTATCACATGAAAAAGTTAATTATTATGATTTATCTTTAAGCATTCTTTCATTTAAAAACATTAAAATTATAAAATTCAACAAAAATTTCAAAACACAATTCTAAGAAAATTACAAATACATTCATACACTAATACAATTATAAGAAATGAAATTTTATTTGGATAAAATTTAACCACTTTTTCGTTATATTTAACTGCTGATACTTGCTTGTATTCTTAAAACAATGTTTTTCTATGCATTAATTATCTTGAACATTGAAAAAATTCAGAATTAAGCACAATTTTCAGAGATTTTGTCTCTAAAAATTTAACGGACAAGATGTACTAAAATAAGGAATACTAAAAATTCCTTATTTCAAATTTTGTACTAAAATAAGGAAAACCGTTACGTCTTCAGAGTTGTTGGTTTAAAATAAGTATTTATAATTAGAAATGAAACAAATTAGAAAAAATTACAAAAGTCCTCGTGTTTTATATCGAGGGACTTCAGCGCATTTTTGACGCAGCGATTAGCAATTGATTAAATAGAAAAGAATGTCGAGTTTTAAAACTCTATTGCTGTTTCTTTAGTCATAATTCATTTCAATAATTAGTTTAAAACTAAAAATCAAAATTCCTTTAAAATTGATTTTTATAATGTTCAATGCAAAAAATAGCTTTACGATTTACCGGTTTTTTGAAATTCAAAATTTT
Organism: Chironomus striatipennis; assembly: GCA_026123125.1. Lineage (NCBI taxonomy): Eukaryota > Metazoa > Arthropoda > Insecta > Diptera > Chironomidae > Chironomus > Chironomus striatipennis. Next base: position 28,472,532 of record CM047392.1, read on the forward strand.
CCATTAGTGAAAAATTTAAATTTCTGAACACATCCATTGTTTTTCAAATTTCTAAACGCACTTATATTTGTTTTGTAGGAAAAAATTAAATGTTAATTAATTAAGGTGTATAAAAGAAAAAAATTTAATCCGAAATAACGGTCAAAAAAATTTCAAATTTTTTAACGGTTAGAAAAATTCAAACTTATCATCAGCATAGCTTTGCCCTGCATTGTTTACATATTTTTTTTGAAATATAAAATCGATGAATTAAGCTATTTAATGAGTGTTTTTTGATTTTTCAATATAAACGGCGGGAATAAAAACATTCAATGAAGCTATTAAAACAATTCCGAGCTTGCTACGAAGTCTAGATCAAGAGATAATTGGGACCCGAACGACCGAACGACCGAACGACCGAACGACCGAACGACCGAACGACCGAACGACCGAACGACCGAACGACCGATCAAAGTGCATGATTGAGCTTCCTTTTTGAAAACAAGTTTTCAAAAATGCGCTAAAAACTAAAATGAGGTTAATGAAATAAAATTGTATAAAGATTAATGTTAAAACCCCTGATGATAATTGAAATGGAAATCATAGCAAAAAACATTATGCAATATGATTGATGCGGTTAGTAAAATGAGCCCCAAGAGGTTAGAAAATGAGAAACTTTTGACATTTAATAGAATTTAAAGGTCATTAAAATATCACTTGGCTTTATTACACTTTTAATTCGGTTTTAAAGCACATTATGATGTACGGCCTAACCTCATAACTATGAAACCAATTAAATTCTAGTGAAAGTTTTTATAGGCATGAAAAATTTATATTTATTATCAAACCACATATTATAAGCTTTATGCTTTATTTTAATTGATGAAAATGATCAATTAACAATTCCGCAAATATTTCTTCCTGAATCGTGTTATGTAGGAAATATTTTTTCATTAATATTTTGTTTTATTTAATTTTTTTGTGCAAATGAATTATGTCATAACTTATGCACATGCAATTAATAATTTAAAACGCAATAAATATTAATGTAAATTTTTGTGAAAATAACACGAGAATGATTTATAGATTTTTGTATGTGACACTGTTACTTTTTTTATGTAATTTATGCTGCTAAAGCATTTATAAGCTTAATCCTGTTTTTTGGAAAGTGTTGAAATAAAAAAGTCACATATTTAATTGTGTCAAGAAGTTTATGGAAATTATGTTTAACATAATTACTGAATGTCATCTTTAATTCAATTTGATCTTTAACAAAGATAATTGAGAGCAGAAAGCAAAAAATATTTTCAATCAAATTTGATTAAACCTAAATGTCAGAAGTACAGAGAATGTTGTAAAAAAAATTCTTAAACGATTCATGCCTGCAAAAAAAATCCTCTTCTGACGGCAAAGTGATAAAAACAAGAAAATAACAGAATTTAAATCGCATTGAAAATCAATTTTACATTTTCTACATCGAAAAGCGATCAAAAAACAATTTATGCTCAAATTCCCCAAGAGCACTGTCGAACCCCACAACTTTATCATTTTTTTTCCGCAATACCACTGCTGATATTTGCGTTTTATAAACATGAAAGGCAGTTAATGAAGTTATATACGCACGCCGGAACATGAAGAATGGAGGAGAAAAAAAAAAGCATCACTGAATGATAGAAGTGAATAATGAAAAGGCTTTTCATTACTTTTTGCTATCATTTTGAATTGATTCGAGAACAAGAAGGGAAAAAAGCAAAGCAGTTTGTATGGTGTGCTATTAAATTGATTTGCATGTCTAATTTCCGCACGTACTTTTTCATCATCGAAATGACGAACATCAAGGGTATAAGGAATCAATGATGAGTGAGAGAAAGATTGTAAAAAAAAATCACATTGAATGTGCCTACAATTTGTCAGACATCCAACAAAAGAGCGAAGAAACACAATGATTTCAATGAGGAAATCGAAGAAAATGAGCAAACGAGTAGAAAGATATGGTGACGGTTTATTTATGGAGATAACAAGTAAAAATAAATGTAAAGGCATCCAAAAGTTTTTCTTTGATAATGTTGTGCTACAAGCACTGAGAATTTATTTCTAAAAGCATAAAACTATTCAGCAGATCAGGAAAAATGCAGAAAACTTTTTTATCCAGCATACAGCACCAACAGGAAAACTTAATAAACAAGAATGAATATGCATAGCCGAGATTCAATGAATTAATATAAATTTTAACTTAAATCTCTCTTCATTCTATAGAGCAGCTACATAATTGTATTAATTACAGTGCATAAAAAAACAGGTGAAAAAATGTAAATGAGATTTCTGGACATTAGTTTATCTCTCTTTTTTAAGAATGGTATGGTTTTTAATGTAGAAAATAGTAAACGGATTGTCCAAAGGAATTGATTCAATGAACAGATCAATGTTTTAATCTATGCTTAATAAGAGAAGGGTTATTCCTTAAAATTCCTAACGCTTAGGCAGGGGATCTGAGATTTTGTTAAGCTACATATAAAATTTATCAAAATCTCATACAAAAATTTTAGCTTTCCCTGGTCAAGAATACGAATGAAGTTATTTTTAGTTTTCCTTATTGACATCAATCTAAAGTTTACAATGATGCAGGGACGTAGCCAGGGGGTCAACCCCCCCCCCCCTATTTTCGCGAAGTTTATACTAGATATTATTGAATTTTTCAGATCCGAACCAAAAAAAAAAAAAACAAAACGTCGAAAAGTAGTAATAACCCCCCCTCAAAAAAATTCCTGGCTACTCCCCTGCAATGATGTAAAACAAAAAGTTTATCAACAAGAAAAGAAATTTAAAATTTCCCAACTTTTTCTAGATTTAATCTTAAAGCATCTGAACAATTTTAAACTAGAGTAACAGCTTAAAAAAATGAAATTATGGCAAGAGAAATTTAAACACAAGTAAAATCTATTAAAGTCAATTTTTAAAGCTAAATAAAGTCATTTTCAAATCTAGGAAAAAAAATATGAAGCAGCAAAAGTTAAGCAAATATTGTCTCATAAAACAGCATGAAATAAGTTGAATACTTTATCATTTTGATATCTTCATTTTTTATTTTATTTATTTATTTTTTGTCTATGAACATAAGGCGTAATTCATCTTTCAGCATTACGTATAGAAAAAAAAATCTCTCAATATTAAATTCTCATGCCGCGATATAATATGGTATATATGCATGCCACTAAGAAGATATAAGACAGGGAGAATCGTAACAAATTGTTATTCTTCTTGCGAAATTTTATATAAAACTTTTTTGCTAGGTGATAAGTCTCTTGGCATTGCAAATATTTGAAGATGAAAACTTTTTAATATTTTCAGTACTTGAAACTCCAACCTGAAACCAGAGTTACTTATTATCAAGGAAAAGAACCTTCAAACAATTTCCCTCTTGATTTCGTAATAACACTTTTAAAGTTCAAGAAGTTATAATGTGGTCTACAAGCTTACGTAAAGTGTATATTCCTACCTACGTAATGGTGTATCATAACCATTTGCATATGTTTTGAAGTGGTTTGTAAATAACGACTTCCAAAAATTATGGATTTTGTAGATACGCTTGTTTGCTATTTTTGTTAGGTTTTCTTGATTAATTTAAATCTTATCTTAATATCTTAAAACCTTGATTTTTTTCTAATATGTACTTTGAAAAGTGGTTTAAACATCCTTACACCTTTATTCTGTAGTACTTCAAAAGTCACTGAGAATCAAACACAACTTCAGACACAATCAGGTTCAATATTTCAGATTCCAATAAACTCCAATAACACAAACAAATTCTCAGCTGAAACTGAGAACTTATCATGATAGACAAAAGTCATTAGGATTTGAGTATTTCTTCAGAAGTGAAAATATCAAATCGTCACTAAAATTTATTTCAAATTATCATAATCAGTAGATTAATATTAAGGAACTTCTAAAAAAAATCAGATCCATCAACACTTACAAGGATAAATAAATATTTTCACACTCGAAATAAAATCACTTTAACGCAATGTCGGATTCCGATTACTTGTCAAAATATGATCCTGTGATGTCACATAAATTGTCGGAGATTGTGAATTAAGTGTCGTACTTGAATTTTCACGCTCAATTTCTTCTAATGTTGGTGGATTTTGATTATTTAAAGTATTAGGTTTTGGATATTGATTCGGAAGTCGAATTACATCATCATATGAAGGAGGTGCCTCTATACTTGAAGCTGGTGCTAAAATAATAAAATTTCATTGATTGATAACAATAAATATCAGTGTTCATCATACCACTTGGATACACTCCTTCATCGAGTACAAAAGTTGGATTAATATGTGAATTTGAGTCAGAATGTCGTATGTGATAGCTTCTACATCTAGAATTTGAATGATGACATCGTGAGACAGGAATAACATCATAAAATTGATTTCCAATTTGTATCACATGAACTGCATTTTGTAGTTGTGCTAAATAAAGGAATTAGTTGTCAATTCTATCAAATTGTCAATATTTGTTCAAGTTCATGCTCACCTTGTTGTCGTTCCATTGCTATTCTCTTTTCTCGAGCTTTACGACATTTAATGATTAGAATTAATAAGGCCCAGCCTGTGATAACAATTAGATACAGTAGGATTATCATCTGCAAAAAATTAACGATAATATATTGCCCATAAAACTATGGTTCTTCCCCTCTTTTTGCTTCGAATGCGACTCAAAGATTGACTCGTAAAATATTTAATAAATTATTTGAGTAGATAGCAAATTGTTGTGTGTCTATACATTTTCATATCTAATTTAGTACTTTCTATTTCCCACGGATGAATATGTACAAAATGACAACGCAAACTACTTGGAAGCATGAAATGTTGGAAAGCTTTTATCGATCAGTTATTGATTTACTTGTGTCCTTTTCCTTTACACTAGATTGTTATTGAATTTACCAATAACATTTACACTCAATTATTGCATGCTCATTCCGTTCATTGAAATTTTATTGAATGTGTGCACCAAAAAGCAATTCAATTGAAACGTACGTTGCATGCTATTTCATGCTTTGATTCTCAGGAATATGAATTGATTTTTAAAATGCTTTAATTTTTTCCAAATGAATTTAAAAAATTTCAAATAAACTAAAAGTTTATCAAATCTAAAAAATATTCATGCATGCATTCAATAGTAGCACCAAACTCACTTTATCCCGTAAACATTTAAATCCTTAAAAAAAATGTTTTTAAATTCTCACTTAAATTGAAGCATTACGATTCAATAACTTTTATTTATTTGCTGCTCACTAATCACATTAATTTTATTAATCTCTAAAAGGAACCGAGCAATATAAACTCTATCTCACATAGTTTCTACGAAAATATGCATGTTGAGCTTAGAAAATTTTCCACATGACTATAACTTTATAAAAAGTTTCTATGTATTTACGTCGCAATGCTTTGTATTACATACAATATTTCGGAAGCAAAACAGAATGGAAATTTTACTTACTATATCCTCAAATGTATGGCGAATAAAGTCTATGAATGCTTTTGTAGAGGAACTTTTATATGCCTTTTTTAATGCAGTTGTGTAAAGGACGTCGTTAAGGTTTGCAGGCCAATTATTATTGCTGATTTTTTTGTGCATATATATATGTGGACGGACTAAAACAATGCAAAGCATTTATTCCTTTAGTTTCGTGTAGATTCCAGTACTTTACATACTGATAATAAGCACGGAAAGCATACATATATCGATTGACACGAATCATATGTGTGTCTTGAAAGGTCATCAAATATTCATTAGCAATAGTCCACTTTCGTATTCCAAATGTATTGTCCATTGGGTTTTATAACACTTTAGCTAAAGGAGTTCTATTTTTAGTGACACGACTTTTTAAAATTCCCGATCGACCTCGAAGTTCTTTATACCTTAAATACAATAAATTAGTTTTATTCAAATTTTAATAATTAAAGGAAGCACATAATTTTTTGGTAACTGCCTTATAGGCTTTATTGGTGGTTGATTTCTCATTTTCTTGTTACAAAATAAAAATAATGAAATCCATAAAAATAGAAAGTTTATGTTAAGCGTACATTCATAATTTCCTTTGGAACACACATGATAGTTATTTATGCTGTCTAGAAAATATATACACAAATTTCCATATGAATTATCATTTCCATAAATACACAAGATTTCGTCTTTCATCGTTTCTTTTTACCATTTCTTATAAATTTCTGCTAATAGGCTCAAAATTACTAAACCCAATTTAATAAAAGTAATTAACAAAACAAAAAAAATAATAATTAAAATTATCACATTTTTTTACTGAAGGAAATGAGCAAAAGAATCATTATATAAAAAGAAGCACTGCTAACTAATTGCTTTGGAAGACGTAAAGCTTTTTTTTTCTCTCTGAGGCTATTAGTGGCGACAGTCAGTCTATTCAAAATTTGTAGTGTTTGTGATTACTATATATCTTGTAAATTTATTAGATACTTCATGTCTCGTTCTCAAATTTTCTCGGTTGAATGAAGTTGAATGAATTTCTCAAGATTTGCCGGCACAATGTTGCGGTAGTTGATTTTATGTTGTGCAATCACCCTCGATGCAAGACATTTTAATGTTATTGAGTTAATCTCATGTCGCTTAATGAACGATTCTAATTGTTCTAAAGGTAAAAAAAAAATAAAAATAAAAAAAAAATTAATTTAATAATTCCAGAAGTTGTAAAAATTTTAATTACGTAGAGACGATGATTTAGAAGCAGTCGATCCATCTGTATTAACAGCATCAAGATGTATTCCAGCATTAATAAACATCATGGTTATTTCTTCAGCTTTTGTAATCATTTCATTTCCATTACTTCTAAATGCTGGGAAGGTTGAAGCAAGAGTATGAAGTGGAGAATTCCGTTCACGATCAAAAATTTCAACTGATGCTCCGCAATGAAGAAGTAGTCTTACTGTATCTATGCAAGGAAATCTGTGAAATAAAAATAAATCTTAATACATAAATTGTATAGTTTGAAAAATTTTAGACATACTTGCAAACGTCACTTGTATGAAACTCATCAACGGGCGATACACCATTAACAGCTAAATGAAGCAAGCTTTGTCCATCTCTTAATTTCAATCCAAGGCGATTCAATTGAAATACCATACTGTAAAGTTCTTTTAAATTTTCTGGTGTTATCTTGACTTGTCGATTTCTCATTAATTTTGTTATAATTGTCAGCAAGTACAAGGAAGTAAAAATGTTTGTTTCATATTCTTCTACAATAATTTCAATGTCATCTTTCGGTCCAGGATTCATAATTTTTCCCTGATTTCTGAGAAGTTCTTTTAAAGCTGCATTAAGAACATCCATAACACTGATAATTTTCATTTCCGTATCAACATGAATCATTTGACTAAAAAGTTGTGCAAATCTTAACAAATCTCTCTGAACTGATATTTTATTATCTTGTCTAAGTTCCAATGCATGCTGCCATAATGCAATGCATCTATCAAATCGTCCATTGTCAGCACAAACTGCTCCTCTAAATACGACTTGACATGCTATTTCTGGACATTGCGTTCCTAAAATTCTTTCTCGAATTGTCAATGCTTCCATGTGTAATGAGTTATGATTGTATTGAATTGCTACGAGATCTTGAAGTGATGTACATTCTATCCAATTTTCATAAGCAGGAACGGGTGGTATTAATTCTTTTCGTACAATATTACTGAGATCCTCATATCTCAGCATCATTGCTGTGTGTAGGAAATAAAAAGCTTTGGAAAGATTATAATTATCCTTATCGTTTGCAAATGAAGCACCAATTAGCTCATAACAATCAATTATTTGTTCCTTAGTGAGAAGATTTTCACGATTACAATACATTTCAACGACATCTTCTTTCGTTCGTTCAGCTGCTTGTATGAATGGTGTCATGCCATACTCGTTTTTGATATTAACATCTCCTCCATAATCAAGAAGTAGAGTGCAAATTTCCAGGTGACCACATTCACTGGCATAATGTAAACTTGTGGCTTGACAATTAGCTTGAGCATTTACATTTGCTCCTTTTTGAAGCAAGTATTCAACAACTTCTGTATGGCCTTTATAAGACGAGATCATAAGACATGTATTGTTATAAATATTAGCTAGATTAATGTCTGCATTATGATTTACTAAATATTGTACAATATCAAGCCGTCCATCAAAACATGCTGCTCTTATAGGAGTTGAATTTGTGTCTGTGCAATGATTAACATTAGCTCCATGCTTAACAAGCTGCTTGACAATATTTAAATGTCCTGCAAAATAAAGCTGTTATTGATTGATTCTTAATGATTTGTCATTTATATTTATTACCTGATCCAGCAGCAATCCACAATGCTGAAGCACCATTTACCATATGTCCATCAAATTTAATAGTACATCTTTTATCTAAATCTATTTTATCATTTGCTAAGAGCATTTCAACAACCTTTTCACGGCCATATCTGCAAGCTGCGGTCAAAGGCGTTAAAATTTGTCCATCGTCCTCAATAAATTCCTAGAAGAAGAAATAGAAGAAATTTTTTCAATTAATTCAAATGATCTATAAATTTAGAAAGAGATCCTCTTATCATATAATTTGTCAGTTAGTACATTTGTCTTGCTTTAAGAAAAGCTTCGTAAATGTAGTTTACTTTAATCGCACTAAAAATAGGATATTATTCACTGAATTCAAGAATGAGGATTACTGAGAGATTTATTACTATGATAGTCATTGTCCTATCTGTGCAGCTGCACATTACAATTGTTTGGACAGTTTATTATGGCGATAATTTAAATTGCATTTCTATGATTCAAGGACATTTCCGAAAACGAGATTTTACGAGACTTTATGATGATTATTTTTTGCCGACTTCTTAATACCCTCTATGAGTAACAGATTTTGAAGATATTTTTAGAAATTTACGTTATTTTTTTGTGTCTTTGATTATTTTCATCGTCGCATGGATTTCTTCTTTTAAATATGATACATCAGCGTCATTAGTATCTGATTTAAGAAATAATGAAATTGCGTTATTAAATTCAATTGCTTTTAAAGAACCTTATAAGTTTTCATGAGGCAGTTCATAACTTAAAGAAGGAAATTGGAATTAAACTAACGCGCAATTTTTTTTTCAATCTCTCAAAGAGGTCACAGTATGAGAATTTTTCTTAATTTCCTTCTTTGTATTAAAGAGGTTGATGAAAATTCTCTGCGGAATTTTCTTTGTTTCCTGACTCAGTCAAATACTTGTGTATATAAAAAATGTGTTTATTTTTCCTTAAAGACCGATATACGAGAAGAAATTAAGAAACAGGGATTATGCTGAGTCAAAAATCTTTTGGTTTAAAACAAACAAATACTTCACATTCTTAATGTGGCTTAAAAAAGTCATCAAGTAAAATTCCATTAGAAAATGTGAAAGCCCTGACGAATGAACCAGGAAATAAATGTCACTTTAAAAATGTGCGAAAAAAAATTTTGTATATGGCCAGAAAAAAGCATCTCGATGATGCGATCATGAAGATATTTATTTCTTTTTTGGTTCTAATACCATTTATGTCTCGCCGCTTCTCATAGTTCATTAGCATATAAATATAATCTTTTAATAACGACGACGGCCTTAAAAATCAAGAGATATTTTGTATGTAAGAATTCTTTCTTGAATATCCGCATGAGAGAGAAGAGATGAAAATCATATGTGATATTTTCACTGCCAATGATGATTAAGAGAAAATCTTTTTTTTGCGCGTTTGAGTACGGAAATTTTTCCATCCGAAACTTATTAGAATAATTAATAGTTTAATAATGATGATAATTACCTGATTTACAAGAATATTTCTGATATCTGGATTAGTGATTTTATTTAAAAGTGTTGCTAAATTTAATGCAAATCCCGATTTTGATGCTGCATAAATTTTCTTTTTAAGTCCATAAAAATATTCATCTTTATCAATTTCAGATAAAAGATCCAATTGATTTTGTATTGATGTCATTTCTTTTATAAATAAATTTATTTCTTGCACAATTCACTAATTATTTCCTGTTTCAGTAAAATTGCGTATTGACCAAACTACACACTACTTTTTCACTTTCTCCTCTTTTAAACTTATCTCTCAATATCTTTTTTTGTCTTCTTAATATTACGAAAACTCACTAAAGACTAAAATTTATTCAACAACACATTTTTTCTCAAGCAAAAATTAAAAATTGTGAAAAATAAAATAAAAACAAAGCAAATTGAAATTTTTGGCAAATTGATTTCAAAATTTGAACGTAACTGACAAAGCAAAATCATTTAAATTTTTTGTGGTCGGTATTTTTTCCATCCATATTTATTATTATCATTAGTATATCCAAGATTATTCATATTCACTGAATTTATTCTTCTAATTACAATCAAAAATTATACATCACAAATAATTCATTTGATTTGTTTCAAACAACCTGAAGAGATAGTCAGGATCAAGTTCTTACAAAAAATAATCGCGTAAAATATATCGCTATATAATATATAATTATAATATTCTTTTCATGTGTCATTCTCTTTATAAAGAATGTAAACTTAAGAAAAGTGTATGAAAAAAATAAGAATGAAAAGTTCGTATTGTGAAAATTCAAAATCAATTCCAAATTAGATAAACTAACAAGTTGTGAGTGAAAATAAGTTTATCAAATGTAAATGTAACGCCAATAAAGTATCCTAAAGATTTTGAATTTCCAAAAATTAATATTTCTATGACTTAACGTTACATTTCAATAAAGTATAATTAAGAAATTTCTTAATTATAACTGCAATCTTCGCAATCATTCATTAATTGTTGATCTTTCTGGACATTGCCAGTTTTTGGGTTCATATTGGAACCACCAGACGTTCGACGTTTGCTATTTGTACGTGAACGACGACGACGTGAATTTGGACGAGATCCACGATTTTCTTTATTATTCATTCGTTGTGAATTACGACGACGAATATTTGGTCCACCTCTACCAGTCATATTATTTTCACGTCGTACAACAGGTTTAAATGGTTTCTGTTCAGGATCATAATGATGTTCTAAGATATTAATCAGTTCTTCATGATCTTCTTCCTTAACTGATTCCAAGCACTTTACTAATTTAACGAAGCCTTCACGCTTCTCTTCATCCCAAATTGCTTGTAATGTTTTTGAGTCATGATTCTTATCTGCCAATGCTCGTCGGAAGTCTAATGCACGACGACTATAGATAAAAATAGACACAAACAAAAAACAAATCAATACTTAATACTCAAAATTGTAAAAATAAATAGATGAAGACTTACCGATGATAACGAGATGTTGAAAAGTATGTAATGAAAATGTCTCGCATGTCTGTTTGACGACTAATACTTTCTTCCATTTCAACCAATTCGTCTATTTCACTGTCAATTGGACGAGCTTTACATGAAATAAACTTGTTCATAGCTTCATAACATTCCTTATCATCAAGATCTTTTACTTCGCCTTCATAAGACATCAGCTTGCATATTTCATAACTTAATTTTGCACGAACAGTTGCATTTCCTTCAAATTCGTCAGATTCTTTTACATCCATTTTTAAGCAGTCAGCATGAACTTTGTAATTTTGAGCTAATGTCAAATATTTCAATCCTTTTCCTTTCTGATCTTCTCCCGTCAGTTCATAGCCATTAACAAATGCTTTAACAATATTAGTGAATCTTTCATACAAGTTAAATCGTTTCATTGACTCAATAAGCATGTATGGTGCAAGCTTTGATTGTTCATGATATAATAAAATGATTCCATCCTTATCATCTTTAATTTTTTCTAGCCAGTTTAAGAAATCCGTCAATGTTGCTATTTCAGTCTTTGTTTTGATAACCTAAGATTAAAAATAATTAGAGAATAGATCCACATGTAAAGCATGTTGTATCCATACCTTATAATTTTTCATGCATTTTAGCATGCGGAAATTTCCGACATTGATTACACGCACTTGATGACGTTGTCTTGCGCCTGGATTTAAGTTCATTAATGGCATAATGTGTTGGGAAAATTGCTCATCTGGCGTATAAGCAGCAATTTGCAAAATTTCGTCAATTAAGCGACGTCCAGTTGTGTCAACATCAAATCCAACATACTTGAATCTTCCTTCCAACTTTGCATATTCAATTTCAGCAACCATATTGATGGATCTTAATCCTTTTAATTAAATGAAAGTATTTTATAAAAACGTGGTCTATTGTTTATCTTTTTCACGTTTTTAATGATATGCCTATATTTTTTTAATTACTAAGCTTTTTTGAATTTTATTGCTAATAAAAATAGCATTAATTGTTTAAATTTAAAATTCACTTACTTTTTGCGTTGTTTTTAAGCTTTTAGTAAACTTATTTTGGCTGAGAAAAATCTTTTTCTCTTAGAAACGTCTAATTAGCTCTAAAGTAGACTTTGGAATGAAGCAATTTCGTCGGCTTGCTATAAATTTAGATAAATTATTTTTTCAACTTAATTGAGACTTTTTTGTCAATTCAAATTTTATAATTCCGTTAAAACTTGCTATAATTTTAAAGGAGTTTCATTTTGGTGATTTGACTTACTTTAATAAAAATTTGATTAAGACAAAAAAAAAAAAAAATTTTATTACATTTCCTGGTTTTTTGGGAACAATTAGGACTACTTTTATACACTTTTTTGAACTCATAAATGATTTCGTTTCCGAAAAGTGATGTCTTAAAACTTTGCCAAATCAAATTTTATTTTGACTCATAGCAAGATCAAACACGTGAATGATGAAAGTTTACAGTAATATTGGATAATATAAAAGTGGAAATTGGTGGAAATATGCATGATAAACTTCGGTATCCTTTTGCTGTAAACTTTAAAAATGAGAGAAAAACAATGAGAGAGAGAGAAAGCCACCTGTTGCAAAACAAATCTGGGCGATTCTCCAGATCGGTTGAATTTTTGAAAATGAGCTTTTAAAATCCAAAGTCAATCGTATTTTAGATACAAAAATAATTCCATCGATTTCTTTAAAATAACTTTATTTTGATGATGAAATTGGATTTAAAATGATCAATTATTATATTGTTTTCCTTAATCAATATTAATTTATTAATAATATGTTGATTTAAACCCCAAATTCATTGATTTTAATAATTTTTGCTGTGTATTTTTCCTGCGGATTTGTAAAATAAAAGCTTAAAAATTACTTTGTGACACAAAAAATTTGAAGAAAAATTAAAATATCTTTTAAATGGTGTAATTTTGAGGTGAGCTGCAAGCATATTTCGATAGATAATTCAGAAAACTATTTTTTAACAATATAATTTCATTAAAAAGATCTTTAGTTTTCTTTAATTTTGGATTCTTCAGATCAAAATTCAATTTTTTGTCACAAAGTAATTGTGCAAAAATTAAAAATTCTTAATAATTAGGCACTCTAAATTGATGTAATAAGCTAAATAATGTAGTTTTAGCCTTAATACATCAAATTAAAACATAAAAATATGATTGACAGTGGAAATTTTTAGAGAAATTTCGATTCTTCGAATGATTTTTCAAAAATGTCATCTGAAGAATCGCCCATCTGTATTTTATGCGTAGAATTGATATGGAATTAAAAATTCATTTAAAATTATTTTTTCATGACATTTTTAAAAAAGTTATAAAATATAAATGTTGGAACTTATTAAATATATCAACATTATGAGTTTTTTTAAATTTGAATACTTTACATTACTAGAAACAATTATGTGCCTTATTTCAAATTCTAGTAGTGTAATTCTCTCTCAAAAGTGAATGTTTCATTCGCAATAACACAAAACATTGATGAAAATGTTATTCAGTTTCTCGTGAGTCGTTCAATCGATAAGACATGAGTCGAGTCTACTCGTAATTTATTTTTTATATAATCCAAAAATATAGTTGAAGAAGAAGCAAAAAAATGTGCATAATGTGTTTTAGGCTCAAAAAATCAATTGTTTGATAAGAAAAAAATAAATAAAAATAATCGATAAATATATCTGTAAAGTTAAAAAAGCCAAAGTTATGTGAAATAGCGTAATGAAAATAAGAATAAGTAAAAATAAAAATAAGAGAAATATTTCAGTGAACGAAAGTTTTGCTCGTTTAAAGTCATTGAGGTCAAAAAAAGATTGCCAAAAAATTTATATACCTATGTGTAACAATGAGTAGTGGAATGGAAAATGTGCATCACCACAAGCTTAGATAGAAAAAATTCTTTTAATGGAAATTATATCAAAAGTTCAATTGCTGAAATGGATATATGAATCAGCAACTTAAAAATGTGCACTAGACGAAGTTATCTTTTATTTGTGTGCTCGCTGCAATTGGTGAGTGTTATATTTATCATTGTATTATTATTATTATTCACAACATTTCCCAGAGTCTCATAAGTGTATGCAGAACTGTTGCAATACGTTAAGAATGTTTATTGACTACATACATCCTGTTCTCGATATTCTCAAAAAAAAAAAAATTAACTCTCAAGAAAATTGACTTGGTTTTCTCATGCTTATCTTCGCACTCATTGTGAAAGTGAATATTTGATTGTATGTACGATACAAGCAAGCGAGTTATTAAAAAGTAAAATCAACAATAATAAAGCGACCACTTTTCGTGGTAATTTATTAGTCTTGAAAAAAAGAAAACTTCATTAAAAATACAAACATATCAAATAACGAATTTAATTTCAGCACCACCGCAGTTTTTGATTTGTTACACTTGCCTGAATTTTCAGCGTGGAATCTATTGACTGATTATTATTTTAAGTAAGAGAAATCTCTTCTTATTTAAATTCTTGTGCCTTACTTTGAAACTTATAACGTGGGAAATTTAACATGTGATCCACATAAATTCATCCAAACTTAAGTATTTGTAGCTTCTTATAACATTTTTTAATTATTCTGAGAGATTAACAACAAGAAATATTCTTTGTTAAAATTTTCTAAAATCAAGCTTTATCCTTAATAAATCAATTAAGAATCATAAAAGAGCTGCCCTAAAAGAAAATTATAAAAGCATTTTAACAAAAGATACAATTTCGTTCCTTTCCTTCTCGTTCTCTTGCTACTTAAATCTTAATTGTAATGAATTTCTGAGGAGAAAAATCGATCGAATCTTTCTCTAAATTTGTACTAATTGACCTCGATACTTACTGTGCTTACGAGCTACTCGCAATAAAAAAAGAAATATCACTTTCATTTCATTTGATTGAAATTGAAATGCTAAATAATAAATATGTCTAAAGCCGTCTAAAACTTTTTTTTTCTCATGTCAAATGTGTATAAAAATATCCAGAATGAAATTTCTCGTAAAAGAATGACGAACTCTTTGAATAATGTAAAGGATTGTCTCGAGCGAAATGACCTATAGTTTAAAAACGAAATGAAACCTCTGTAGCGTAAAAATAAATAGAGAAAAAAAGAGAATGGTAAAAAGTAGTAGAAAACGTTGAAAGAACGATTTCATTTTATTAGGCATTCTTAATGCAAGTCATTTCGTTAACACAATTCTTTTTTTTAGTTCGCTTTAAGTACTTTTCCTTATTCTTATTCTAAATATGATTTTACATGCTTAACGATAAAATTAACAGAAAATTGTTAACTTTTAAGATAAAATTTATTGATTTTATCAAATCTTTCCAATCATCCATCCAAACTTAATATACAATCATCGTGACTATTTATACGCAGTAAATCCCGAGTTATTTAATTTATCTAATACTCCCTACTTACATAAAATGATAACCTTAAAAAATGAAAGTTGCAGACAAACTAAATGTATTTTTGGCTCCATAATGGCTATACTATTCCTTAAGTGCTGAGAAAATTGGCAGAATATTATTATGCTTGTATAATATTATCTTTTACTATTTGAACTTATAAAAGTGTCATAACAGTGATAGTGTAGTTTGGCAACATAAATGAACGAGGAGGATGAAAAATGCAACCAACTTTTTTAATCTCGATAAATTATGTTCTATGCTTGCTTATGATATCGCAGAAGTTCTAATTTATTTTTGGTATGGGATTCAAAACGTAAAAGGTATTTCCGTTTAGCCTGTCTTTCTCTTCTCATAGCCTACGGGAGTATGTATATAATCGATTAAATAAATTGATTTCGCAATTTTCATAAGAAAGAGATGAGTATTCTCTGTGATGAGTAAACTTTCAACGAGCTAAGTATTTATAAAAGCGTGAGATATTTCAATATTATTGTAAATTTGCTGTTTCTGTATTTAATGTTTCACAAAAAAAAATATACGTTAAAAAAGTGAGAAACAAAACAAAGACATATAACGTGCTGAAGAAGAATATATATGTATCTAAAGATATAAATTGTGTGTATTTGACAGAGGTTTAACATTTCATTTTATTCCTCTATGTAGTCTGTCAGTATATGTATGTTAAATTTATTTGCCTATGTCTTGATACAGGTTTACTCATATAGAAATAATATACATATATTGTACAGTTAAGAAAGAAAACATACATACATACACAGAGCAACAATTTTCTTGAGAATTTCTGCTCAAAACACACTCGAAAATTAATAAATGATTTCTTACTGTTTCACATTTTTCCTCTTCTTTCGTCTCCTTCTTAACATTGTTGTATTTGTGATCACAATTGTTTGCTTGCCTTTTCAAAGGAAGTGAAACAGGTAAAATCGAGAATAAAATATAAGAATTTCTCTCTTGAGTGTACTCTCCAGCATGAACATGCATTTGAGAGTATCATAAAAACAAAATGTTAAGTATACTTTTTTTAAATTGAAGTATATGTCGAAACCAGATAGATAGAAGGATTAAAATACTACTTATGCATAAGTATTGCCATACATCTGAATGAATGTTATCAACATTACATTGAGAAAACAAATTTAATATCATTATGGGAAATCTCCCTATAAACCTAATGCCACTTACATATCCTTTATAAAAATAAATGTGATAATATTAAATTCATTCTACATTCTGTTAAGAGCATTTAAATTCATGATACGATTTAGTTTGAAGTAATATGATTGTGTGTATAACAAAAATTTTAAGAAGAGAATCAACACTTTTAATTAAACAGCTAAAGTAAACAATATTCCCATCATTATTTAATGACAAACATTTCGGTGAATACTGAATGTGCTATATTTGGTAGTGACATTTTAAATTCCGAAATGAAAGAATAATAATAAATGAAAAGAGTATAAAGTGTAAAAAGGTTGTGAAAAATTTACGATTGTATGACTAAGAGCAATAGAAAATGAAAATTTGTACAAATAAAATGGGCTTTGACTCGCCCAAAATGAAGGCATAATTAGAAGAAGGTTTTTCCATGTAATTTGTCAACAAGCTTTTTATGTACCACCCCAAATCTGACAACTTTTACATTTACTTTCCTTTCCATGGATTTAATTCAGTTTTTTGGGTTAAAAAACGCACTTCTGTTATTTTCTTTCAAGTTCAAGACTATACTACTTTACCGCTTATAATAAAAAAGACTACAAATGGTTACTGTATTCATATTCATAAAACTGTATTTCTTACATTCCATATTATAAACTTTTAAACTTAATTAGATATAACTTGACTGTTTTACATTTTAAATAAAAAAAGTATTATGAAGGCGTTTTGTAATCCTTTCTAAGATTTTTATCTGCTACCTGTTACATTTTATTTTTATTGTATATCTCTTCGTTACACGGTTAAGGTAAACAGATTTCTCATGCCCCTTGCTGTACAAAATCCTCGTTTTCTTTTATTTTCTCCTTCTTAAAAGAAAAGTGTAATGTTTATAACGATAACTTCTTATAGTGGTAGCATGAAATACAATAAAATTAATTTTTGGTGGAGCATTTCAAAACATATTCAAGATTTCAATTTGAGAGTAATTTTAAAAAATAAAAAATAAAAATACCACTACACCAAAAAAATAGTAATTTCAACTTCTGAAAACACTACACTACATTTAAGAATACGGAGTTTCATTGTATAGTTGCTGTTGTTTCCGTTGCTACATTACGGAGTATTTTGTGTGAGAGAATAAAAAAACTTATAAGTTCTTGTTATTACCAAACGCACCTGTCTTATTATTTATTTTGAAACGAGTAGATTGCTTGCAGAATTTCATATTATTGTATTTTTTGTGTCTCCCTTTTCATTCATGTTTTTATTGCATATTGGACATATTTTGCATGCCGCGTGTAAACAAAATTTGGATTTTTTTTTCTGGATCAATATTTTTTTTTTATTATTGATGTTGAATTTTCAAGCCAGTCATACATATTTATAGATAACTAAAATGCTAGTAATAAAATATATTTGATATTATTGGAGATAACAATACATGCGTCATGCTACAATATTAATTGTGTTTGACGAAATAATCTACAAACTAAGAATGCTTTTTATCAACGATCCATAAAAGTAGCACAGTTGATAATTTTTGCAATGCTTTTACTTTTTTTTTTTTTTTTGAATACATACCCTCAAAATTTACGGAAACATTATTTTTATTAAAATACAGAAAGATGCATAAAAACATAAATGAAAGAATCGGGAATGCTTGTTTTCAGAATGAATGATTTTCATACAGCGTAATATTAAAACCACTTTGAAGGCAAATATGATTTAATTAAATATTTCAAAAACATAAATTGCGAGAAGCATGTATGATAATTTTAGGAACGTTCTACGAATTATGAGAAGTGCTAATTAATTTTATTTGACTGAGCATTATGAAAATTGAAAGGCTTCTGTGTTTCAATAATTTTTAATATTTTACGACGTACAATTTCATCAGCAAAAAATGTGTTTACAGCTTATTCCTTCGTAATTTTTTCGTTTTAAAAATGTCATTATTAATTATTTTCCTTGTCAAAGTTTCTGAAGGGCTTCTTGTGAAAGTCTATTCTACGACAAGCTTGCTTTGCATAGTTCATTTTAAGGAAGTTCCTTTTCTTTTTAGATTACACAAAAAAAAAAATCTTTTTACATCCTTTAAATGAATTGAGTAAAAATGTATTACTTAATATATACCCACAATACCCACAAGGTGTAATGCGAAAATCACTTTGTGAAAGAACAAAATCATAGACAATAAAAAAAAGTTTAATTAAAATAATTGTGGGAAATTTCATGTGTGCTTTGCGTGTACGCATAATACTTTTTTTCTCTGTAAATAAATAAAAATGTCTTCTGGGTGTCAATGATTTATTGTTTTGGGTTACTTCCATCATCTTTTCTCTCACAATAGCTTCATGCCTATTTCATAGTAAAATAAATCTCAAAGCTATAAACCAGATTTTTATCATCCTCATAATTAATGATTTTGCTCCTTTATCCCAAAGAAAATTTTTTATTACATCGCTCATGAGACTATATTCTATTCTTCTAAATCATAGAGTTGAAAAATCTATAAATTTCCTTTTATTATTTCCTTTCAGCTTACTATCATCGAACGACAAATATTCGATTTTTTAGGATATATGTTTGCACCAATACTTGCCAATTTTCTTCACATAATTTTCGTCATTTTTGGTTTATTCGGTGCTTACCAATTCAGAGGAAAATATTTGAGCTCAGTAAGTAATTTGAACCCATGTAGTACGATAATACTTAATAACCGCAAATTCATGCATGTTCTTAAAAATTAAAATGACATTTTTTTACAAAGCAATATCGTCATAAAATGAAAATTTAATCATACACATTCTAACATGAAATTTCATTACAGTATTCAGTTTGGAACGTTTTATGGATAGGATGGAACGCTTTTATCATTTGCTTTTATTTAAATATCAGCCCATTGGATAGAGTAAGTACTTATTTCTTTTTCACTTGAATTCTTTAACATATAGTGCCAGTGAAGAAATCAACTCGTAATCAAAAACTTTTATGACTGTTTTTCACATTCCGATAAATTTATTTATTTAATAATTTATTTTCCACACATGAAATTGTTATACTAACATAGTTCCAATATTAGCAGTAAACCAAGGGCGGAACAAGAATTTTATTTTATTTGAAGTGAAACGTGGGACGAACTTGGGGTTATTTCTGGTATTTCTTCTAAAATTAGAACCACCATATTTACGCTTGAATATGCTACTGTAATATAGTTGTACATTTGATACACATATGTTTATAGTAAAAGGAATAAATGGTTATTTGCGAACACTAAAGGAAGCAAAATGCGTACAACTGCTTTAATTATGTCAATAAAATATGTTTTGACTTTTCTTCGTTTTCAATTACAATTACCATGATTGCATGCCTATAGTAAGTTAGGAAAATGAAGAGGAGTAATGAAATTATTTTAGGAGAGTGAGTTAATGAACGGAAAAAAATGTAAAAAGATATTAGAGTCATTTATGTAGAAACATAAATTAATAAATTTCTGTACATTTTATGTAGAATAATTTCAAATGATAAGAGAATCACCGAAAATTAACTCGAGAACTGTAATAATGTTAAGGCATCACGTGTTAGCAATAAACTACTTCAATCACTTTACTTCTGTTTCATTCAAAAAGAAAAATCTGTTATTTTAATAGAACTGTTAATGTTGAACGCCTTGTGTTACAAATAAAGTGACTATATGGCAGTCGTTTTTCGCTCTTAAATAATATTAAACTGTTGGCACCGAAAGAAAAATTATGATTTAACTTACTTTGATGATTGCAAAAGAAATTAGAAGCCTAAAATTGTGGGTTAACATTTATTAGAATGTCTCAAATTTCCAAAAAGAAAAAAAAGAATCAACATTTTCATTCAAAGGATGGAAAAAACTCGCATGCTCTATTTGGATTGTTGCCAAAAATCAATCGTCAAAAAAAAAGTGACTAGCGAGAAGAAAATATTTTGTTTTTCGTTTGCTTCTTTACAATATTTTTTTTGTAGGAGCAATTTTGTTTCAATATTACATACTTTAATATCGTTTCATATTTTATGAAGTTGCTCTTTTATATTTTCCATATTTTATCTTTCATTTTTTTTATTTCAAGGAACAGAAAAAGCAAAGTTTTTATTTGAAACGTTGGAAAAGAAAATAAATAAATAAATAAGCATTACTCTCATTTTCATTGATGAAAATTAGTCCGAGTGTTTCAGAATCGTCTTCATAACAGTGGCATATCAAACGAAAGTAAATTTTGAGGGGTCCGATGTTTTTTTTTTCATTCATATTTTCTCTGTTTCACGAAAACTGGATTAGAATCAAAAAATTTCCTCATGTTGTCTTTGTTTTTTATTTCCATCTTATTTTCATATTGCTTACAGATTTTCATCTCATGCTTGTTTATTCTGTTTGAAGTTTTCTTGTAAAGTTATAATGTCATGATAATAAATTTTTGTTTATTTCATTAGTTTTTACTGATTATGAGAAAAGTTTTGTTAAAACTCGTGATCTTGTAAAATCATAAAAAACAACTTACTGATCTAATTAATAATATAGCTTCGAGTTTTTAAAGAATTATAAACATTTCAAGTAATTCAAGAAGGAATTAATTAAGAGATTTATTCTTCACAGCATGCACTATTAAATATTAACCCACGTTTGATGAAAAATTCTTAATGCAAAGTGTTTTATTTTATTTTCAGAATAGCGATTTATTAAACATTGGTACAGGAAGTGTATCATGGTTTGAGACTCATGGATATGGATGTAAACCAGTCTATTTAACGAATTTCACGCAGGAAGATCCTTTTCGACCTATTCGTCCAGATCGTGTTGATGATTGTTTCCTTGACTACTGGATGGTAGAAGTTATTCATTCAGCTATACAAATTTTTCTTACAGTACGTAAATGAACTTTACAGAAGAAAATCTTCTCAAATAACATATTAATGAACTTGTATTAAAAACTTTTATTAATCTTAATCTCTTGCTCTCTGTTTTTGGTTACAGTTATTAGGTTTAATTGGTGCGATTTGCATTGCCTGCGTGTTGTGGGACGATGATGATAGCTGTAAGTACAATCTTCATTAAATATAATCTCTCATGATACAGAATTCACACAACACATACACACATAAATTTATTGCATAATGGTATAAATGTGGTCAAGATGGTAATTTTGTGTTTAGTAGAAGATAAAGTTTATAATAAAATGTATACATGGTGAATGTTTTTAATTTCATCAATTTTGTTCTTTGGTGAAGGCTTTGTATTTTTTATTTAAGGAAAATAATATTTTAAAAGTTCGTCTTTGAGTTGGTTTATGGAAACCTTTCATTCGGTAAAAACCTCAAATAAAAAAAAACTTTTTTGCGAATTGAGGAAAAAAAAATCTAAAATTATCATTTAATCGTGAATTGAATAAATACTTACGAAAAAGTACGCAAAAGCTCATAAAATAGAATGCGAGGAGGAAAAGCAGAAGTTTGCACAATGGAAGAAGAAAGAATAACAAAAAATAAATCTTAAGATGTTATCACACATGCGAGTTGAAGAAGATGGATGGTTAATGAAATCGCAATAGAGAAAAAATAACATGAATTTACTGAATCTAGGGTATTCTTTATATGAGAGAAATTTTCGCATCATCATTGATGTATGAATACATTTTTGTTCCCTTATAATTTTATGTAAACCTTAAATGTTGACATGCAATGATATTTAATTTATTTTCAAATTTTCCATGTAATTATATTTTCCTTAAGCAAAATTCATGTCGATTTATGATGGATAAAAAATTTATAGAGTCCTTGTATGTGAAAGCAAACTGTTTTGTATATAGTGTAAGAAATGAATGAACTTTATGTTTATGTTGCTTAAATCATTACCTGATTACTGATGTACAAATTTTTCCATCAATAACATACATACAAAATATCATTGAATATATCATAATCAAGAAAATAATTAACTGATGAAGTTTCCAATATTTTTTCGAATCTTTTTTTTCTCTTTCTCTTTTTTCTCTTGATTTATTACAGTTGAATTTATGGGAAATGACATAAAAAGTCCTGTTCATAAATCGTTGCATCCGATGTATGTAAGCTATGCAAGTATACCAACTGAAGGCGCTTCAAATATACAAATCAATTCTAAAAAAGATTCTAATCAGTTTGGTGTTGTTTTAACATCAGTTAATAATCCAAACAATACTAACTCATTGTCATTATCTTCAACTTACATTAAAAATCATAATAACATACCATCGAGCCTCAGCAATATTTCAAAACGGACACAGTCTCCAACACATTTTCAATTAATTGATCATCGACAATTAAGCAGTAGTAGTAATTTAAGCCAATATAATAGTAGAAATAATTTAATATCTAAAAGTGCCAGTTCACAGCAAATAATAAAACGTAATCCAAGCTTTAATAATTCCGGTTCGAATCGATCTGACATTCGTTATACCGAAATTATTTCGACTGCTGATGACATTTTAAGTCGAGATGAAAAGGATGTGGATACAAATAGTACTAGAAGCTATTTTATGCCATCATCTCAAGCTTCGACCGCAGCAGCTTCTCCAATAACAAGTAATAAACTTATGTCAATAAATTTACAGCAACAACAGCTTATCAGTAGAAATTTTGGAATTCAAAATCCACTAAATAATTTGATACATGACACTGATCTACATAATGCGGATTTGAAAGGACAAATAATACAACAGATGCAACAAAATTCAAGTCCAGTTAACACGCGTAAAGTTCATTCACCAACTCTTCGATCTGACACAAATAAATATCAATCAAATCAAATGTCAAAAGGATGCAGTGGAAGTAATAGTCAAATATCATCTCCAGATAAATATGCATGTGTTTCACGCTCTCCAAATTTGAATCATATGCCACGCCGAAGACCATTACCTCCAATCCCACAAGATGAATGTTTACCATCCTCAAATGTGTCACTTCAAATGCCTATTACTAATTCAAATGTCAGTAATAGAACGAGTGGCACAAATTTCTGTGACCAAATTCGTGAAAAACCTATGCCTTTGAGATATAATTTAAATCAATATCTCCCTGAATATAATGTATCTAATCCTTTACCGGCAATACCTCCACACATGTTTCAACATCCTATGTATAGAGTACGCTCCCAAGATAGAATTGGAAACCGATTGAAAAGACAATCTGGTTCTGCTCAAGCTGGTGTTACACCACATGAAAATCAACGACCACGTTCATTTTGCAATAATACAATCAATTATCAGGATTACAATGACATTTAATGAAAAAAAAAAAAAAAAGAATTAGAACAGTTGACTATGGATATGGATTGTTGAAGATTAACATGACGTATTAATTGAATTTTCGTGCATGACTGAATAATTCTTCCTATTATGCAGTGAGAACAAAAGGTCGATAAACAAGTGTGTAATACAAACATTCACAAGAAAAGTAGATAAAGCATAACCACAGGATTTTGTTCTTTATATTCAACCTTTCTCAATATGCTACTACTCCCTGAAATTTTATTTAATTTAATATCCTGAATTTAAAAATAAATGTAGGCAAGATTATTTGAATGTAGTGAAATTCTTAGGCAAGGCATTTTTTCTAAATGCTGTGTTAGAAATTTGTATTTATCTCTTTACAAGATTAATTAGTTTAATTTTAAATTTTTATCTAATCTATGCAAATCTAATTAATTTCGTCTAAATGGAATTTGAAATTTGAAATCATTCTAAATTTGTGGAATATTGATTAGATAATTAGAAATTTGTGCTGACAAATTGCCTCACTTTACTTACTTACTTATTTGTGAAGAAAAAAAAAGATTATTAAAGAAATTTTTTAAATCTAATTTATTGAATTGAACGAGAATATAAAGCAAAAGCAGTTGTTAAAAAAAGGAAAAGGGAATTTTTCATAATGTTGAAGTTCTCACTTCATTTATTAAATTATGCTTTTTATTTCAAACTGTGCATATTTTTATCGTAAATCGAATACGAAATGATTTCGAGCGAAAATATTTGGGACTTCTTCTCTTATTTGAAGCAGCTTGAACGAATTTACGATACAAAAAAAATAATTTAAGAATAATGAAATTTTTTTTCTACATCGATTTAAAATTTAATTCTTATGTTTCATAATGTCTTGTTTTTAATTTGAAAGATAAGAGCTTTACATTGAAAAATTTTATGCATCCAAACTATAACTGCGTAAACATTTAACTGTTTAGACTGTGAAAATATTAGGGATAATTTAGAAAATAATTGATTGTTAACATTTAGAGGCTACTTTAGCTTAAAATGTATGTGAAATGAAAACAATTTTACAATATAACATTTTACGTAATATTGAAAATACCTAATTAATTTATTCTGTATTGGAAAATTTGATACAACAACGAATGAATATTCTAGCGATTGTATAAGACATTCCACTAAACATTGTCATCGTCAAGTATTCTTATGTTTTCAAGTATAATGCTACACTTGTTAGTTAGAAAGAAATGTTTGATGGTTCCCTCGTTATTTTGTTGCTCCTTTAATCATAAGAAAAAAAAATGACACAAAAAAATATTGAGTTTCTTTTCCCAAAGTGTTCTGTATCAAAAAATTGTGTACCTAAGAAAAATTATGGAATATTTTCTTTTAACTCATTTTATGTCCTTTTTAATTAAATGATGCAAAAAAAATAAAATTTTTAAAGAAAAACATTTTCATCGATAATTTTAACCATTCCTAACAATAATAATTATTATACAAAATTGGATGAAATTAGATTTTTTTTAAAATGTAATTTTAATTACCTAAATATTTAAAAAGTTTTTCCTTAAATCAAACCTCATGATTCAAACCTTAAGAAGCCTTAGAATTTAAAAAAAGGAAGAAAAAAAATTATAACACAAACAAAAAATAAATAAATTTATAGCCAACACTTGTTAAAATACAATAAATTAAGTTTTCGGAGCAACTAACATTTAATTACAATAGCTTTATA
Organism: Chironomus striatipennis; assembly: GCA_026123125.1. Taxonomy (NCBI): domain Eukaryota; kingdom Metazoa; phylum Arthropoda; class Insecta; order Diptera; family Chironomidae; genus Chironomus; species Chironomus striatipennis. The sequence goes on from CM047392.1 coordinate 28,498,441, forward strand.
AGTATTTCAAAAAACACAAAATAAATTGTTGACGATAGATCCTATCAAAAAGTCCTAAAATTTCGTTATTGTTAGATAAAGTCAAACCAATTTTATCTATTTAATATTATGTGTAGGAATTACAAATGTGCATCGTTTTACATGTAAAATTAAGAGTAACTTAATATTTATAAATTTATTGTGATAGGGTAAAAAATCTAAAATTTCGGATGATTTAATTTTTCGGATGATGTTGAAAAAACCAAGAATATAATTTTTTGGCGATCTGCTTCCGTTAGAGAAAAAAGTAATGATGCAGAATTATGAAGCATTCTACTCTGCATTACTATTAACCTATTTGTAGCCAATCCAGCCAAAAAAGGCTTCAAAAATTGTCAATTACTCATCCCCATATAAATTTTACCAAATTTTTAAACACAAAAAAACTATACTTTTGTAAATGATAGATATTCAATAGACGTCTTATTGGATGGCAACACTTGTATTCTTACTTATTCTTTTTAGTTGGTCTGAATTCATTCAGTAATTAGTGAGAAATTCTCAATTTACTGAACCACAAATTTGAATTTAATTTTTCGGATGAAATTTTCCGAAAATTTAATTTTTCGGATGGTCTTTGATCGTAATTGTCATTGACAAATTTCATATTTTATTTGTAAACAAAGCAAATAAAATTAATTTTTTTTGGATGGAAATGCAATGTTTATGCTTCAAACTTTATCTTTTGAGAAAAAATTAAATAATGGATGCTGAATTTCATTCTGCAATTGTCATTTTAAATTTTTTTCAGAGCATCAAGAAGAGTATTAATGCGTCCAGATCCTAATTTGAATGCCTGTTGCAGTTTCTTTGACTTAATACTTCCTTTTGTCCTCTGAAATCAAGGAGTGTAGCAGAATTAAGCAAAGAGGGCAGATTTTCATATCAAGTAAGAATTTTTGAGAAGCGCTTCGAAGCATAAGTCAACAGGAACAAAGAAGACTTTTGTGCCTTTATTTAATTATTGTTTATTTGCTTGAATAATTGTTCAATAACATAAATTCCATAAGAAAGTATATACTGGAATTAAGATATCACAAAAAATCAGAATGGCTGTTTACACTCATGTGCATGTTCAAAAATACAGCAAATATTATCTAAAACAACAAGCATGACAAAATGTGCCCAAAAATTTGAATTCTTCTTAGTTTAATGCTGTAAAAATTAAAAGATGTTGAAATTGTTCGTACATGATGCCTAATTTGGCCATAAAGTGTTGAAATTGATTAATTTCATTCTCAAAAAATTAATGTTTACAAAAACAATAATTGAAATTTTCCAAAGATTGCTGTTAAAAAATCATCCGAATTTTTAAATTTTTTCATCCGAAAAATTAAATTTTCATCCGAATTTTTAAATTTAAACTTTGAAGAGACTTTTGAGCAATTTACTGGAAGCGAAGACTCATTATGAGGATTGAAAATAAAATTTTCTATGTCATAGAACAAATGTGTCTTAGTTAAGAATTTGTGGAATCAACGGTTTTAAAGAATTCATCAAATACATTTTTCATGTGTTGATTTTTTCAAAATCATCCGAAATTTTAGATTTTTTACCCTAGTCAGAAATCAATCAAAAGGAAATTTAAAATTTGAGTAAATGAATTTCCATCCTAGATATTAATAGTATTGTTTTTTTTCTATAATCGTTTTTAAAACTTGTAGTCAATGAATTTTTTGAAAATTTTCTTCTTGCTCACTTAAAGTGTAGTGTAATAATTAGAATTTAGATAAATTTTATTAAACTAAGTTCAATATCTGTTAGTTTTTATAGAAAAAATTTTATCATCTTTGTAATAATTTCTTTAAAGTTAGTCAAGTTAATAAAATGTTTTGAAATATAGTTGACTGAATGAAAAATTAAATAAATCTTCTTGTTTAATAATCTTTTTAATTTAATATGTGTATGTTAATTAAGCGTACTCAGGTTTCTAAATACTGTAGTATATACATATTTCCTCTTTATACGTTATAATTTATTTTATTATAATTTACAATTAAAGCAGTAAGGTCTTTTTTGCAAGAAAGCATCATGAACATTAATATTAAGCATTATTTAACTTTTTAGCAAACACAAGTCCTTTATCATGCTGCCTTTTATATTTTTAGATTTTCCTTATTTTATCATTCATAACCTTTTGTGATTCTTTCATTCTATTTTTCTCTTTTCTTTAGTCATTTTCTTTTATGCTTAAGTGCGTGTATGTGTGTATTTTTGTATAATAGACTTCAGCAAGAAAATTAATTTTTTTGTTTGCTTTTTTCTCTTTTCTGTTCTGTTTTTATTCTTATCTTTTTTGTATACATCCATGAAAATTAACATTGATGTACGCATAATCATTCTTTCTTAATGATTTAGTGAGGAGAAATAATAAGCAAAAGAGACACTCATTGTATACAGTAGAGTTCGGCGTTCCTGTCGATGCAGTAAGAGGTGGAACGTTGAGTCATAATCGAGATGATTCATTGAGTCCAAAGGCACCGATGACACCACGCCGTAAGTATACCTTTATTTGTTAATAATCTCATTAATCATAATGCCAATTTCCGATAAAAATTTTTGAAGGCTATTTTTTTATTGAAGACTCGATGTTTATTTTCATTAATTCTTAAAGGTGTTAAAAGACGATCGGTAAGGGGAACAAGTAGCAGACAAAGTAGACGATCTGATCGAGGCTCAAATTCTGGAAACAATACTCATAGAAGTAGTACGAGAAGTTCTCGTAGAAAAGTTCATCAGAACCCTGTTACTAAATTAATGGAACAACAAAATTCATTTCCATCATTTAAACATCATAACTCATCAAATTTGACTGAAAATAATTTAAAAACATTAAATAATGATTATATTATAAATAATCAATATCAGCATCAAATTCCAAAGAAAGATATGATGCCATCAAAATCAACACCAGCTTTAAACAATTTTCCTAATCAAAAACAAATGAGCGAACATACCGCAGCTATGAATCGTCATACTCCTACAGATCCTATTTATTATAATATGAATTCAAGTTCTCCACTGTTGATTCAACAAACTTCTTGGAATGAAGTTTCAACTCCTTCTCCACAAGGTTCTAATAATTATCATCATCATCATCAGCATCAACATAATCATCCTACAGATGCTGCTGTTAGTTTAGGTCATACAAATTTAACATATGTTCATTCAAACCCAAGTTTAGTTGATGGAGAAATGAATGAATATTATCAAACTGAAAGACCACCGTCAGCAAGATCCAGTTATTCAAATTTTCATGGTACTCGACCATTAAGTTATAATGCAAATGCAGTAAGCAATAATAAAATTAAAGACAGTACAAAAGATAACTTATTTGCTGGTTTATCACAACAGCAGCAAAATCAACAACACCATCAATACTCGCATCCGACCCGTCCACATTCACTTTATCATCAATCTTCACAAGCAATACCACAAGTGCCAATGAAAAAAGGAACTGGCTCAAGAGAAAGTCTTAGATTCCTTAATGCAGCTCCCCCAGCATATCATCAATATAATCATACTCCGCCCGACTCTGAAACGACGATGTGAAAGGACAACTTTACTTAAAAGACTTTTAAATTGAATTATATAAAAATTATTAAATTTTGTGATGTTCTTTTTCTTTTCTTGAATACTTTTTACGAAATATATATTTTAATGTGCTGTATAAATGAACAAAATAAATGTCAAGTATAGAATATTGACAGTGAGAACTAAGTAAAATTAAGTTTTACCAAAGTATGTTCGAAATAAATTAAATTAAACATAAGTGATAATATAAAAAAAATAATACATTGATGAGATGGCAGCAGTGCATCAAATGATCTACAAAACAGACAAAATTTAGATCTGAAGCTTCTTTATGTACTTAGTTTAATATCTTATTTTTAGATGATTTATGTGTGAATATTTATATTGTTTAGTTAAAAAAGAAACAAATAAAAATAGTAATAAAGAAAAATCGTCAATTAAATGTCAAACGTTTTATTTCATAACTTTCATGTTCCAAATAAATAACATCAATAATATAAGTGCTAATAAATCTCAATTGCTTCTCTATTGGCGTGTTTCTGATGTGAATGAGAAACGCAGGGAATAAAAATAAAAAAAAAGACAAAGCAACACGATATCCTTATCATTCTTTTCTATTTTTCTCACATACTTCGAAGGAAGATATACGTACGTTAATAATGAAATATCGATATCAAATCCAATTGAAATAGATTGCGTGTTTTACAAGAACAAACATGCTTTGTTGTCAATTCATTTACCCTTTAAATTGAGGATTTGTCAATATTCTATTACAGATTTTCTGGTATGATGTTTTACATGCCTATCAATTGAAAAATGATTTACAATGGAATTAAATCGGAAAATTAAATTGCACCAATATTTAAATAACATATAAGTCACATTGTCAGTATAATAATAATCTAAACTAAATGATATGAAGGAATAAAATGTTTTAAAAACTATCGAGCAAAAATGTACGAATCAGCACTTTTTGTATGTGAATCCATATAAAAAATATAAATTACCTTGGAAGTTAACACAAAACTACAGTCTGCATGGAGCCTCTTACTATTGATTCTTGAAGTTTTCAAACTTAAAGAATTACATAATTCTGGAATATTTTGGAAGTAATAAAAACATAATCATTTACGTTTTATTCTAATTAATAATCAAAAATCAAATGAGCAGAGCATATTGTAATAATTTTAAATTTATTATTAATTTTATTATAAGTAATTCTTTCAGGTAACTTAACATTAAATTCATAACTTTTTAAAACAAAAAACAATTTGAATACCTAAAAAAAATTTCTTTTGTTGTAAGCTTTAACACTACTGTTGTAGAATTTTTAAAAATTAAAATTTTTGATGGAATGGAAAAAGAATGACAGTTTTAACATTTTTTAAATTTAACAAGCCGCGGCTAATGAACAAAAAATATATTCTGCGGTTAAAATATATATGGATTTTAAAATTATGCCTTAAGGTTAAAATTCAGCTCAATTATAATTTAATTTCTTTTGAATTAAAATAATAAAAGTAACGGTGATGAAAAGCTTTTTAAATTTTTAAACATAATTTATTTTAACACATTTTATAACATCCAATTATTGTCATCAAATTCTGTGTGATAATTTAGCATATATTTATGTTAAGAATAAGTTATTGTCAAATTTTCTTTAGTTTAGTCTTTTACTAATAATTTTAATTGTAAATTGTCATCCATTGAAATGAATTAAAATAGTTTATCACCACCATCGCCACTTGAAGGAGGTATAGGAGAAGATGATTCACTTTTATCATATAAGCTGTCTTTTGATTCTGACTTGTTTAGAGGTTCATGCTGAAAAAATAAAAAATGCAAATTCTTACTGCTTGATGGTTAAAAATATGCTTTTTACCATATTGAGTGAAAATATGGGCTGTGAATCTGATTTATCCGTATTATTACTTTTTATCATTCCTGCTTCATACTCTCTTAAATATGTTTCTACTTTGTCATGATTAAATGTTTCTGCTTCGTCTAAAGGCGTGTTTCCCCAACGATCTTTGAATACAATTTCAGCAAAATTATTTTAGAATTTTCAATGTTATTTCTTATTCTATTACCTTTTGGATTGTGTGGAACATGACACTGCTCTAATAAAAATTTAACACAATCGAGATGTCCTTCAGCTGCAGCCAAATGAAGTGCTGTTCTTCCGTCATAATCACTTGTAATTTAGACACAAAAATTTAGTTAAAATAGAGGGGAAAAAAATTCAATTAATACCTTAAAGTAATATCCATTCCTGACAATTTATGGCGTCTTAATGCAGTAACATCTCCAGAAGCAGCGGAAAAAAGCAAGTTTACAATTGACAATCCTTTTGTTTCATACCGATGTCTTCTTGGATCTTTCTTATTCGTTGCATGCTTCAAATTATCATAACGATGGAAATTAAACACATTCAAGAGTTCCTTGCAGAATTGGACACCTCTAACAGAATTACCACAAGTATCAAGTGGTGGACTCCATGCAAAAATACCAGCAACATTAGGTATAATCAGCATTATTCCTCCGCATACACCAGACTTTGCAGGCAGACCAACTTGAAAAGCAAACTGGCCAGAATAATCGTACATTCCACATGAGTGCATTAATGATAATACATCGCGAACAACTTCAGGTCTAAGTATCTACGGATGTAAATAATAAAAACGTGGTTGAAAAGGATATTAAAAACAAATCAAAGCAATGAGGCTACCTTTTCCTCAGTGATTGGACATATGCCCCCATTTGCCAATGTTGACGCCACAACTGACATCGAATCAGCAGTAGTTTCCATCGAACATATCTAAAATGTAAAACAAACAAGTGTGACAGCGATCACGATCAGAAAAAAATATCACAATATTGATTTAAGCATTTTACGTCAATGGTATAAACTGAAAACATGTGGAACTTACTTGGAAATAAAAATCGAGACATTCTCGTAAGTTTGTCTTTTCTGGAAAAACTTTATGTTCTCTCATATAAAATCCCAAAGCATAATTACGATCTGCAGCTTCACGTTCTGATAAAAATATTGAATTATTGAATCCAAAATTTTCTCCTCCTGCCATGCGTTCAAACCAGCTTTGTGTAAAATCAAATTTTTCTGCCAAAGTCATTTCAGGATGAACGAGAGTTTGCATTAAAGAACAAACGAGAATGGCACCAGCATTTATCAATGGATTATGTGGTTGCTTATTATGATCCAAAACCAGCTCATTAAAGTTTCTTCCAGAAGGTTCTTGTCCAACGTATTTATGAACAATTTCTTGAGATAAGCATTCCAATGCAACAGCATAAGTTAGAGGTTTGCTACAACTTTGAAGTGTGAAAGGAACATGAACATCTCCAATGGAAAAACGCTGTCCATCAATCGTGGTAACTGAGACTCCCCAATAATCAGGTGATACTCGTGCTAATTGAGGTATATACGACGCAACTTTTCCGTCATTATTACTCTTACACTTCCAATAAATTTCTTCAATGTCCTTTGTGAAACTTAAAAAGTCGGGTACAACGAATTGATGCCGAAAAGCTCTTGCAATCAAAACGATATTGGGTTCAATGACTCTGAGAAAAAAAAAAGATGAATAATCAAAACTTCATACACATGCCGCCATATTCATCTTCAAAATCTTACGCTTTAAATGTTTCCCGATTCAAATTCAAAGTCTCTGGACTACCTCCTTCATAATTGTTAGTTTTAAAAACTTTCTTCAAATTTTCCATCATTTCAACAATTCTTGGGTCAGTTCTTCTTATTCCTGTTGTTCTCAATGCAGCCAAGAATCGACCCATAGGTAACAATCCAGATGTCTCACTCTTGAACATATCAAACAATGTGTCTTCGACATTTTTTTGGTCAGCTTCTCGTTGACTAAATGGATTTAAATAAATGAAATGTTTAATTTTATTTTTTTTATTTTTTTTTTAATTTTATTTTAGGATAAAATTGTTCACAATTCAACTTACTCACAAGAGATCCTTTTAATTTTTTTTATAAAAATTTTATTGGGATATGGAATAAGGTATAGTGTAAGTGTTAAGTTAAATATTTGGATTTGTGTAATATTTCTTTGTTATAAATGACACATGCAATTAAAATTTTTCAGTATACCTCATGAATCTCGATAAGAGTTTGATTAAATGATCTTTTTGAATATCACTTGCAATATCTTTGGTTTTAGACATTTTTCCTTCTTTAGGAATTAATTTTTGGACACTTTTTAACTAATTTTTAAACCTTCTTATTGGTGACACGATTTTGATATGAAGGCTTAAAAAAAATTTTGAGGCTTTTATAGAAAAAAAATCTTGTTGACATAAAATGTTTGCTTGCGCATTTCTTTAATAGTCTGGCGAGAATTAATAATGTAAATTTTGATCTCTCATATGATCTTATTTTTAGAATAAAATGAACAGCAAAAAAAAATCAAGATTATTTATGAAAATAATGTGCAGACAAGCATAGATGCATGTGAAAAATGATAAAAATAAAAAAGATTAGTCTAGGTTATAAGGTATAAACAAGCAAACAGGTTGTTGTTTCATTTTCTTTAATGTATATTCATATACCAATCGATCGTGTGTCTCCTGTTTGAATATAATATGATTCACGTTTAGTGATATTTTTTTGTGTGCTGTGTTACTTTATTTTTGAACTTGTGTACTGAAGGAATTAGCCAAATATTTTTTGATGGATAAAAATTATTTATTTTTACCTTTCTTCAGGTCCTGACCTATCATAAAACTTTACTCGTTCTGAATAACTTTTCAATTTAGAAATGAGGGATGAATCATCAGAAAAGTTTCTGGATGGATTTTTAATTCCATAATTTGAGCTTTTGCTCCTTTGACTTTCAAAATTTAGTGAAGAAGAATGGAAAAATGATGTAACAATCCTTTGCGAATATAATTGGATGCTTCTTGCAAAACTAGCTATTTTGGTGACACTCATGATGACTTAATAACTTTTTAATACTATAATTAATAAATAATTGACTAGATTTCACTCTTAAATATAAATTTAATAAACTAAAGGAAAAATCTCCTTGTAGCTTTTTTAAGGACAAATAAAACTTTGACTTTATCTTCAATTCAGTAACAGATGGAGTAAGTGTCGTCAAGTCTCAATGAAAAGTAAAAGATATTTCTATTAACATGAACTTATTAAAATTTCTTACAATCATTTAGCTTACTTTTATTGCATCATTATGGTCATTATTTGTGAATTAAAACATTGCTAATAAAATAATTTTAGTCACATGTGATCGATAATTGATTAAAAATACATCTCGTTAACCCCACGTGATTAAAAAATTTCACATCAAAATAAATTTCAATACAAGCAAATTTTGTTTAGATTTGTAGACAATTTTAAAATTGAAAATTTAAATGTTTTCCAAAAAGAATTTTAAAACCATTTAAAAGCTCAAAATTATTTAAAAACTTCATTTAAATCCAAAAATCAACAACAACATATAATAACGGAAAGTTTTCAAAATTAACTAGAAGCGAATTCACAATTAAGTTAAAAACACAATCGTAATTATCAAAAGCGCATTTTCTTTTTAACATTAAAACTTAAATTATTTAATAGGTAGAAATAGGAATATTTATTATGACAATAAACCTTTATAGTTACATCAAATTGTAACAAATGACTCGTTATGCCAGTATTCTTGAAAAAACGCGAAGAAACAAACGCAAAGACAATTCTGAAACAGCATAAACGCTTGTGAAAGAAAAAGATGATAAAAACATCGTGAAGATCGTAAATTAAAAAAAAGAAGATTTATTAAAAGCAGAACAAAAAATGCTAGGAATAATCAATAGACCATTTCAAAATACTAACTTAATAAGGAGTTTGTACAACTCTTCGGCTATTGTCATCAGAAGTTATACTCAAAATGTTGAGAATAATGAAGAAGTGATAACAAAAAGCAGTCAAGAAAAAGGAGGATTTGCAAAAGCATTTGATAGATTTAGTATGCCTGAACAGATTGAAAAAATTAATGAACCGGATCTTCCATTTGCAACTTTATTTAAAAATTCCAAATTTGTTGAGGTAAATTCTAAAAATTAGTAAATAAAGTTGTTATTTAAAGCAACATTAACTAACCATTTCAGCTTGGCGATCCAGCGAATAAAGTTGTTGTTGGCAAGATATTTCACGTTGTTGATGACGATCTTTACATTGATTTTGGATGGAAATTTCATTGTGTATGTACAAGACCTGCTAAAAATTCATCAGCTTATGTTCGAGGTGCTAGAGTTAAGCTTCGAATTAAAGATTTGGAGATTTCATCAAGATTTTTAGGATCAGCAAAAGATTTAACGTTAATGGAAGCAGATTGTCAGCTTTTAGGAGTTTTGTCATCTCCCGCAACACCTCGCGTTAAACAATAGATTTTGTTCAAACTACATTAGAAATAAATTTATTAATAGACATTAAAGATTTATATATTTTTATTCGTGTTCATAATGATCAGCATATGTATGCAAAGACATGATCTTAATAAGCTTAATGAACAATTTTAATTAAGGTGTTCGAAGTATTTTAATTTCTCTTCTGGATCAGGAATGATTGTACGCGATCCTTGCTTCCAATTTTCAGGACAGACTTCCCCATGATTATCGGTATATTGAAAAGCTTGAACGAGTCTTAAAGTTTCGTCGACACTTCGTCCAACAGCCAAATCGTTCATTGTTATTTGTCTCAAAATTCCTTTATCATCAATAATGAATAATCCTCTTAAAGTATGTCCCAGATCCTTCAAATATACTCCATAATCTTCTGAAATCTTATGATTTAAATCACTCAATATTGGAATATTAATGTATCCCAATCCTCCTTGTTTTCGTGGAGTTTTCATCCATGCCAAATGTGTAAAATGTGAATCAACCGAACAAGCAATTACTTCTGCATTTATCTTTCTGAATTCTTCAATTCTATCTGAAAATGCTATGATTTCTGTTGGACATACAAAAGTAAAATCTAACGGATAGAAGAAGAAAACGACATATTTTCCGATATAATCGCTTAAATGAACAGTCTTAAATTCGCCATTTGGTAGAACAGCAGTAGTTGAGAAGTTTGGTGCTGGTTTGGATATAACAGCTTTTGTATATTGCAAATTATGCTCTATTTTTGAAACCTTGTCAGCTGGATAAACATCTTTTGAAGCCAAAAAACAATTTCTTTCATCTAAAGCATTAATAGATCCATGAACAATTGATGCCATCAACAAAAAGGATCCAAATAATAAATACACAAAATTCATGTCAAAAAAAATCTGTAAATATATTTTGTGAAAAATACAATTAAATGACATAAAATCAAATTAATTTCAATATACCTGTATAGCTAGCCGTTTTATCAAAATAATCTGCTATTGTACTTAGGAAATTAACAAGTATTTACTGCAGAAATACTAATTAAATGAATAGTCAAAATTTATCGAGAATTCAATTTAACGGTTATTAAAACATCAATTTTGAATTGTGGTGAATTTATCGCAACGTGCTTTGGAAAAACATTAAATTTCATCAAAATATTAATCTATTGAATTTTTTTTAATAACTGATTAAGTGCGTCTAGCGTCTTTATCATAAATAATGTTAAATAAGAAAAAAGTGTAAATGAAATCATTCTTCAAATTAATCCATGTGGTTTTGATGAGAAGATATTTTTTTACTTATACCCAATTCTAATCAATTTTAACGAACTCCAATGCATATTAATGCATGCTAAAAAGGACAAATTGTTGGAACAGGTGCTGGTAAATATATTTATATAATAATACTCGTTTAGGTAATATTGTTTTTTTAATGAATAAATCTTTATTCTAACATTTTTCTTCTTGTTGCACATAGCCGGTCATCAATGAAATCTAAGAATCGATAATTTGGTCAGTATTATTTCAGTCAATAAAGTATTCTCTCTGAAATAATAAGATTAATGATAATGTAATCAAATTTATAAATGCGTTGTTCTACTTATTTTTGTTATGCAAATAAGTAATGTGCCTTAAAGTTCATTGAATCACTGACAAATCTACAAATGATTAAATTGGTTATTGATGTACCTTTGTTATGAACAAGAAACTGTTTTAAATTTTATTCTATCACTAATTTACTCAATATTAGTAAAATTACATTTATGGATAATAAAAACTAAAAAAAGATATTCAACATTCTTGCCTTACCGGCATAAAATTAATACAGTTTGTGTATAGAATTGTGAGAAAAAAGAAAAGGGAAAAAATAAATAAAAATAAATAAATATGCATGAAATGAATAAGAAAATCAATAATGGAGAAAATCAATAAACGGAAAGGAAGAAACTACAATGAAATGAGTAGAAAATGGAACTGATACACATTTTTTTTTTTGATTCTCTTGTGTGAAGTGTAAACTTTTGTATTCATTCAGTCAGTCTTTAGTCGACAAACGAAGAGATAGCACGACTGATTGCCTTTAAAGAACGGAATTTTTTTCAAAGAAATTTCTCAATTTTTCTTAAGATTTTTGTTCCTTTTTTATTTCATTCAGATTGTTTTTGTGAATAAAATCATATTAAATTAATTAGTGCCTCTAAAGTCGAATTTTTTTATAATAAATTTTTTTTGTACATAATCCAAGTGAAAATTTATATCAGGCTTTTTAACATAAATATAATATAAACGGCAAATAAATCGAAAAGAAAAGTTATTTGAATGAAAGAATTATCAATAATTAAGAACAATATAGGAAGCGATTAAAGTATCAAAAGTGCATAGACTTGTATAAATCGAGAAGAAAGTTTATGAATGAAAAAAAAAATATTCCCGAAAAGTGCTTACATAACACGATACTCATTTTTCCCGAAACGCGAATTTTAAGCATTAAAAAATTTAATATTTAAATCATAATATTTATGATTAGTGGAAACAAATCAATGCAATTTTAATCAATGCCAAAATATTTAAGAGAAATCATAAAGGAATATAGAAGAAAATCATAAAAAAAGGCATCGCTTGTTTGACAACACGTGCTGTGCTGCTTAATAGAAAATTTACGTAATAACATCTCACACATACATTCATGAGTATTTGAATTGTGCACAGTTTATATACATTTTGGAAGTTCCAACAAAAAAACAGTCTCGCTTTCCATTATTATGGGGAAAAGTAAGAAAACTCGATGGCGAACATTTTCATTTGATGGCTCTAAAGGTAAGGAATTTAAATTTAAATGTCTTAAATAAAATAATTAAGTTATAAGTGATATAAAACAATATCCAACACATTTTCAAAGTAAAAATACACAAAGTTAATGATTAAATCGAAAATTTATGTATCAAAATTGAGCCGGTAAGGAAAAGAAAAAAATTTCTTCTGTACTTGTGTTGTGAATTTACGCATTAGGTTGAAAAAAAGATGGGTCACATGTCTAGAAAATATTTTACTATAAAAATTAGAGCGATTGTGCATTATATTTTGTGATTATTGCTAGGCAGAACTGATTGTCAATTCTTGGATATTGTTTCTTTAATTTATTACAAGATATTAATGGTGAAACGCTTGCCATTTATCACATAATTTATTTATTCATTCAAAACAATCTCAACATATAGTCAGTCAGTGACATCACAAGAAAAAAAAAAGTGAGAAGAGAATGAAATGATTTGTAGTAGGTGGCGAGGCTAGAAATTACGTAAAAACTTTTTCGCGAGTATATAAAATTATTTATATATTTTCATTTCGCGTCTCACAAAAATAAAATCATGTGAATATTTAAATTAGTAACAACAAAAAAAAAAATGCCGCTTAATGTTTATTAGTCACCACAAATATGTGTCAGTGAAAATTAAGGAAGGAAATTTTCCAATAATGCCGGAAAATTGCAAGAGTTCATTGACCTTCAGTCAGGAAAATCTCTCTCCAGACATAATAATTTATGCAATGTGATACAATTTCTTATGAACTCTCCGGTTACAGGAATACTTACTTGTTAGACCAGAACACTGTATAAAAATTCTTAATGCAATAAATTGTCTTGATTGTGAAATATTTGTGAAGAAAAGAAGATTTTTTTTTTTCATACACTGACTGCTTATCTCGTAAGCTGTGATGTTCTATAATCTTCATCAAAATTAAATTAAATGTTCGTTTGTCATAATTTTGAGATGATTAACTTCTGTATGAATGAAAAAAAAAAATGAATTTGATAAAAAAAGCCGGTCAAATACTTTTCTTCGCATTATGTAATCGCACATTTTGTAACTAGTTATTTCTAATTTTGAAAATAATTTGAGCTAGGCATTATTTTGTTTAAAATATTCTTTTTTTTTTGTGATGTACAGAAAGTTGGTGAAATATTTGTGCACCTTTCACTTGCTTAAAAAATTTGTTATTTTCAACTGTCAAAGAAAGCAATTTCCATAGTGAAATTTATTTTTATTGATTTTTATCGAGCAATAACTTTATTTTTTTTTTTCTTTCTCCGTTCTGTTTCATTTCTTTCTTCAATTCACCCCTAATGTCTCAATGAATGGATACATTTTTTAAATAAAGATGAAACCCACATTTTGGATAATAAATTGAATGATATTGACACTCAACAACATAAATCATCAGAAACTCCACATAAATATTCACAAATTCTTGGTGATCATTATACAAATTATATATCTCCAATAAATAGAAGTACCGTTCATAATTCTAAAACGCGAAACAGCTATAACAATAAGGAAAATTATTACAATCAACGAAGTGCTGCTAAAATATCTCTATCAAAAGTTCCATTTAATTCACATCGTCCACATAAATTTCCAACAACTGCCTCAACAACCTTAAAAGACAACAAGAAACCTGAAGAAAATGGATCATCTGAATGTCGAGATGTTCCAACAATTACAACCGAATCTATAAAATTTAACGAGGGTAAGAAAGCATTTTATTATTTTAATTAAAAAGTTAAGTAAATGAAAATTGTAATTCACAGATGAGTACACGCGCATAACAACGCCTCGTCAGGACGTTTTGTTCAAAAAAGGTTACCTGTCACGAATGAATAATAATAAGACTGTATCACAACCACCAGCTGTTGTATCCACAACAACAGATTCGACTGCACCAAACAGTTCTATCACAACAACAAATAGTGACCAAGAATCAAGTGTAAGCACATTATCGCCGTCAACAACACCCTCAATGGATTATGGACAAATAGATGGAATGGATTATTCTGCTCCATTATATTATCAAGGATATTATTATGATGAAAATGGGATACTGGTTATTCGTAAGTTTTTTTTTTTTAATATGTATCATTTCAATTATTTTGTCACAAATTCACATTTTGATACCCCACAAAAATATAGCAACAATGTACAATGGATACAATTACTATCCAAATACATCATCAGCAACTTCTCCCGTTTATTTAATGCCTTATCCGTACCAATTTGATCCATTTTTTATGGCTCCAAACACTGAAGTACCAGTATCGACAGAAAAGGTCAATTCAGAGGATCCTCGAGACGATAGTGTTGAATCAGTTGAATCTAATGAGAAGTCTGAAAATGAAGGTATAAAAGCAAGCAGCTCAATTGCTGAAGAAGAAAATGTAAGTTTACTTTATTACTATCTTATTCTGACGGCTCATTCTACAAGATAAACTGATAAGCATGTTTCAAAGTTTATATGTTGTTCAATCAATCAATTTTTTCGCTTTAAAATTATCAAACATTTGAGTCACTTTCCTTTTTGGAATTCAAATATCCAAGTTTGTAGGCGCCACCTTGATCGTATTTTGCTTCTAATCTTTCCCAGTCTTCAGGGCGATTGTCAATGCTATAAAAATAAATTTTAATTGCTTTTCAGAAGTTGCTTAAAATTTAAGTATCACATGTTCTTACATATAGTGCATAATTTTTTCACTGCCAGCCTTTTGTTTCTCAGAACATTTCGAACAATTAGTTGCAACTGCATCAGGAAGAGTTTCTTTTAACTCACGTCCATCTTCAGTACACGGACCTTCTTCCATCAAACAATTTATATAATTTGTTAACAATCGCTCACTTTTCAATATTTCGTCAATATCAATATTGTCATACTTTATGTCGTAAGTGCTTTCTTCACAGTGGATATAGTCTGTGAGAAGCAAAAATCCAATGGATAAAATGACACAATAAAATGCAAACTTTGGCATTTTTTGATTATTCTCAGTTATTAGCTTCTTAGTTTAGCTTAATCAATACTGAATATTCTACTAGAATTCAATTCAATTTATAGTCAAAGATTTGCATGAGCTTAATTGGAAAAATTTGTTATCAAAATTGAATTACCATGCACATCCAATTATCCATTTTGCATGCATGATATGTTTTTAAAACAATTTTGAGCGAAAGTTATATAAGATTTAGTCTGCGATGACTTGAAATTTAAAAATGTTTATTACTAACATGCGGTCTCAAAACTGTTACTTAACACAAAAATTACTTCTTCGAAATAAGATATCAAATAATTTTTATTATTGTTTATTAAAGTCACAAGTTCTTCAAATTTCATTCTGCTGGTAAAAAAAAAATGTGAATGTTGATCATAGCAGACAGCATTAATCTTGAAATCAGCATAAAGAATGATTTTTTTTAGTACCCGTTCACATTGTTTGCATATCTAGTTAACATGTCTAAATTTATTTCAACATTACGTCGTGAAGTTAACTGGATCGTTTCATTTTTTTTTTTTTTGAAGAAAATGTACATTTAGTAACAAGAAGAAAGAATATGAAGAGATAACAGAATATGAGTTCGTGAAGATAAAATGAGTTTCTTCTATTTATGTTTTGATTATCATCGTAGAGCTAAAAATTGTTTTACACCAAAAAATGCTTCTTTTTATCTTCGATGAGTGTAACAAAAAAAAAGAAAGAAAGTAACGATATATTCGAGAAGTATATATGAAGGTTTTCTTCTTTTACTCTATTTCAGGGTGCTAGAATGTCAAGCGAAGATGCAACAAGCAACAGCAGTCAACGTGAGGAAGCAGAGGTATTTTTAAATATAGCATGTTGTTATGTGACATTATTTTAAAAATATTTTCTAAAATTGACTAATTTATCGTCCCCACGAAGAGATACAAAGCAAAATTTCCATTATGTAAATCTCTCAAAAGTACGAAAAATTTCATTCTGTGCATCAAATGATGCATCTTTTTTTCACATTTCTTTTCAATGCATGCACATGTGTGTAGTGATGAATATATTTAACATGCAATTGTTTTTGACCTTCCTTCTCATTTTTTTTTCTTTCTTTCTACACAATTTCATTCACATTATGTATATAATATGTGATGTTCTTTTGTTTTCTTTGATGCTAAATGAATTGTGGGAAATGTCGCGTTTACACATTGACCATAATATTATCTTATTTTTCTTTTTATTTAATTTAAAACTCTTGATTCGCGTAAATACTTCATAGTACAAATGTGACGACTAAAAATATTTTAGTCGCGTGTGTTCACATTAAATGATTTTTTTTTTTCTTTTTTACTGTTCTTTCAATCAAATGAAATTATGGATATCATTAGACATAAATTTTATATTTAATCGTGTTTTCAAAGTTTTAAAAAATTTTTTCATTTATTTAACGATAAAGAAATCATTGAGGAAAATATCCCAAATTAAAAATATATATCCACCTTATATGATGAGAACTACAGATGTAAAAGTTACGAGTAAATTATCTAAAAATAATTTAAACAACGATTCAAAATATTTCACTTCTCAAAATAAATAGAGAGGTCCTCAAAACTCTATTGCTTGCCATTTAAATTTTTTTAGTGTATCAATAATGTTCACATGAGTTTAGTTTTTTGATTAGTTCAATTGAGATGTTAATTTATTTTTTTTTTCGATAGAGTGATGAAAAAGATGCAAAGCAAGAGCAAACGGAACAGAATGAAAACTCAATAAATGATCAGCTATCAAAACAATATTTGCCCTTTTATCCTGGTAAGAATATAAATAATTCTTATAAGATTAATTTTTGATTAATGAATATTTTATTAAATTAGAATTCGGTTATGTATATCCGACATACGGCAATGGATTTTATAATGGCTTATGTTATTACAATGGATCAATGCCTCCTCATCATCGTCAAGCAAAGTTAAAGAGACGTAAGCGATTCTTAAGTGCTCGAAATTCCCATCCGTCTCGTTCCACTGAAACAACTACTGATTACTCCGACGATGATGTTGGAAATTCGTCAACAATGTATTCAAACCGAAGATATACACCACGACATCAGAATGGATGGATGTATCATCATCATCATAATAATCATTACAATTACAATCAGTATCATTACAACTCGAAATATCATAAAATGAATGTAGACAAAAATGTAAGTTTATTATTGTTAACATGATTTCATTGTAATTTTTTTACTAATTGAGCATGTCTTTAGGCTAATGAGACAACGCCGCATTCAAACTTGAACGTTAATGTTCAAGAATTTTATCCACGTGACATTCAATCAAAAGATGATGAAAAGGATCAAGAAATTCCAAAATCTGATGTGCCAGTAAAATCAACCAACGATCTCCAGAAGCAGCAGAGTGTACCAAAAACTAAAGATGAAATATCGATCAAAAATAAAACTAGTCAAACAACTAAGGTACCAAATGGACGTGTAACCAAGAAAGAAATTATTGAAGGAATCAAGTCAATGGAGCAACAAAATATAAATTTAGTATCTACGTCCAAAATCCAAACAAATTCAACAATTAATAATAAAGCCGATGACGAATGGAATATTATTAAAAATGGCAAGAAAATTAAAGTTTTAAAGGATACTGAAGAAGGTCTTTCAAATACAAATCATTATAAAGAAATTAAAGTTGAAAATCCTGTTCAACCTAACACGGAAATGGTTAAGGAGGAACCAAAACAAACTGTATTTATTACAGAAAAAATCATTTCCAGCATTAATAAAAAGACTACACAACAACCTCCACAATCAAAATCTACGTCGCAGTCATCAAATAATTCGAAAGCAAAAAAGAATGCAAAAGGCAAAAATAAGAAGAAAAAGAATCATTTGATGACAAAACAGCACGATGGATTTGAAATAATTGAACCAGAATTTGGTAATCATTCAGATGAAAATAAAAAGAGTGAGGAGGAGGAAGCCATAAATGAAATTATCGAAGAGGATGGAGACTCAGCTACCGAATATTCATTAGAAAATATATCGGATACAAATATTGAATGTGAATTATCCAATGTTGTTACTGTTAATGAATGTGAAGAAAATTTAAATGTTGTGAATGAGTTGGAATCAGTAAAGGAAATCGAGGAAGAAGAAATAATTTTAAAAGTACTTAATGTGGAAGCATCTCAGTCGCCTGACAATAATAAACGTAAGGACAATGAAGATGCTGTTATTGACATAAGTGATGAAGAAATTTCCAGCAGAACAAGTATTGAAATTGATTTATCTATTGCTCAAGAGATTGCTGAAATTGAGAAGGAAGAAGGAGTAGCTGAACAAAATAATTCTAATGATGTTTTTGATGATATAAAGTTTTTTGAAAATCACAAGAATATTGCAGAACTAGAACGTGATTTGATGGAAAATTTGAAAATTTTAGATGATGGAATTGATATAAAAAGTCCAATAATTAATCCACTGTTTGATTTTCCAATCACATCAGCTGTCCAAAAATGGCTACAAGAAAAGCAAAACGAGTCATTCGAAAGTTTATTTCGCATAGAGAATTTTAAAAAACTTAGTGAACTCTATGATGATTGTGAAAATGATGATGATGAATCAGACATAAGTGATTCGCCAGTCAAGAGTGAAGCAACGGATTCTGATTATGCAAGTGATATACAAGTTAAAGTTAATGGATCACCAGCAAGTTCAAATGCCAAAATTGATACAAAACTTACATCCAGATGCAATAATAAGGTTATAGTTAAGGAGTCGTTTTGTGCACTCATGTAAACTTTATCTATCAATTAATTATGATGTGAACAACGTATTCTATGCTTGCACAAAATAATCCTAGCAACTATACATATACTTTACATACATAAGCATCATTTATAGCCATTTATAATTTTCTCTTCTCATTAATCTTTTTTCGCCATTCTTGTTTAGTTTTTTTTTTAAAAAAAATTTATTACTATGTATTCTAGTTTTGAGAGTGAATTCTTATAAGTAGAGTGGATCCAACTCTAGAAAAAAATTGATTGTGATTAGAACTAAAAATTGGACTTAGTATGTTTTGTCTTAGATTCTAAAACATAAAAAAAATTATCTTAAAGAAAAATTGGAACAAAAAAATATAATAAAAAAAAATTACAAAAGTCCTCGTTTATATCGAGGGACTTCAGCGCATTTTTGACGCAGCGATTAGCAATTGATTAAATAGAAAAGAATGTCGAGTTTTAAAACTCTATTGCTATTTCTTTAATCATAATGCATTTCAATAATAAGTTTAAAACTAAAGATCAAAATTCCTTTAAAATTGATTTTTATAATGTTCAATGCAAATAATAGCTTTACGATTTACCGGTTTTTTGAAATTCAAAATTTTCCATTAGCGAAAAATTTAAATTTCTGAACACATCCATTATTTTTCAAATTTCTAAACGCACTTATATTTGTTTTGTATGAAAAAATTAAATGTTAATTAATTAAGGTGTATGAAAGAAAAAAATTTAATCCGAAATAACGGTCAAAAAAATTTCAAATTTTTTAACGGTTAGAAAAAATTCAAACTTATCATCAGCATAGCTTTGCCCTGCATTGTTTACAT
Source organism: Chironomus striatipennis (assembly GCA_026123125.1). Classification (NCBI taxonomy): domain Eukaryota; kingdom Metazoa; phylum Arthropoda; class Insecta; order Diptera; family Chironomidae; genus Chironomus; species Chironomus striatipennis. The sequence goes on from CM047392.1 coordinate 28,518,843, forward strand.
ATTTTTTTGAAATATAAAATCGATGAATTAAGCTATTTAATGAGTGTTTTTTGATTTTTCAATATAAACGGCGGGAATAAAAACATTCAATGAAGCTATTAAAACAATTCCGAGCTTGCTACGAAGTCTAGATCAAGAGATAATTGGGACCCGAACGACCGATAAAAGTGCATGATTGAGCTTCCTTTTTGAAAACAAGTTTTCAAAAATGCGCTAAAAATTGTAGGAAATTGAATCATATTTTAGTATTGAAAAATTCATTAATGGATCTATTCTCATAAAGAATATTTAGGGGCTTAATGCGATATTTTATATAATTAAGAAGAAGATCAAACAAGATGGAAACAATGCTGAAAACACTACTCAAATTATCATTATGATTAATGAAATATTCACAATAATTAACATTATTAAAATATAATGTATGGTCTCTATCATCTTTAATATTAAATGAATGAAAATCATGAATACATAATTAATAATAAAATACATAAAAATTAGAAGTTTTATAACAATATTGTTTCACCACTGATGAACTTAGATACTACGCAAAATATCGATAAATACCCACCAAATACAATATCCGAATTCCTTTACACAAGGATAACGAACTGCTATCATGCTCAGTCGCTTAGATTTCTACTTAAAGCAATTACATAATGCCTGACAAAAAAAAAAATATCGAGAATATACACCTTTAATGATCAATTTTTTAATTAATTTCGTACATCCAATACATACCTTGAGTTTTGCTTCCAGTTTCAAAAGATGAAAAATTGAAGCAAGATTTAATTTAATGAAATCAAAATCCTTGCAATAAATTTGATAAGACAAACGATGAAAAGTACTTCCCAAAAATTATAAAATGTAGGCATTGAAATATAAAATCACAAGGACATAAAGTTAATATTGAAAAAAGAAAAAGATTACCTTCAACATAAAAATGCAAAACAAATTTGATTGTTAGAACTGCAAAATAAGAATATTAATAAAAAAAAGAACTAAAAAATACTTTCAAGATTTTTAATTGACTATTTCATCAGTTTCATGTAAATTGCAGCATGTTGTCGAAAATAGAAACAGGTAAATAACAAGCGGTTCTCAAACTTTTTCATGCACCGTGTGCAAACGATTGAGTTACAGATGCCAAATTTTTAAAATCATATCCACAAGATTCCCACACTCATAAAAAAAATTTAACATTTTTCATTGTTATTTCATAGTAAATTTTAGTTAACAATGAAATTGTTAAATTTGTATGAAGAAAAAATTTTTTAACTATTCTATCGTTAAATTTGTTTTTACTATGAAGTAACAATGATATTGTTACACAACAATCGTGATTGTTAATTTTACAATGTTTATAGTTAAAATTAAATTTTAAAAAACTTAATAAATCTTGACTTAACAATATTTAAAAATTTATTTAAAATGTTTAATTATTTAGTTTTCGATAACTGCTGCATTAATTTTCGAAAAAATTATGAAAAAATTATTTACGAGCAAAAAAAGTTAAAATTTTGACAAAGAAAATAAAGATTTACCCGTTCTAATTATTTTTTAAACATTAAATTATCATTTTAAAATGAAATAATTAATTAAAATTTAATAATATTTAAATTTAACAAAAACAATACTTAATTTATAGTATCATTTTTGTCAAGAAATTATAAAATAATTTAATCAGCAGCGGATCAAAGGATTATCATCGGCCTCTGAGAGTAAAGCAACGTTCACCCTATTTAGTAATTGGATGGGTGACCATTTTTTTCTTCAGAAAAATATTTAACAATAATCATTGTTAATTTTACAATTTTATCGTTGGCAAAAAGATTAACAATGGCCATTGTTAAAAATCAACTATTTTCATCGTTAACGCTATTTTAACTATAGCGTTGTTAAAATTTTCATACAAAACAACAATTCATTGTTAAATTTTTTTTTTCTATGGGTGCATTAAATTTTTAAAGATCAATTTTTAATGTCACATCAAGGAAATATTTTAAAATACTCTAAATTCATCCTTGAACAACTTAAAACTCATTAATGAGTTAAGTTCAAAAGCAAATGAAATTTCTTAAAGACATAAGGAAGCATGTACCGCAATACAAGAGTTGATAAGCAATGTTTGAGTCGACATGAGGCTATCTCACCCAAAACGAAAGAATGCAGTTTTTATTTTTAGAGTACGTAATTGACAACAACTTTCATCACTACAACCAGCTATAAGGAAATTACACATGTGCTAATGAATTCATTTTAGTTCTAATTTATGTAGATTGAAACAAACAGCTGATTAGCATATAAATAACAAAATATTTTCATCTCATTAAAATCAGAGGTGATGATAATTTACTTCTGGACTGTCCAAAGTATTGAACTTTGTGTTTTTAATATGAGTAAATCATGCCACTCATCTGATGATTTTAAGTGGGCCAATAATCCCTAAAATATTATCAAGTGGACCTGCCTTTATTTTTTTAAAATGATTATTTTTCGTCAGACATGCTGACATGCAATCGTAACTTGATAATCAAATTTGACAGACGAGAATGCAACATTAAAAAATATTTTTCATCAAAATATTATTATAAAGTTACTGATAACAATTTGCAGGGGAGATAGTCACATGAGTAGTGTTTTCAAGGGCTTTATATTTCAAGATAATTAATATTAATAATAAGCTTAAATTTCCTGAACTGTGCCTGTGCTGAATATATTATATGAAAATGTGAATGCATAGAAACACTCATTCATTCAATAAGAATGCATTTCCTAGCTGACTATTTGTAAAAGTTGAATAAACAAAAACAGTCATATCAATTTGTGCAGTTAGTGGAAGTTACTAGGGAGGTATATTATTCATTTTCAGTTTGTTTTTCACGTTCGTTCGAGTAACTTGTTATTATGACTTTATAGTAAAAAGTAAGAAGCAACAAAAAAAAATATTTTCCATCAAATCACAACATTTACCGTTTACATGTGTATGTCATAACGTATTTGAGCCTTTAGCCTTTGTATATTGTTCATACATATAGAAGGAAGAGACTTACGTTAAAGACATCACGAGTTTACGTTTAAAGTCTCAAAAAATAATAAAATAATTTATGACGTTGAGAAGATTGTGATTAAAACTAGGTGAGTATCTTGACTACTTATTAAAAAGTTATAAGACTGTCTCAAAGTTCTTTTTTTTGGAAGTGAATGTTTTGAAATAGTATTATGTGATACAGATAACAAGTTTTTCGAATGACCTCTGGATCGGTCTTTCTAACTGACCGTGAAAAATTCCAAAAGTACTTGCGCATTAATAGATAGTCTCTTTTTCGAGAGAAAGATACGTAAAAGTCAGAGAGAAAAAAAGATAAAGCTTAGAGTTGAAATGAGAGAAAATTCATTTACATTATAAACAATAGAAATTTCCCGATTAATGCTTGTTTATGTTGCAAATTATTCAGTGAAAATTTAACTCTATGCAAAATAAAATGAGGTCAATAAAATCATCAAAAAATATTTGATAAGGCAAGGCATGTCATCTTATAGCTAGAAACCCAAATATTCATATTTTTTGTTATGACACCGTTTGCGAGATGTTTATGTCTGTTTTAATCTACAATTAATTTTAAATTCTGGTTTATACTGAATCTACCCAAAAAGTGATTAAAAATTATCAATTTAAGGTTCAATTCATCAACCTTAATCCGGCAATTTCCTCGATGCTAAATAATATTTTATTTTATAATTTATGGTTGGACAAAAGTTGTTGAACGTCCATGTGATTCTTATGTGACATAGCAGATGTGTTTAGGCAACAAAAAAACGTTAATCATAAGCCAAAAAAAGAAGAGTCATATTCTTATCAGAAATTCCTTCCTTCCTATTAAATTCTCAACTATATTCAATTTGTTTCTATGGTTTTTTTGTTTACGTATATGCCAGACACAAAACGCAATTGGTACTTTCTTTTTCATCTTCTCATTCTCAGTATATATAGCAGTAAACATTAATTGAGTAGCATCAGTCTCGTGAAGTATTTAAAGTAGTGATAACAAGTTTTATAGACTCATTCTATTAAAATCTCTTGCCTAAGTAGTTTTACAACATTTTAGTATTGGAAGTTCTCGTTGAGACAATAAACGTGTCAAACTTGTGCAATTTTTTAAATCATCATAAATAATATTAAATTTGGTGCTAACAAACTTTGTGATAGAATCAAATCAATCAAATTAAATTGATAGTACTTGAACTTAGTAACTGAAACTGAACAGAACAAATTCCACAACAAAAATGAATCGGTAGGAATAAATTTTATTCGTCAGTAAAATAAAAAGCTTGTGCTAGTGATTTGCATGATTTTTGGTTGCCTCATTAAAATTTGAAAAAATAAAGCAATAATAAATTTAATACATTTTAAAAATGCATACAGCAGTGAAATTTATACTAATTGTGTTTTTGAACTTGCACATTTGCAGTTGGAACAAATCGTTAGTTAGTTTAGTGGCAATAGCTTCGTCGACTTCAAATGCTTCAAACTCATTGATACCTACAGTCATGCCTCAAATACAGTCATTAGTGCGCAACATTAATACAACAACAACAACCGGTTCCAAAATATCAGCTGATGGAAATAAAACAAAGCGTATTTCGGATGCCAAAAGAATTATCCAGTCATCTGACATAATTTGCTTTGATGTCGACTCAACCGTTATTGTTGAAGAAGGAATTGATGAATTGGCAGAATTTTGTGGAAAAGGTGAAGAGGTCGCAAATTTGACAAGAGAAGCAATGGGTGGATCTATGACATTTCAAGAAGCTCTTCGTCGTCGATTGGACATTATTAAGCCAACACAATCACAAATTCGACAATTTTTAATAGAAAAGCCAAGCACATTATCTCCACATATTAAGTAAGTCGAATATACATGATTATTATGACCTGACCCTAAATGTTTGACATTTGATCAGCTGATTGATTCTTTGTTTATTAAGCCTTACATTGTTGGCTGTATAATTAACAAACTGGTTTATTTCTAGGGATTTTATTGATTATCTTTATAGTCTCAACAAGAAGATTTATTTAATTTCCGGAGGTTTTCATTCTTTGATTGATCCAGTAAGCATTAAATGATGTAATTTGACCTAATAATGATCACATTTAATTACTTTTATAGATTTGTCAAGAACTAAGTATTCCAATCACAAACTTGTTTGCTAATAAACTTTTATTTGATTATAATGGAAACTATGCAGGATTTGACATCAATCAGCCAACTAGGTAATCATATCATGCTAATGGCACGTGCCACATGATTTTAAATCATAAATTTTTTGTATTCAAATCTAGTCGAAGTGGTGGAAAAGGTGATGCAATTGCTCAAATCAGAAGCTTTAACAACAGTCAATTAATCTCAAATAATCAGCAAGTAATTGTTATGATTGGTGATGGAGCGACAGATTTAGAAGCTTCTCCACCTGCAAACTTCTTTATTGGTTACGGTGGGAATATCATTCGTGAATCTGTGTATCAACGTGCTCAATATTACGTAACAGATTTTACACAACTGATGTAAATTTTTGTTGTTCCTTGCTATAAATTTTATGGGACAGCAGATCATGTCATTACTTCATTAAATTTCATTATTCGGATAGAATTGAAAAACAGCCTTCAAATTCAAAGTTTAATAATAAAATTAATTGTATTTATTATTTAATTTAATTTGGTGATAAGAAAATGTTTATAATTGGAAACTCCACCTAATAAGTGTATGAACTAATTTTAAAAAATTAAAATTTTAATAATTTTTGTCTGGAGCTGTGATTCTTAAAACTTGAAAATCAACTTTGCAGTCATGAAATATTTAAAAATGTAGGCACTGTTAAAAATAAAGGATTTAAGAATCATTGGCTTTGTTGACCAAACTGAAAAAGAATTAAGACAATAAAGGAATTAAAAAGATAAGTGATGCTTTGTTGCATGAATATTTCAAATCAATTTATTCTGTCTCATTTTTTTTTTTGTTTAAAGATATTTACAAGAGTCAATTTAACATACAATTCATTATCTCTTAATATACCTATTAAAAATAAGTTTATTCATTTTTTCATAGGGTTTTCAAAGGCCTAACAATATATGTTTCTCATTTATCGGATTATTCTCATCTTCTTTTGTTTTAAATTTTTCATTAAAAATCTAAATTATAATAATCATTAAATATAGAAATGAAAGAGTTTATAAATTTTGAAAATAGTTCATTCTTTTTAGCGCATTTTCCTCTTGGGAAAAGGACGCTATTGTCCGCACTTTGTCCGTCCGTCCGTCCGTCTGTCTGTCTGTCTGTCTGTCATCGCATCTCCTCCTCAGGGTTAAGCTTTTTTGATGCGGTTTTTGGCTTAAAATGTGTGTAGTATGTCTGGCTAGAGCTGGCGAAAAAATCAGCACGAATGGTCACTTCCTCTGCTGGAACCAGCGTAAAAAGTGCCAAAATTGCATTTCTTTATATGTGTTAGTGTGGTAAAATACACTAAAATGTTGACTTTTCAAAAACTCAGCCTTCCTCGGTTCAAATCCCACCGATGACAATTTTTTTTTTGCTTTTTTTGATACTTTTTTGATTTCTTATGACATATAATATTGAATCATGTCATAATTTTCTATTTTCACAATTTTTCCGAGTTTTTCCGACGATTTTTGTTAAAATTTTCAATATTTTCATAGATAATTAATTACTTTTTTTTTTATATTTTTTTGATATTTTAGTTGTTTAGTTTTCTATTTTCATAGATTTTTCATAGTTTTTCCGGAAAATTTTGTGAAAATTATAAAAACTTACACTTATATAAAAAAAAACCTCAATATAAATAATCAAATTGTCACTTAACGTTTTAAATTAAAGGTGTAGTAGTGGCGTAAGTGGAAGAGCGCGCGACTCCTGATTTGAAGGTCATGGGTTCGATCCTAGCCTCCGGCAAGTTTTTTTTTTGCTTTTTTTTACGCTTTTTTACTTTTTTGATTTCTTATGACATTTAATATTTATTTATGTCATAGTTTTCCATTTTCACGAATTTTCCAATTTTCCGAGCATTTTTTCAAAAATTCTTAATTCTTTCATATATTTCTCGGAAAAAATGATTTTTTTTACATTTTTTTATATTTTTGCTGTTAAATTTTCCATTTTAATAATTATGGGGTTTTAATTCTTTGTTTATTTACTGATCGCGGGAAAATGCGCTTTCGTCGGTCACGAGTGACCACGTTGATACTAGTTTTTTTAGTCCTTACTTTGTGATACTTAATATTTTTTAAACATTTTTTTACCTCATTTATTTATTCATTAATTTCAGATACACATAATTATTATTTTTTTGCTGCATTTTGTACATAGCTAGTACACAGTGCATTTATTATTTTCTATTATTATTTAGCTTAGAAATGTAAAAACTTGAATATTTGTGAATGTTATAAAGGGGGATCATTAAAAGTGAAGATCAAAAAAAGATGTAAAAGAAATAAAAAAAATGTATTTTTTAAGAATAAAAATTAATTGTTATTTAATATGCACAATCTCACAGAAACGTGAGTTGTCTTCACATCCTTTAATTATATATATTTTTGAATGAAATTCAACTTACATGGTAAAGCATCAATCATAAACTACGTCAACATTCTAGCTATTTTTTTATTTTTTTTTTCTTCTTATTTTTTCATTAAGATAAGATTACTTTCTACTATATGTTTAAAAAATTTTTTACAATTACAAGTCCTACCTTTCGTCAGACAAAACGATAAGAGTGACGAAAAGAAGAAACCAGTAATAACATTATTTCATCATTTTTTGGGCGAACAAACTAGTACAAGCTTATTTGTTATACAAAGGATTGTGAACTTTCTTGTCTCACATTCTGTCAACTTTTCTGATGAATTTAATCAAGCTATTTTTTTTAATGGGTGTGTTCCTGTACAGAAAGTTCTCAAACGTATGATAAAGTCACGAAATTTACTGAAAATAAATAGAAAAAAACATTATGTTAGTTATGTCCAGAAAGCATGTATTTAATAAATCATGGAAATCATACTTTTTCAATCGATTCTTTTTCATCGTCTTTGTTTAGTGCTGAATCTTTATTTTCATTATCAACTGTAGCCTCCACTTCTTTAGATTTTTCATCATTATTAGACTCGACTTCAAGAACGATTTTTTCTTCAGTTGTGGCAGTTTGGTTGTCAGCTTCTGCATTATTTTCAGGCGCTGTTGATGTGTCCTGTGAATTTTCTTCAACTTGCATAGCTGTTTCAGCTTCATGTGAAACTTGTTCCTGACCTTCTGACAATTCGACAGGTTGTTGAATAAAAATTTGTTGACCATCTTCTCCAGTTCCAGCCATTGTTACTGTTATTTGACCATCATTTCCATCACCGGCAAATGAAACAGATACTGGAATTCCGTCAGCAGTCGTTAATGTTGTCTCTCCATCAGCTCCTTGTTGCAATACTAAATTTCCGCCTTCTGTTTGAAGCATTGAAGCATCAATCAACTGACTCTCACCATTTTCATTCTGTACAAGAATCATTTGGCCTTGTCCGCCTTCACCAAATTGAAGTGTTGCTCCCTCATCGATTCCTTCACCATTTCCTTGTAATTGTACAAGAACTTGATTTCCATCAACTCCTACACTTTGTAACAAATGCTGTAATTGCTCTTGATTTGTTCCTTGTACAAGAATTTGATTTCCTTCCGCATCTGTCGTTAAAATGTGATTATCTAACTGTAAAAATTGTCCATTCTCGTCTACAATGAATTTCAATTGTTGTCCTTCGGCAGCTTGCTGCAATTCTTCGAGATCCATTGGAATCGCTTGACCTTGATCTCCTTGTTGATTTTCTGAAGACTGTTGCTGTTCTTGGCTACTCTGTGTATTTTCATCGTCATGTAAACTTGGCATGCTTACTGTAGCACGTTGATGCGTCTGTTCTGTTTCATTTTTATGAGAATCATCTCCTGTATCATCCAAATTTGGCATATCAATGCGAACCTTTTTCTGCAATAAATTAAAATATTGTTAATTGGGTATTTTAATAAAATAAATAATAAATGAAAAGAATTTATTAATTACCTCCTCATGTGGAATATCATCTTGTGGAATTGTGATGTTATATGTAATTCCACCGCTGTCTTGTGTTGTAATCAAGATATTTTCATTGCCATTATTCGAACCATTTGAAATAGTGACATTTTCAGAATGCATTTTCTCAAATATACTCTCCAAGTCTCCCTCTGTAATTTGAGATTTATTTTTGCCATAAGTCGTTTGTGAATCCTCAATGCGTACAGAGGATGGACTTTCGTGTGTCTTCATGTGTTGAGCATACAATTTCTTATTAACAAATGTCAATGAACACAAATTGCATGAATGAAACTCGATAAATTCATTAACACCATCCTGATCTTCCTCACTTAATGCTTCTTTAATGATATCAGTTAAAGGCTTCTGTACTGTTCCAATATTTTCATTACTCTTATTCATCACAATGACTTCTTGTTGTGAGACAGTCTTGAATTTTTCATGCGTTTTCATGTGAGCTTCAAAGACCTCACGTTTAATAAATTGACGATTACAAATTCCACACTTCATTCCATTTCCTGAATGTATTTTAGCATGAGTTTGTGCAGCTTCTCGTGTGGCAAATCTCTCTAAGCACATGCGACATTTAAATGGTCGAAGCTTCATATGATTACGCTGATGTTCAGCAAATAAATTTCGATCATTTGTTTTAAACTCACACTGTTGACAGCTAAATTGTGAAGAATTGCTGCTTCGAATGATTGTAGTCCTTCCTACTTGCTGAGAAATTGGAGATGAAACTGCCTTTTGTTGTTGTTGTTGCTGTTGAGGACTATTCTGATATGCTACACGATTAACTCGATTTTGTGGAGAAATAATAGTATTTGGTTTTGTCTGTTGCTGCTGTTGCTGTTGACCTTTACAAACGCTCGAATGTGGTTGAAAAGCATTAAGATCTGTAGTCTTAAAATCACATGCAATGCATTTATATAGCTTAACAGGACCGCGTTGTTTTGAATTAGCTAAATGCTTTAATTGACTTTCAGCTGTCTCTTTACTGACTGATGCTGGAACTTTACGAGTTGGAGACTCATCAATGCTATTATTTTGCCAGCGATAATTGTTATTATTATTATTATTACTGTGAACAGTAACAGCAGATGATTGTTGTTCGTTTAATCTTTGAATTTTCACAGGAGGCTCTTCAGGCTCCTCAATTCCATACTTTTTATTTATAAATCCTTTTAATCGTGTCTTAACATTCTGAATATCAGATTCGTACTTGTCCATTGTATTAAATAGTGTCAGACAACGCCTACAAATTACATCCTCTTCTGACACAATAACACAAAACTCATCGCCAACTAATCTGGCAAGTTTCTTTGTGACTTTCTCACGAGATGTACTGGTTTCAGTTTCTTTAAGGCTTGTCGGTGATCCCATAATATTTTCATCGCATATAAAACACTTTATGTTAGATTGAATTTGTGGAGATGCATAAATCGTTTGCCGAATCACTCGTGGTGAATTTGATGGAGATACGGTGACATTCGATAAATTGCTGACTTTATTCACGGCATTTAAACTTTGTGAATTGTCTCGTGGTTGAATTACCTACAAAGATTTTAAATTAATATACATTAATCTATGCACTAATATTAATCACTTTGACAAAGGTTTAAAATAAATTAAATTGAAATTTTTTAATTTAAAAAAAAAAAATGAAAGCGCGTCCCCTTTTTCTTGAAAGCGCTAAATTTAATTTATAATCTTCAACATAATCCATTAAATTTGAAACTTATTTAATTCCTTACACGACGCATTATCGTATTATGTTGTGGTTGCATTATTGTTGGCTGTACTCGCTTCATTATTTCGGTATATTTTTATTAAATTTATTCTCTTGCTAAACTAGTATTTTTTTCAATATGGACGACATGAACGCGGGGCTTTCTTTTTAACAATTTGAATTTTCTTCGACCGTTTCTACAAATTTTTACTTCCGCGCGTACAATGACTAGGTTTCTTATTATTATAACAACTTTTCAACCTCACGTTTTGTAACATACTAACTGTCACTCATTAATTCATCATAAAGAAAACTTTTTATCTTACCATCTACCTGAAATAAGAATTTGCAAACTTAATATCTATCAAAATAAAGGAGATAAAGGATGTGTGTGTGTGTGAGAGAGTTAATGAGAGACATAATTTTTGAAGAAATTCGAAACAAGAATCCAGTCAAGAAATTATTTATTTAATTTTTCTTTGTTAGTAACAATTTTTTACATGAGGAAAAATTTATATTAAAATTCTTTTTGTTTTTCAGTTTCAAATAATTTATGACATTTAGAATAAAAGATAAATCATAAAATAACATGATCATCTCAGAATACCAAGAAAGTAAGAATTTTTATGTATGTGTAACTAAAGAGTACTGTCGGTGATTAATTTTTCTATGAATTGATTTTTATTTTTTAGCGCATTTTCCTCTTGGGAAAAGGACGCTATTGTCCGCACTTTGTCCGTCCGTCTGTCTGTCTGTCCGTCCGTCTGTGGAGCTATCTCCTCCTCAGGTTTAAGCTTTTTTGGAGCGGTTTTTGGCTTAAAATGTGTGTAGCATGTCTGGCTAGAGCTGGCGAAAAAATCAGCACGAATGGTCACTTCCTCTGCTGGAACTAGCGTAAAAAGTGACAAAATTGCATTTATTTGTATGTGTTAGTGTGGTAAAATACACTAAAATGTTGACTTGTTCAAAAATTCATCCTTCCTCGGTTCAAATCCCATCAGAATCGGATTTGTTTTTTTAATCGTTTTAAATTTATTTCCGGTTTATTTGCTATACGCGGAAAATGCGCTTTCGTCGGTCACGAGTGACCACGTTGATACTAGTTTAATGATTTGTTGTAAAATGGAAATTTGTTTTGATTGAACTATCTATTATTTATCATTTAGGCATTTTTGCATTTTGAAATATCTATCGATTCTATTATCATTTCTGTATTATTGAGATACTCACATCCTTTTTTTATTTATTATTTTTTTTTTTACAAAAAAAAGGTAATATGAATGGTGCATTGATTGTACGAAATAATTAAATTAGTAGTCGTTTTTTAGTCGTTACTGTTTATAAAGATTATAAATAATAAAAAGGATTTTTTTTTTTGCTTTGTGTACATAATTTAATATGGGAAGAGGATCTTGAGGATTTATAACTGAATGCTTTTGCCGAAGAACGTGACATAAAAAACGGTCGTTTTGAATTTGAAAATTGTTGACCGATTTTTGCAAAACACATATTTAAAAATTTTTGTTTACTAAGTAAAATTCATTTTGTCATGCTTTAATTTTATTTCAATAATAATTTGAATAATATTGAAGCATGAAAAATTATATTTTACTTCGTAAACAAAAATTTTTAACTTTGTGTTTTGCAAAAATCGGTCAACACTTTTCAAATTCAAAACGACCGTTTTTTTCATATCACGTTCTTCAGCAAAATCGTTCAACTATCGTTGATAAATAAATGAAAGGAAAAATTAAAATAATTCTTCATGTTTATATTCGTTTTTTTTCTTCCTTTAAATAACTTTAGTTTTAAGCGAACGTGATAGAAGAGTCAACAATATTATTATTATTAGGTATTGAGTTAATAAATTTTTCATCGTTTCTTTTCTTACTTTTTGTTTTTTGTTTTAAAAGGTATCTCGGAAAAATTCGTATAAAATATCGTTTTTTTTTTCAATAATATTGTATTTCATATTTTCTGTCAAACAAATCTTGATGGATGAGTGAGAAAGTCAAGGATTGTCAAAGATGAGTTGAGAAACTTGCAAATCAGTGTAGTAGTAAATATGTGAAGGATATGGATATATTATGTATATTATATTATTAAAGCAAGTTTTGATTAAAAATAAACTAAAATAATTAAAAAGCGTAGCTGCCTTAACAGTAACAAAGCTTATATAATCGAGTCTTTTCGTGTGGATTTTCTTGAGTTTAGCAAGAAATTGTGGGTGGCGAGTATGTCTCTCAATTACATCCATAATTATTGGCAATCTATGAATTTCTCATCATCAATAGTATTCAAGTTAGTTCTCTTGTATGTTGTTTGTTTTTATCTATACAATTATTTTAATATGTATACGTCATATTTTTTGTTTTCTTTCGTTTTTTTTCTTAAGCTATGTACAATAAAAATTATAATGTGTTTCTTTCTTTTTTTTTTTAAATTAAATAATGCATTCCTTTTCTCGTATGAATTTTTTGTTTTACTGATTAGTGTTTTTGTGATCTCTTTTATCTCTTCCATTGTCGCTCTTATTATTAGGTTCATTATTTTTATCATTATTATTATTATTAATATTATTATTATTACTAATATTATTACTTTTACTAAGAGTAGCCTCCGATCGTGAAGATTGAAGTAATCTTTGTTCGCAATATAAAGGATATAAAGGAGTAGCGAGTGGAGATATTGGAGAAGTTATGCTTCTTGTGTATTCAAAACTATGATCGCTAGTTGAAAAATTTTTCGTTATGAATGATTGCTCACCGCTATCCTTATTATAATTTGTAGCGGAGCTTAATGAAATTGGCCTTCCCTCCGTTGTTGTTTGTTGCTTCGTACCACTGCGATGTTTAATAGGAAATTTATTAACCGTACAACTCAAATCAAGCTCCAATGTATTGAAGCGTCGCCTGCGAATGGGTTGTATGTTTTCAGAGCCAGCATTTTCCATTGGATCGTCTTTTTTTTGTTGATAACCATGAATCTCGGCCGTAACTTTTTGTGAACTTGACGGAGAATTTTTATTATTATTATTATTATTAATAACTGAATCAACTTCATCTTTGGTGCTTTTCGGAGGATCAATCAAGTTTTCGATACTGCTTTCATGAACACTGGCTAATAGAGGTGATTTAATAGAATGCAATTTATGTGATAAAGAAATTGCTTGTGATGATGATAATGATGAGGTATGATAACTTTGCATATTTGAAACATTTAAAATTTGTGAATTATTATTTGTTGTGGTATTATTATTACTACTATTATTATTATTATTATTATTATTTGATTGTGGTGATGACGTAGATGCAGATGGAAATGTTTTGGATGAATCCAATAACTTTTGATCGGCCAAACGTTGACGTTTTGAATTTAAAATCAAATCAATATCATTATTAAAGACATCATAGTTAAGATCCAAAAAAATTTCCTGAATGAAGCGACGCACAGACATCCTATAATTACATATTCCCATATATTTACAAACTTCTGAATAAAGACAGATATCTTGAAATGATTGAGGATATTTTTGTCTTAATTCCATCAAAATCTTTCGACATGTTTTAAATAAAATTGGATTTGCCATTTTTTGAAAGTTTCTCAAAATTATATTTGAAATGCGATCAGGCATATTTGTGTGGGCTGAGTCATCACTGATGACACTTTCTGGCGAATAAAATGACACATCTGAAGAATCTCGAGTCTTTCCGTTTGTCATTATTGTAATTTCTTTAGACTCTTGTATATTAAGTGATGTATCGACAAATTTAAATTTATTACGAACGCACATTAAACATTCATCCTTATTATGTCTCTTGGTTCCGCCACCTGAACTAATTGAACGAATCATACTCGATTGATTATCATTCTCAATTATATTCATATTCATATTTTGTTCAGTTGTTGTTATTGCTGTTATTGTTGATATCACTGGAGGACGTCGCTTAGTTCTTTTATTGCCTCCCGATAAATCTGATAAACTTGAAACAGTCGACTCATCGGGTAATTGTCCTAAGCTTTCTCCAGCATTATCTGTCTGTGGATATTGTTGGTTCTTTACGAGAATAGATGAAATTGATAAATTATTTGACTCAAGAGTCTCAATATCGTGAATATAACGTGATACATATGTTCCATTTTGTTGATCATCCGGAAATAACTCGAGGATGTTCCGTGGAAGACAAATTCCTTAAAAACATAATTTACATTTATTAATTTACATTAAAATTTTTTGCTTGGCAAAAATAAAGTTACCTCTATAACAAGGTCCTTTTGTGTCAACTTGCGTTAAAAGTTTTGCAACATATATATTTTTCTGAATATCATCATATCTATTAGAAATAAAGAATTTTAATGTAAAAAGTTTAGACACAAAGTTGTTAATAGTTCAATTACCCTGAATTATTGATTGCTTGAGATTTAACATTTTTCTTGTTTATTCTACGTTTCGAATCGATATTAAATGAATTTAGCAGACGATTTGTCGTTCTAGGATTCGCATCATTTTCAAATACATCTGCAAGTATGTCCTCTGTATTTGACTCACTTGGCCTGAGATTTTGTCTAATCATTCGTAGCTTCTTGTAGCCGTGTACATCCTGATTTGATATTTGACTCGTATCCTGAATTATATTTCCCGTCAAAGACACTCTTCTGAAGCGCTCATCTAGAACATTTTCAATTATTTATTATTTAGTTTTTTACGAACGCTTTACGAAAGGCTTTTAAAAAACTTTGAAAGCTAATTTTATATAAAATTTACTTACTTATTAATGCCTTTGTGTTGACTGAATCACAGCTACTTAACTCAGACGTATTGGAATCTCCTGAATTGAATCGTGTACGATTAGTTGATGTGCTTATTCTCATTATTCCGTCTGTTGTCTTCGACTCCGATAGTGATCGAATATGCTTTGTAGCACTGCTGGTTCTTTGATACATTTGAGATGGCTGAATATTGGCAGGAAGAGTACGCGATCGTTGAGTAGATGTTGTCATATTTAAATTAATGGATTCATTTAAATCCTTTAAAGATTTTATAAAAAGTTATATGAAAAAATGTTCAAAATCCTCGTGTTATTAATCGAGGGAATTAAGCACATTTTTGGCGCAGCGATTAGCAATTAATTTAATAGATTAAATGCAATCAAAACACTTAAGTTTATGCATTAAAACCGATATTAAATACAAAAAAAAATTTACGATTTAACGGTTTTTTTAAATTCAAAATTATCCGTTATAAAAAATTTTAAATTTTTAAACGCACTCTTTACGTTTTACCGTTATTTTTCAAACTTCTAAACGCACTCGCGTATTTTTGTATGAAAAATCAAAAATTAATTAATTGCTGCGTTTAAAAAGTTAGTAGCGGACCCAATCAAAGTGTATGATTGAGCTTCCTTTTTGAAAACAAGTTTCCAAAAATGCGCTAAAAAGTATAAATGCACTTACATCATCTTCTCGTATGGAGTCGTCATATGGAGTTGACTCCTCAATATAAAAAGATGGATTTAAATTATTTCCACTTAGATTAATCATAATACTCTCGTCCATAGTGCCGTAATTATAAGCAGGCATGTGATGATATCGAATTGGAGATGGATTTTTAAGGTGCCAATCTTCAGGTTCCAAAACTGGAAATTCATTATTACGATCATGTCGAACACTTAGCCAATCAAGTTTGTGTAGAATATTTGATCCAGCGACAGTTGTACTCATAAGGCAAATGACATTAAAAGCAGTCGAACGAATTGAATATACTTCAGCATATTTAGCTAAATTAACGACTTTTTCAAAAACTCTTGTTACTGGATTATTAAGGAAATCAATTCCATCACTATTTGTTGATACATGACCGAGTAGCCACAAAGCAGATTTAAGTTGAAGACATTCTTCGTCATTTGAACACTTGGCTTGTGATAAAATGTCAATATAATGCATAACATTTCCATGTTTTTGTAAGTATCCTAAACCCAGCTGTGTTTGTACAAGAGCCCCATAAAGATGACAAGGAATTGTCGTGGTCTTTATAACTTGTCGTGTCTGATTGAATGAATTACGACTCATATAATATCCATCTTCATTTCGTTGATGTAAAGTCATGGATGAATGAATCTCCGATTCAATAAACATGACATATTTCTTATTGTACACATTAATCCATAATTCTATTTCCTCCCTCACATTTGCCTTTGGATGATTTAAGCCACGCGGAATGGAATAAAATCTCATCATTATATATTTTCCCATTTCATGATATTTGTCCAATTGTGGCCAAACGTGTGCTAATTCCAATAAATAAATATTTTCATGACAAGCCTCTTCCAATATTTCCATTGTTGCTAACATAATAGCCCTATCTTTATCCTTTAATTGATTCATGATTAAAGGAATTCCATATTCTTCAAATGTTGGTAATCGTGCTCTTAATAAAACAAGTAAAAATTGCGTTGCATATAAGCGTGATGCTTGATTTGGGGATGACGTTAAAGCTCGTTCGAGAATCAATCGTGGTAAACTCTGAGTTGAATAATCTAATCCAGAAACAATTAACTTTACATAAATTGTGTGATTTGTATTTGCTACAAGATACGTTAGGTGCTTTATAATATCCGTATTTTTCAAAATATCAATGCCCTTCTTCGATCTACACATTCGTCCAATGAATAAGAAATATTGCTGGCACATTGTTGTATTCATGTGTGATGGCGAGAATAAGCAATCCTAAAATAAAAAAAAAACGAATTAAAATAAATTTGTGATTAATAAGGAAGTTATATAAATCAAGGTATACAAATGTGTTCATACAAACTATACTCGACCATACGTTTTTTTTTATTTTTTTTTCTGTTTGTAAACAAACAAATGAAAAAAAAAATATTTTGAAACAAATTTTGATTTTTAACTCAAATTTGTTCACTGGATCTTATTTTTTTTTAATTATAATAGCAACATTATCACATAAATTATCGTATCTAATGCTTTTTAATCACCAAAATTAATGAAAAGGCAAAATAATTGAAGAACAAAGTTTTTTAAATTTCTTTCATTGTGTTAGTGTTTACAAAAAATTTGAAAATTTCAAATTTTTAACCGGTAAAAACGGTAACATTTTTGTATGAACTCATCTGTATATATCTTGATATAAATTATTATATATATATATATATTACATGAGCTTTTTTCTTGTAGATTGCTTGAAGATTACTACTTATATCGGAGAAATAATCAGTTAATATTCTCATGTACTCTAATTCATCGATTTGTTCAAGCAAATAATCAATTAGCATGATTCCTGCATGAACATTTGGAGGAATAATTCTACCCATTCCGAGTTCCATATGAGAGAACTTGTTACTGCTTGGCTTAAAATATTGCGTTAATGTTTTAATAAATTTCAATTGATTCTCATCCAACTTTGTGCTGAGATTTCTATTTCGAAAAATGATTACAATGATCTCCCAATCCCATTTTGCAGGATCAACATGAGATAAAACTAATGAATCCTTAATCAAGCGCTCATTTTCTCGAAATTTTTCAAAGAATCCAACAACTTTTTGTCGTATAAGTGTTGATTTTTTCGCTCGTTCTTTACTCGTTTCGTTTTCACCACTTATGTTCAAACTTGTGGTATCGCGTAAATGTTCATAATAATAATTATAATTATTTGCATCGGCCGAGCCAATGGAATCGTGACGCATTCTTTCAAATAATGTAAGACTAGCAGATTTGGAAAGACTTTCAACAGCATCAATTTCACGTTTAAAGAGCCTCGATTTAATTAAATCACCATTCTGTATAATACAGTCAAGATATAGACTGCATGCAGCTGGACGATTTTTTATCATTGAATGATATGATTGCAGTGCCGATATTGCTGCCCTAGCCTGATAATTCCCTTGAGTTGCTTTTGTCACCAACATTGGTAATGGAGCATAATGATCCGGTGTATCGGACGGTAATGTCGTGTGTATTAATTGAAGTAATCTTGCCAATAATATTGTTGCACGTACAGATATAAATGTATCACTACTTATTATTACTTCGACTAAGGCATTGAGCAAACCGTTTTCAATGAAACAGTATAGGAGAAAGGCCTGATGTATTTCAGAAATGTTGGGCACTTTGTTGATAAAACTTGGTAAAACTGATCGACCCTCAAGAGCAACAAATCCTTCAGAAAGTCTCCAAGAATCTTGATAATCTGATGGATCGACAGCTGCAAGAGCAACAGAATATTCATCTGTCCACGTCGTTTGCGGAAGTCCAATTAAATCATACATAAAGTCCAAAATGGCTTTTCGAACTTCCAATTGATTTAGGTACAGAATATCAATTACAGCTTTCAAACCTGATGCTTTATTTGGATTACAAAACTCGATTGTACCATTAAAGCTTCTCAGGACAGATAATAATGCTAATCTCGAGCATTTAAATCTCAATTCACGTGCATCTTTATTTTTATCCCATAAACGATACGTAAAATCGCAATACGGTGCTGCAAGACAATCTAATCTTATTCCCGATATCATACGTGTTTGTGGATATTCTAATAAATGCAATAAAACTCCAACTAAACTTTCACAAATTTTTGGTGAGTCACATTCCAAGATATTCCGAAGAAGCACGGAGACACCATTTGAAATGATTAATAATGTTGGATTTAAAACACCCAATTCCGATAAAGTTGCCAAGCATGCTCGTACTATACGATCAGGTTTTGCACCGTCAATCATCAGCGTATCAGCTAAAGATGTTAGGCATCTTACAATTTTTGGTGATAATTGCTCTGGTGATATTAGAATCATTTTTCTAATCAATTTTAATGCCTGTATCCTCTCATCTTCATTCTTAACAACTAAATCGAGACTCCTGCACACCAGAATTGGCAATTGAAGGTTGTTAAATATCTAAAAAAGGAAATTTCAATGTAAAAAAAAAACAACATCCAGATTAGACACAAGACAAATAAGTAGGTATCAAAAGAATGTACGCTGAAATAAAATTTGAATTTATTGCTCATTACCTGCAAATCATTTGGTGTTTTTAGTAAATATCTTGACAATCTTAACGTAGCAGCTCTAATTTGTGGACATGATGGATGTACAAAGTTTTTACTTAGGCTAAAAAAGAGAGGAAAAACAAGTGTATGATAAATCGTCAAGTCGTACATAGAAAAAAAAAAAATACAGCAGAAGAAAAAAATTTTTGAGATATATAAAAACGTAATTAAAAAAATATTGAAGACTATATTTTTACCAGTAAAGTAACTCCTCTGTTGTAAATATATTGTTGCTGCTATTATTAATTATTTTGGTACATGAATTAATTGCAGATAATCTTTTCTTCTCATTTGTGTTTTGATTTGATATTAAATAAAAATATTCTATTATGCTACTTCCCGAGCCATTTAACTCGCCATAATTATTAATCGACTTCATATCATAATTATTTATTACAAATTTACACTTTTTTATCGTATAATACACGCTTAACTTAATTAAATATACTTTTTAAATTTTTCTAATATTACTCGTAAAAAAAGTTGAAATAGGGCAAATCCACAACTGATTTTCACAACAAATTCTTTTCACTTTAATTCACTATTAAAACGAGCGTTCTATGGCTCATTGGACATTTTTTAATAAATGTTGTAATAAATAGATCACATTTAATCGTTTAATTCTATTAAAATTAAGTAAATTAGCATTATTTACATGTAAATTAAAATCGTTGATTTAAAAGAAACTTTTTAATTTTTAATTTAAATTTTTTCTGAACGTTAGAAATTGAAGTCGACATAGTTGTTATCCCCTCAAATTAATAAAAAAAAAATTGTTTTTAAGAAATTAAAAACTTTATAAAAGTAACATAATTAACTTACAAATATGGCAGATCCAGTTCTCATTGATATCTCAAATGCATTCTACATCGGAAATTATCAACATTGTATAAGTTTAGCAGAGAAAATCAAGGTAAATTTGAATAAAATATAAATGTATGAAAATCTTCCAGCTCATCATTAAATATAATTTCAACAGAAACCGATTTTAGAGAAGGATATCTTCATGTATCGATCATATCTTGCAACTAATCGATTCCGCATTGTTCTCGATGAAATCAGGTCTGTAAAATTGAAATAATTTTTTTTTAACAAGTAAATTATACTTCATTCTTTACTTTTTTAGTCCATCAAACAGTGGTGACTTACTGTCAATTAGATTATTCGCGGATTATCTGATGAACAAGAACAAGTTTGCTGATTTAATTGAAATTTTCGAAAAGAAAATTTCTGAAAATGACGACATTCATGTTGTCTGGAAAGTCATTGCAAGCATTATGTATATACAGGAGAATCAACTTGAGGAAGCATTAAGAGTTTTAAATGCTACAAATGATTTAGAATGTCAAGCTATTCAAGTTTATGTTTACTTGAGAATGTGTCGTTTAGATCTTGCTAAAAAGATTCTCACTGCAATGTCTGAAAAGAATGATGATGATACTTTGACACAATTGGCACAAGCTTGGATGAATATTGAAATTGGTGGTGAAAAGTTGCAGGACGCTCATTATATTTTTGATGATTTTAAAGACAAATTAAGTTCTTCAGTGCTACTTCTCAATAATTTAGCAGTTTGTGCTATTGGACAGCATAAATTTGCTGAAGAGGAAACAGCCAATTATTTGAGAGACGGACTTGACAAAGAACCAAATAATTATGATCTATTAGTCAACTATATTTTCCTCTCACAGCAAACAGATAAAAATGCAGAAGTAACCGTTAATCGTTACTTATCATTATTAAAGGAAACGTGCAAGAATAGTGAATTGGTTGATGAACTTTCTAAGAAAGAGACAGAATTTGATCGGCTATGCCAAAACTTTACTTTCAAGAGAGCTGAAAAAACTACATCTTAAAATCATATTCGATAATAGGGCGATTCCATGAGTGATAAAGTGCGCCGAAAATTGAAAAATAATTAATATTTCTCTAATTTTAATGATTAAATTGAACTTGATTGATTTAATTTATGTAAAATTAAATTATCTATCTATCTGTGTACTTTTTAAGTCGTTTAAATGCGTCTAAATCGAATTATTTAAGTTTTTGTAGCGTCAATCTGTTAACATTACAAAAAAATTGAAAAACAATTTTTAGATTTTTTCAATAAATACAGTGTTAGACAGTCCAAAAACATATTAAACTCGTAAGAAAGCATTAAACACGTCTTATTAGGTGATTTCTGAATGCTATAATGCATTCATTAACTAGAAAATTGAAAAATTAGCGTCAATCTGTTAACATTTCAATACACTTTGGAAATTCAAATTTTCAAAAAACCGTTAAATTATTAAGATTTTATTTGTTTATTGATATTAAATCATGATTAATTTCTCTCCATGATGTTTAGATAAGCTATTAAAGTGAAAATGAAGCATTAAAGCTTGTGTTTCATCATCTAATATTCGAAAAATGTTAAATTATTTTTCTGACAAGTAGAGAAAGAATTACAACTCAATTTTCTCAGTTCCCTTCACTCATGGAATCGCCCAATAATGCATGCTTTATTTTTGTATCATTAATATATAATATAAAAATGTTTCCAATTAGTTTATTCCAACATTTAAAAATATAATTTAAGTCACAATAAAAATTTAATCAATTTTGAAGAAATCAATAAAAATATTCTAATAATGGTTCTTTTATAAATTACTAAGGCCAATGAATATAATATAATTAGGTATATTTATAAGTTCTTTGTTTTATAATTTTTCAATTTAATTTGAAAGCTGCAGTGAAAAGCTTTAAAAATCTTCTATACAATCGATGCTGTTGAAAGTAGTACGATACTCGTTGTTTCAGATTAACTTACTTAGGTATTTTCAAAAAAAAAAAAGAACTTAAATTTTAATTATTTGTAGGTATATAAATGAACATCTCTGTTTCTTTCTTAAGTTTAGGTCACTTTTACGTGCAATCTTATGGCTTTAAAGCTGACTTTACTAATAACGAAGACTGGTACAAGCAAAAGGTAAAAGAAATGTTTGAAAAAAAAAAAGGATTTTACTTAAAAAGACAAAATTAGTTAACAATGACTATGTTTGAATGTGATTATAAGTTTCTTGTCTATTTTCAGAAAGAAGTTTTAAAATTGTCATTAATTCATTTCACCATGAACTCTGAACCTATAAAGGCATGTGTATTTTGAATTTCCATGATTTGACTCAATTACCAGCTCTACAAATTGATGCGGTTGATTAATATCCTTATTTTGGACGGGAAAGTATTGAAGACTTGGAGCATCATTTGATGCTGAATAAAAGTAATTTCCAAACAAAATTGGATCTTTATCAAATTCACTTGTTAAACCCTGAAAATGTAAAAAAAAAATATTTTATTTAGAAAAAAGATTTATAATAACTTAAATAAAAATTCACAAATGACCTACCCAAACAGAAAAGTTGTTAGGTGCTGAATCAATAACATTGTTTGGAGCATTTAATTTAGGAATATGTTCGACAGTAAAACCTGTTACTTTTATGAGATTACTAAGCTTAATTACGAGAAAACCTGGAAAACCTTGAAATGCCCAACATTCACCTGGAGAAATTGTAGGAGATATCACGGTTCTTGGTGTATTTCTCGGATACCAAATTGGAATCCCAAATATAGAAATTTCAGCACTTCGTGTTCGATAATTTTCTGTACATCTTGTTGATATAATTTCTCCACCAGCAGATTCAAGTGAGTAATCAACCAGACCTGTTTTATCTGCATCATAGATTGCAAGTATTCCTTTTACAATTTTAATCACATCAGCTTCAGTTAAAATTCCTCCTTGAACGTTTAAATTTGTACTTTTAAGTTCCTCATTCTTCTGTTCTATTAGAATTTTAATTTGATTTTTAAGTTTTTCATTCACATCTTCCATAAAAATACCCGCATTTTTATCAATTTGTATCGATAAAGCCTCATTGAGTTTTATTTCCAAATTTTGTAGATGCTGTTCCAAATAATTCTTTGCAACAAATGTACTTTCAATCCATTCTTTAAGTAAAGCTTCATCACCAATTTCAGGATTTTTAAGTCCTAATATATTTAAAAGACTTTTTCTAACACTCAAATCTATAGATGAATAGTCTGAGAAGGTTGCAAATTTATCGTCAATTTTCATCAATATACTTTTTATTGCTTCATCATTTTCCTTCTTAATTTGAATTAAATCATCAGAAATACTAGTTTGTCCAATTTTAAGTCTATTCAATTCATCATCATAGGCTGCAAATTTGTCAAAAATTTCAGCTTTAATTTTCTCCACATCGGAATTGACAATCGTTTTTATACGATCATTAAGAGTGACAATGATCTTGTCAAGATCACGATCAATATTTTGTGTATCAATATTCTTTTGTTGACTCATGCTTACACTTGCAATTGACTTTATTTTCTCAATATTTTCCTGATTATTTAGAGATATCCTTGCCAATATACTCTTCTCCTTTTCATCTAAATCATTATTTAATTGCACTTTTATTTGGTTCACGATAATTTCCATATCTTTGGCTGTAAGATGATATTCGTATTGCTTTAAGGCATCTTTTAAGTGAGTACCTATTGTAATCACTAATCGATCATTTACATCATTTATTAATATGTCATTATTTAGTTTAAGCTTTTCCTGAATTGTATTGTCAACATAGTCATTAATATACTTTAAAAGAATGTTAAATTTTTCGTCGTCCAATTTAAAGTCTGGTTTTTTGGGCGATGAATCACTTAATAATCCTCCAAAAAGAGCTCCAATGTAGAGTAATGGAGATAATATCCATCCAAAATTTAATTGAGGTAATGATGGCAAAGAAATATTTGAGAAGTATTGAGTTACAGAATTTAATTGTTCAAGTCGATAATTTTTTGAAGCAATAAAGTTGTTATCCTCAGATAGAAGAAATGCTGAAATATATTTTTATATAACTTATGTTATCATGCTATGAACTTAACCCACGTAGCCAAAATCGACGTAAATGGACGATTTTAGGGATAGTACATTACACGTCGATTTTACGTCGATCTGTCTTGAGGCATCATATACTTTACAAGAGTAAGCAGAAATCGCTCATATAAGTCCCGATGAAATTTCATACATAATGTGAATAACTAATGTAATTGATTAAATGTATTATTCCACGTGCGTGAAGTGATGGCTTCAATTTTGCAAATTCAAAGTCCTTAATAATGTTTATTGATGGATTTTGAGTTTAAAAATTTATTATTGAAATTGACGTGAAATCTTCTATTTCCATATTAGCATAATGTCCCATGTACGTTCCATGGAATGTACATATGGAAGATTTTAATGTAATACATGAAATCTTCCATTGATCGACGTTTGGTTACGTGGGTAAAAGCAAAAAAAAAAAAAAAAATTGGAACTTCACATCCTTCTTCAAAAAAAGATTTTCAAATTAATTTAAATGAAAAGAATGAGCAAGAAGCAGAAAAGATTATTTTTTCATATTCCGTGCTGATAACATTTTGTGGATGAAAGAGCTTCAATGAAGAAGGATAGAAGTTCAATGATAATAATAAATAGAAAAATGAAAGAAGTATGCAGCAATTAGATTCTTAAAATTTCCACTCACCTTTTTATGTTATTTTTTTTTCTTATCTTTTAAAGCATTTTATTTTACTCTTTCATAAATCAAAAAGTCAACAAGTTAGCATTTTTTTTAGTATAATTTTCTTAAATTTTATTTAAAAATTTTTGATCATGAAACAAAAAAAAAGTATCCTATAAAAATCTTTCTTTCATAATTTTTGTTTTTTTGTTTTACATCTTAATTATTATTATATGTATAGGACTACTAGATATATAAATGATAAAGGATGAACAAAATTCTTTGTTGTTACAAAAACAAAAGAGTAATTGATTCAATTGATGAGTTTAGTCAAGCCCACATAATTTTTTCTATCCTTCTTCTATGATGCTTTTCTTATGATTTTGGTATAAATGTTTTTTTTTTATGTTATTATTGTTCATGATGCAAATATGTATGGTTAGTATCGGTGATGATATGTATGGCAATTTATTGTGGTGGGTTTTTGGGAACTTGATGAATTTTGTATTTTTTTTTAATTTTTATTATTTTTTAATGAAAACATTTCCTTAATCTTTTACTTTAAAAAAATCATATCTTTTATGTGCTTTGAAATTTTAATTTAAATGAGATTTTATGCAGTTTTTAAACCTTTTTCCATCTATCTCATAATTACACCTACATATTAGTGTTAAATTTTAATTATTTTAAAAACTATTCTTTATCTTTTATTTTGTTCAAAATTAGATTTTTTTTTCTTAGTGTCTGTCAAATAAATCTGTACTTTGAAAGTTAAATCTTGCCTATTAACAATCTTCATTCTTCTCTTTAAATTACTTTTATTTGATGTGATCTTGTGACATCAAATTAAATTAAAAAATTTATTTTTCAACAATTTATTTAATATTGAAATTTTCATTCCAAACAATTTGGATTTCATTTAAAAGGCCCATTGTAACACCACGAATTTTATCTAAAAATTCGACTGATGTTGACTTTATTGATCCAAAAGCATCAGAGGTGTAATTGATGATTGGATTTAAAAAGTCGAAAGAAATTGATGGCAATGAGAAATTAAATTCAGGCCACTTGAACCATGCAGGAAGCTCGAATGAAAATTCTGGCATTTTAAGCCATGCAAATGAAATTTCTGGCCAACTGAATGAAAGTTCTGGTAAATAAAATGAGAAGCTAGGCAAACGGAACCATGAAGGTAATGAAAAAGATGGCCATGAGAAGCTAAATTCTGGAAATTTAAGCCATTCAGGCCATGAAAATTCTGGCAAGGAAAATTTGAGGAAATCAAATGATACTTGCGGCATTGAGATAGATGGAAATGAAATTGACGGCATTGAAATTTCCGGAAATTTGAGCCATTCAGGCCATGAAGGCAACGAAAATTCTGGCCATTTAATAAAATCAAAAGATATTTTTGGTATTGTAATTGATGGAAATGCAATTTTAGGGAAAGATATTTTAGGAAATTGTGGTAGAGAAATTTGAGGAAAGGAAATGTTTTGTGGAGGATCAAGATAAATGTAAGTTCCTGTAAATAAAACGAGAAATAATATTGTTTATGTTACAAGTTCCAATTTTTCTTCATTTTGGTTGTTCTAAAATTAAAAAATAAATAAAAATTTATCACTTACCACCAAAAAGCATCAATGGAAAGACAATTAATAATCCAATCAAAAATCGTTTGCGCTTTTGATTTTGCTGAACATTTTCAGAGCGTGTATAAAGAAGCCATGTATCCAAACACAAAATTGTTGAGATGAACAGGTAAACTTTGCTTACGCATAACAAAACAAATCGTTGAATAAAGTTGTAAATGCTTCGCAGAAATCCTATTAAAAATATTTATAAATAAAGAAAATAAAAATTTATTGATAAGAATTTTTGATCAGGTAATAATAATAATTCATACCTTGATTATGATGTCTTTTCATGGGTGTATAAGAAAGGTGTTGCTTGGACCCATAAGTAATTCTTCGTTTTAGATTTGAGTACGAAGAGGAAAAGACGGTTACGATAAATGTAACAAATCTGAAGAAAACATTCTTTTGAGAATTGCGTCTTGCTGACAAGTTTCTATAAAGGTCAGAAACGTCAACTTCATCTGCCGAATCATATTGTAAATCTGCTGACTTCTTTTGATATGACATATTGCTTAGAAATTTACGTCGAATGAAACTTTCTTCGGATGGATTTTGTTGAATCATGGCTTCAATGCGATTTTGATATTTGTCAAGTGATTTACGAGACATGTTAGGCATAGCGACAATTCCAGCACCAAGTTCCCGTCGATGAGGTGATAGCTCCGAATAAGTATAGTCAGTTTTTGGAAACTTATTCCAATACTCGCCAGCCTCTTTATATTCTTTGTAAGCGGGATGAAGATTGAAATCAACATTTGCAGTTGGAGAGCTACTTTCATGTGTTGTAGTTCTCTTTGTACGTTTGGTAGATAAAATTGGCGTACTTGTCTTGATAGCATTAAATATATTATTGAATATACTTTGACTCTCTGGAATTTCAGATGCTGCTTCATTATTAGATGTCGTATAATTTGTGGTCTTTACTGATGTTGATTCTTCGCTGTTTTTTTCGTCGGTACCATTAATTGTCTGTTTTGTTGTCTGTACTATTGTGGTTGTCGTAGTTGCTGTTACTGTACTCTTTGATTGCTTGCTATTGCTGACTACTGTTTCTATCTGAGTTTCTCCAGATGTGTCAGATTGAACATTCTTTGCACTTCGACGTTGACGCTTTGGCCTTTGTGAAGGCTGTGACGATACTTCAATGACATCTTCTTCTTCTTCAATAAGACTGACTGATGGAACTTTTTTTGCTCCTTTAGCGTCACCATTTTCATTTGATAGCAAACCTGGTGTTTTCGATCTTGATCGACTACGAGTTTCAATAATATCCGACATTGTTATTATTTTTGTTTTTAACTAAAGTTATGCTCTCATATATTATTTATAATCTATTGATAAAAAAATACAAAAAAATATATAAAGATTAATAAATTAATTGTTACGAGATATCGAGATTTTTTTTTAAAAAAAAGAAAAAAATGTCGAGAGAAACCTTATTTTTACGCGCGTATCAAACAAGAGAATAACTTGAACATATATTTAAAGAAAATGAGACCGAAATATGCCTGGCTTCTTTGCTACTTATTGGAAAGTTCATCATCTTAATGTTTATTTTTAGCTCCCTCTCTCATTTCTTCGAATTTGTAGTTTCTATCAATGTTTGGTGCTCAAAATGTGTTATGTGTAATCATACAAAATGCATATCATCCAATAACATTTAAAAACCATTAATACATAGACAAATTTGCGTTTCCAAAACAAAATAAAATAAATATGCAGTAAAGAGACACGCGATCATTTCTCAACATTATCTTCAATAAAACTTTATCTGAAGAGTCTTCTTTTTATTATTATTATTTAATCATGAATAGCTCTCGTCTAATTTTAATTCCGTTGGTCGTCGTCGACGTCTTGTTAAATGATGCGTCGGTTTTTTACGCATACCAAATCATAGTTATCAAAATTATCAGTTTTTATGTACAAACAAACAGGTAAAAACTTTACAAGTAATTATTTATCTTAACCGCCAAGAAATAAACTTACGCTCACAAGAATCATGACATTTATACATTAAGTATATAAGGAATAAAAAGAGAATCAGAGAGCCATAATGTAGAAAACGGCTTTTTTGAAGGAGTGTTTTTGATAACTTTTTTTTAATTTTAATTTTTCACTTAAAATAAATTTAATCCTTACCAAATTTTAGTCACAATTTATTGATTCTTCCTCAAACTATAAATTACAACTATTTAATATAACAGAAAACACCAATTACTCGCTTAAATTTAATATTATTTATGACAATGATTTTTCGAGCTATTTAACATGACGCTCATATAGTTGTGCCCCTGCAAAAGTTTCTGAGTGACTATTTAAAAAAAACCGTTAAATTAAATGTTTTATATCCTCTCAATTTATTAATTGAAACAACTATAACTCTTAAGTTAAAAGTTTATTTAATATCAACAATAGAACTAAATTCATAAATCAACTTAATTTTGCTAATTTTTTAATCAAAGTGAAATGACAGTTGAATTAGTTTTTTTTAAAAAAAAAGTTTGTGTCTTCTCGGAATTAGCTAACTTGTCGGTCTGTCTCAAAGTTTTTAACGGTTTATTTAAATTTGAAAAACACAAAAAAATATTAAAATAAAGGAAATTTTGAAAAATTTTTAAAAAGCTGATTTCTAATGAGTATAGAGATAGTTTAATTAATAAAATATAGAATAAAGACAATTGTGAAGCATTTAAAGATGGAGCATATAAGAATACCAAAGGTAATAATGTGAAAAATATGTTAAAATCTGTGAACAAGTTTTTATGATAATGAAATTTTGTATATTTTTTAAAAATTTGATAAGAATACAATAACTTGTTTGTTTTATATGGTATTTAATATAACTAGTGGAATAATTCTGACGATATTGTATGACATGAATTGTTCTAATATGTATTATTAAAAATTTATTGATAAAAGTTAAAAATTCTGATAAGATCCATATTCAAGGCATTTGTATTGTGCTGTGAAATGCAATTAATGATAGCTAGTTTGTAGCAATTGAATACTCTATAGCACATATAAAATGAATTTTTAATTATCTCTAATGGAATTCATATTCATATAAGTGAAATATAAGTTAATAGAAATTATGTACTCAAAAATTTGGAAAATGAGAGTTTTGGGGAAATTCTCTCTTCTGGAAAATTTTACTCTCAAAATTTTCATTTAAGGATCATTAAGGAAAATCAATTCAGAAGAAAAGGAAATCCCGAAAAAAAACTTATTAGTAATTTTAGATCATCGTAGCTAGTTAGATCAATTGAAAGCAATGAGTAGATTTTCAGATTATGAAAATGTAGCAAGTTTTAGTGACTTTAAACAAAATTTCGATTTAGTATCACCTGAAGAAATTCAATACTATAGTGATTTATTAGTTCATGATTTTGAAGAAATAAATCGTAGATCTTGCATCCTCGGAATAAGCTTGCCAAAATTATTAGTTGACTTTAAGAAATGGCTTGAAGAAAATTTAACTTCTGAGCAAGAATTGGACATTCCAGTTTTCTTTCGCGACATCCTTATGATTAGAAAGGTGATTGATGATTATGCTTGTTGTTACGTAAAATGACATTGTTATATTAGTTCAATAAGATTGAAATAGCTTTAAAAGTCAAGAGATTAATAAATATCGAAAATTAAACTTTATTTGTAGGTCGAGAATGTGAGAATGATTGATAGGTATAATAGCAAAAATTCAATTGTTGGGACGCTCTATTTGACAGCAACTCATCTTATTTTCGTTGATCCAGTCGCTAATAAAGAGACATGGGTAAAAACTAATTAAATATTTAATGAAAATTAAATGATTATAAATGCATTTTATTTTGCGTTATAGATTCTTCACATGCACATTTCAAATGTTGAAAAACAACCATTGACAACGACAGGATCTCCACTACTAATACGTTGTAAGACATTTTTATCTGTTACATTTGTCATAGCAAAAGAACGAGAATGTCATGACGTTTATACAACATTGACTAAATTATATCAGCCAGGTAACTACTTCCTAATAATACAGCTAATATGATTATTGCTAATCCCTTAACTTTATTTTACAGTAAGCTATCAAAATCTGTATTGTTTTCAGTATACGTCCAGTACTGAGGAATTACAAAAATGTGCTGGATGGGATTATTTTAAATTGGAAAATGAATTTAAGCGCATGAAAGTTCCAAATGAAGAATGGCAACTATGCAAGATGAACAAAAATTATGAATTGTGTGATACATATCCAAATCAGTTTTATGTACCAAATTCAGTTGATAAATCTATACTTTTGGGAAGTTCTAGATTTCGAAGTAAAGGTCGTTTACCAGCATTAACGTATCTTCATCCCAATAAAGCATCAATATGTAGATGTTCGCAGCCATTAGCTGGATTTTCAGCTCGTTGTATTGAAGATGAGCAATTATTACAGGAAATAAGAAAAACTAATCCAAATTCGAATATTTTATATGTCGTTGATACACGACCAAGAATGAATGCATTAGCAAATCGTGCTGCTGGAAAAGGCTATGAGAATGAACTTTTCTATGAAAATACTAAATTTCATTTTTTGGGCATTGAAAATATTCATATTATGAGAGCGAGCTTACAAAAACTTATCGAAACGTGTGAACAGAAATCAATGAGTGGATTTTTATCAGCACTAGAATCATCTGGATGGTTAAAACATATTCGTTCTATGTTAGATACTTCATATTTTATTGCAAATGCTATTTATAAAGGTATATCAGTCGTTGTTCATTGTAGTGACGGATGGGATAGAACATCGCAAGTAACATCATTAGCTTCAATTATGTTAGATCCATATTATCGGACAATAAAAGGCTTTCAATGTCTTATTGAGAAAGATTGGCTGTCATTTGGGCACAAATTTAGTGAAAGATGTGGTCATTTAAGTACCGATCCAAAAGAAATTTCACCAATTTTCACACAATTTC
This sequence comes from Chironomus striatipennis, assembly GCA_026123125.1. Taxonomy (NCBI): domain Eukaryota; kingdom Metazoa; phylum Arthropoda; class Insecta; order Diptera; family Chironomidae; genus Chironomus; species Chironomus striatipennis. The sequence continues at coordinate 28,550,900 of CM047392.1, forward strand.
TTGATAGTGTATGGCAAATGATGCAACAAAGAATTGATGCCTTTGAGTTTAATGAACGATTTCTTTTAATATTACACGATCATGTCATGTCTTGTCAGTTTGGAACATTTGTTGGAAATTGTGAAAAAGATAGAATAGACTTGAAATTATCTGAAAAGACATTTTCATTGTGGGGATTTATGGCAAATCATATTAATGAATATCAAAATCCATTTTATAAACCCGGAGAGTCATTAGATGACATTTTAGTGCCAAACTTAGCGCCTCAATGTATTAAATTTTGGCGAGGCATGTATAGTCGATTTGAAAGTGGAATTCATCCAAGAGAGGATGTAAGTGATTTATTACTTGCAAGTAAAGAACATTGTTCTTCCTTAGATGAGCATGTACAGCATTTAACTAAACGTATTGGAAATTTGAAAAATTTGATATCCAAGTCTGCAAAGAAACTCCAGACAAATGGAGCAACTTTATTACAAAATGCAACTGGAAGAGCTGATAATAAATTTAATTATGACAACAAAAAATTAAGTGAATTACAATCAGCCGATCATGATCATCCATTAAATCCTTTAAAATCTGACAGTTATTGTTTCTCAAACTTGTCTGTTACTGACAATAGTTCCGAAGAAATTGATCAAATTAATGCTGAAATTAATTCAGTAGCACTAGATTGGAAAAGTCTTCGGAGTGCAACAGCTTGTGCATGTTCAACGCCATTTTCCCAAGAAATGAAGAAAACCCATTGCTGGCGATGTGGTGAAATTTTTTGCACTAGATGCATTGATAAATCCATTCCACTACCCGGACATCATTCCAAAAAACTTGTTCCGGTTTGTAGAGCTTGCTTCAAATTAGTAACAACTATTAGCCCGTAGATCTGTTTATATTTTCCTCACAATGTTATTATTATTATTATATTTTTTGTTTCAAAACAAGCTTTTAAAAAAGTCAAAATAAATGCATGCTTGCAAGACCTATTCATATTTTAAACAAATAAATTAAATTGTGATTTAAATAATGTTGATAAAAAAAGTGTACAATTATCAAAATAAATAATAATATTTTAAAGCTAAATTGCCTTCGTAACTGTTCACTTTATTTCCAGAAATTTTAGTACAAAAATATACTTTTTTTTACGTTATTAAAAAAGCAACTGGCATCCTTAAAATTCAATATTGAACATAAAGTATTTGTGGCTTTTACAGGCATTGAAAGGAACTGTTCTTTGTCCAGTATTAAATCCATCCATAAACTTCATTTCCTCTTCTGTCAATTCAAAATCAAAGATTGAAATGTTCTCAACAATTCTTCCTTCGTTTGACGATTTAGGTATTGGAACTGTACCAATTTGATAGAGATAACGTAAAACAATTTGACCAGCAGTTTTATTGTATTTTTCTCCAATTTGCTTTACTCTCTCATCCAAGATTGCAGGTTTTGGTAAGGAATGATCCTTTTCAAAATAATGGGGTCTAGTCATTGGTGAATATCCCACAATTACAATGTCCCTTGCTTTACAAAATTCAATCAATTTCTTTTGATTTATGGACGTGTTACACTCAACTTGATTAACAACGGGTTTAATTTCACAGTTTTCAAGAATGCGTGTGATTTGTTCGCTATTAAAATTGCTGACACCGATTGATTTGACCAATTTAAGTTCAACGAGTTTTTCCATTGCTTTCCAAGTATCAAGATAATCAACGTCACTAAACAGGAAGTTTCCGTCTGCGTCTTTTGGAAGTAATTCTTCATTCTCAGTATATTTGTATCCAATTGGAGTATGCATCAAGTACAAATCAATATAATCAAGTTTAAGATTTTCAAGACTTTTACGACATGCTTTCTCAACATTTTCAGGATCGTGATGGATGTTCCATAATTTTGTTGTGACAAAGATTTCTTCCCGCTTAAGCAATCCTGATGATACTACTTCATTTACAGCTTTTCCGACAACATCTTCATTTTCATAAAAATAGGCAGTATCAATGTGACGATAGCCGTTTTCTAAACAAAACTTTGTATATTTATAGCCATCGAACTCGGTACTCTAAAAAAGATACGGATATTTATAGATAAGCAACTTGGAAAATTGGAAGGAACTAGAAGCAATGTATAAAAAAAATGATTCGGATGTGGTTTACAAAAACCATGGACTTTCATTTAATCATTGTCCAATTGAAGTAATGCATTACTTCCACATAAAATTGGAACTTTAAATGACTTTATCGCTAATATAACAGCTATAACTGTAAATGTCAAAGTTGAATCCAATTATGTATTCTAATAAATGTAGACAATTTGTATTGTAACTTACTATTCGATTAGGTAAGTATCGACAATCATAATGAAACAAACAACTTGATAGATAAGATTTGATAAGGTATTAAAAGAGTTATCTTGTTTATAAAATTTTCTTATTCAATTATTCTAAATAAAAATATATTAAAATGAAATACTTACCAAATAAGTACCCAATCCAAAAGCTGGCATATCCAAGCCATTATTTAATTTAATTAAAGGTGCTGTCATTGTAAACTAGCAAGAATCACTACGGAAATCAAACTGTTAATCGATCACACAATGGTCTGAAATCGAAAAAAATGTTCAAAAATACAAAAAAGTCATGTCTTTTAAACCTGAACTTTTGAATGCAAGATTGTAAATCATAAAATGATGCATCTTCTGTGAAAGTATGAAGCTTCTAATCGTTGTCTAACTCTATAAATCATTAACCAAAGTCACCGAAAATTTGATAACAAAAACACTATGAAAAAGTTTTCATAAATTTTTCCACTTTCTGTTATTTGACCTACATTTTAATCACTGTCAATAGCTTAATTAATGCTCTAATTTTAAGGTAAAGCTTACAAAACATTAGCAGATTGCTTTATCATTAGGGAAAATTAAATTAAAATTTTGAAAATTTTCAAAACTTTAAACGTTCATAAGTTAAAAGCGGGTTTCTCAGGGTCTCCGAAACCTATCAGAATCCAAAGATTGAGTCTTTATTTAGCTTCTAATCATGCTCTGGTAAGGTACTTTGATGCACTTTTCTTGATATTTGCATTTTAATTTCACTTGTTTTTCCAAATTTTTTCATACAAATTTGCTCGTGCATAAAATTTTTTGAGAAACAATTTAAAATTTTTAATGAAAAATCATATTTATCCTTAATATCATTAGCTCATATTTTCAGAGATGTATGATTAAGACATGACAAAGCTAATGACACTTTCAAAATAAGGAAAATCAACTAAAACTTTGGGACCTCTAAAGTTTCCACCAAAATATAAATTTTGAACATTTTTTTCGATTTCAGACCATTGTGGATCAGCCACAGACTTTTAGGGGACAAACAACTGTATGAAAGAAGTAAAATTAAATATTAGACGTCATTTATGAACAATGAAAAAGCGCTTTGTAATTCTTACTCAACTTGTTCTGTTTAATCCAAAAAATACACAAAGTGAAATTGTTCTATTAAAAAAAGCATTAATTAATAAATAAAAATGCTCGGTGTTAATCAATTTCCTGAATATCAAGTGCCCGGAGCCGTCCAGCATCAATTTAATCCATATGAATATAATGGAGGGTGAGTATTTAAAGAAAAATTGGAAATTTATATTAACCTTAGTGATGATGACAAACAAAAAATTTCAAATCTTAATTTACAAATAAATATCTCATTATAGCTCAATTGTGGCCATTGCTGGCGATAACTTTGCAGTCATTGGAGCAGACACTCGATTAAGTGCTGGATATAATATATTTTCAAGAAATCATTCAAAGTTATTTCATTTGACATCAACAGCCGTTTTAGCTAGTTGCGGTAATTGGTGCGATTCTGATACATTGACAAGCATTTTGGAAACTAGAGTACGACAGTATTCAGATACTCATGAGAACAAGGAAATTAGTTTGAATGCATTAGCACAGCTTTTGTCAACAATGATGTATGGACGTCGATTCTTTCCATATTATGTTTCAAATGTATTAGCTGGAATTTATGAAGGAAAAGGATATGTTTATTCTTACGACCCAATTGGTCATTGTGAACGTCATACTTATCGAGCTGGTGGATCTTCATCTGCATTATTGCAGCCAATTTTAGACAATCAAATTGGCTTGAAGAATATGGAAGAAAAGCCAAATGTTCCATTGACTATTGAACGAGCTGTCAATTTAGTACGAGATACTTTCATCTCAGCAGCTGAACGTGATATTTATACTGGTGATGGTATTCAAATCTCTATCATTACTGCAGATGGCATCGAAAAGCGCAACGAGCCATTGAGAAAAGATTAATTTTTCTGAAATTTTTCCATTTATTATCCTTATTATCTCATCATTTTTCTATGAAATTACTGGAAGTGAAAATAAAATGCATAAAATTGTAATTTAAACACAATAGGCTTATAGTTTTTTGACTTTTTGATGTATTGACACTTTATTTAAATTTTCAAAAAAATCATGAACTTTAATTTTTGAATAAAAAAAGGAGAAGAAACACTTATCGATTGGAAAGCAAGTATCCATTATTCTAATAAAAACACTGATCCAAATGTGTGATAAAATAAAATTATCAGACATTAATCAAAAATATAAATGTTGTTGGATGTGCTTTGAACGAAATAATTTTTGAATAAGTAAGTTAATTGAAGATGTAAGAGATGTTCAATTGCCTGCATTGATATTTTAAAATCTTAGCATCGCCTCCTAGAAATGCAGCATCTATTTTTTAGTGCTAGGAGGCGCGGCCACAAACTGATTGCCAATATCTTTTCCTCTCAATTTAATTCCAAGAACTCGTTCCATCTTTCCAAGAATGATATTATTTGGAATTCCACGTCCTGCTTCATAATCTGTGATGATCTGCTGTTTCTCATTGATTTTAGTTGCGAGATCCTTTTGTGATAAGCCTTTTGCTTGACGACCTTGTTGGATCAAACGAGCAACCGAAACATCAATTGCTTTATGTTTTAATTCTTCAGTCTCACGATCTAATTTTGCAGTATTCTTTGTAGGCAAATGTTGCTTGTTAGTTCCTGCATTGACTATAAAAAGAAGTTTCATTAATATAGAGGAACTGAATATGTTTTCATAACAAAGTGATTCCGATTTAACATGTCATGAAATAATAATTTTAAAAAATATTAATACAATTATGTTATATGAAAGCTTTAAAATTGGACAGCAATATTAATAATTGCTATAATGTATAGAAGTGATTTTTGGAATCATCCAGAATTTCATAATATTTGATAAAATTTTTTTGATAACATTTCATATAATAAATAGATTGTAATTAAATAATTTACAGCTTAATTAAGTTAATTAGACTTACATTTTTGATGTGTTTCAACTTCAAATCCTTGCCTCCCTAAAAGACACAAATTAAACATGAAAAAAATAAATAGTGTGTTGGCCATATTTGTTAAAGTCAAAATAGATATTTACTGGCTTGATTAACAGCAGATTCCGTCTTTAATTGTGCTGCTTTCAATGGTTTCTTCTTCAAAACTGTTACTGTATCCCAATCAGACATTTTTAAACTTTAATTATATTGAAATTTTCAATTACTTTAAACAAATGATTTTTTTCTTAATTTTCTTTAATATTTAGCGTATTTTTTTGACTTTAATCGAAATGACGGTTATATGGTCACTTTGTCCGTTATTCTGTCTGATCTCAGTATTACTTTGACTAGTATTTAAGGTTTAATCGAATGGAATTTTGGCAGATATGTTCTTTATGTATCTATACGAAGGATTTTGGGTTATTACGTTTGGCATTATTATAAGATTATTATTGATTGAAGAATTTCATACAAGAACAGCACTTTTTTGCATACAGGGAATGCGCTTTTATTCCACATTAATATGGACATTTTTACTTGTTTCAAGCATAACTATATTGACAAGGATTACAACAACAACATTTAAATATCATTTAAAATCAGTGTCTTTAAGTGCCGTAAAGTAGCGGAACAAATTTTTTGGTACATAAGGTCTCTAAAAATTAAATTTAATGCATTAAGGTTCTTGAATTTCTACTATTTTTAAGTATTTACATTTTTTCATTTGGTACATTTTTCTTGGATGAATTTTGTTAGCTTTTCTGAAAGTAAATTGTCTTCAATTCAATTTTTGTCTTCCAGCTCATGATTTCTATAATCTATTATCAATGATATTTATGAATCCTATAAACGTCACGATTAAACTACACAAATCATCAAAGACAAAATTAACAATCCGTCATATCAATGATTTAATAAATGCGCTTTAGGTAGTTAATAATGTAATAACATTTATACTAATGAAGTATACTAAAATTGAAAAAAATTACTAAAGTCCTCGTTTATATCGAGGGACTTCAGCGCATTTTTGACGCAGCGATTAGCAATTGATTAAATAGAAAAGAATGTCGAGTTTTAAAACTCTATTGCTGTTTCTTTAATCATAATGCATTTCAATAATAAGTTTAAAACTAAAGATCAAAATTCCTTTAAAATTGATTTTTATAATGTTCAATGCAAATAATAGCTTTACGATTTACCGGTTTTTTGAAATTCAAAATTTTCCATCAGCGAAAAATTTAAATTTCTGAACACATCCATTATTTTTCAAATTTCTAAACGCACTTATATTTGTTTTGTATGAAAAAGTTAAATGTTAATTAATTAAGGTGTATAAGAGAAAAAAATTTAATCCGAAATAACGGTCAAAAAAATTTCAAATTTTTTAACGGTTAGAAAAAATTCAAACTTATCATCAGCATAGCTTTGCCCTGCATTGATTACATATTTTTTTTGAAATAAAAAAATCGATGAATTAAGCTATTTAATGAGTGTTTTTTGACTTTTCAATATAAACGGCGGGAATAAAAACATTCAATGAAGCTATTAAAACAATTCCGAGCTTGCTACGAAGTCTAGATCAAGAGATAATTGGGACCCGAACGACCGAACGACCGAACGACCGAACGACCGAACGACCGATCAAAGTGCATGATTGAGCTTTAGGTAGTTAATAATGTAATAACATTTATACTAATGAAGTATACTAAAATTGAAAAAAAGTATACTCAACCATCATTTGAGTAAAATTTTCTGAATGGATCAGAATCATTAAATTATTTTCTTCGTATGAGAGTCAAAACAATAGATAACTTTCTAAAATTAATTAAATTGGATACATAAAGTGCTGTGATTAAAATCCAAGTCAAAAAATGCTTAAAATTCCACCAGTAAAAGTGCTAAATTAGTGAAAAAGTAAATTTTTGGGTAGATATAAAAAGAAGAAAAAAAAAATTGAAATTGAAAAAAAAAAGAAAAAAGAAATGAAAGCTTTAAAATCCGATAGCTCTAAAAATTCCCAAAAAATCTAAAATAATGGTATAAATGAGTGATAAATGCGTTAAGATTTAATCACATAAAGTGAAATTTGTGCAAGTGCTAAGAAAGAAAATCAAATTTAGTGAATTAGTTATGGGAAATCAACAATCAGTAAAATCTGAGTCTAAACAATCTTCCTTACCAAATCTTTCAATTGGAGGTGCGGTTCCATCATCTATCCGTTCAAGTCGCTCAAAAACAAGAATTCCAAAAGATTCGAGGATATTAGGATCTAATATATTTACTGAACATAGTGGTAAGTTGAAAAATTAAAATATTGTATACTACTTGAGTACAAAGAATGCAAGATTTTTTTTTTTGTTCCTTAAAAGTCTCATAATGCGTAAAATTCTTTCCTTCATTTTTTTCACTTCTTTCTCGCATTGATAGAAAATGTTGTGCCATAGATTTTTCGGCTTTTTTTTTATTTTCGTCATGCTCATTTATAAATTGTATATTACAAGACCTAGATCGCTACCTTTTTATTATTGCTTTTAAATGTGATTTCACATGACACTTCTAATATCCTATCTAAAAATAATTTTCTTCTTTTTTTTTGGTTCAAGCCGTTCCGATTGCATTCTTTAAACTGCTTTCCCATAATTCATATTCATGCAATTCTTCAATCATAAATAAGTTCATACATGATAATGAGAATATTTTCCTTTCAACTTGTCATAACAATAGTGAGAGTCTGAAAGTTTAGACATACTTTATTTATTTTTTCTTATAAATGAATTCCATGAATATTTTGGATGCCACTTTTACACACTCTGAAGAGCCTGTTGAAGGAGAGAAAAAAAATAAATACATAAATAAAATAAGTTCATTGGTATGAAAGGAAATTCCTGAAATGATCGAAACATGTATACACGAACAATTAAACTTGCGAAAATTATGCTCAATCAATCAAAAAGTCTTGGATGTAATATTAAGTAATAAAGTTCATAAAACTTGAATTTGTTGTTGCTGATTCACTCCAATATGAAATTCTTTAATTTAAAGAGGAAAATAAAAAGAAATCGAAGAATAAATGAGAGAAAATAAATATTTTATGCGACTAAAATGGGAGAAAATTTTCAATGACTGATGCAGCGCACTGTTGCCAACTTTGTTTTGTTGGTTCTACATTCATCTTCTTGTGTTATCATTATTTTAGCGAAACATATGATTTATTATTATTATTTTTTGAATTATAATTTAAGGGATTAAAATTCAATTTAAAACGTGATTATAAATCACAAATTTCATGCTTGATAATTTTTTCAAGTTTTTATATTCAAGTATCGGAAATATCCATCAATTTTGTATGATGGAGATTAAAGATGTAAAGTCAGGTCTTATATTATATCACTTTCATTTTCATTCTCAAGCCTTATAACATAATTGTTTTGTAAACTTTCCAATGGTACTGATAGTGAAAACATTTATTTTTTTTTACTGTTTTTTTTTGCTAATTAATGGATAACACTCTCCAGTTATATCATATGAACAATATTGTGCATGCAAAGTTAACTATTTATTTAATGTTAAACAATATGTTAAGCAACGATGCATGTGATGAGCAGATAACAAAAAAATCCAAGTGATAAACAAAATATTTTATTCGTTAATCCCATTTTTTATGTACCTACTTCTGTATTTAGTAGTTTATGACTTTTTTAATCGCTTAATGACAATTTGATTCCAAAATCAAACGCAAAGGAAGTAATAACAAAATTTCAATTTTGCAACCATTTACAGAGCGTAGAAATTAATTTATGTTACTACTTATTCCCTTTGAGGTTTCTCTCTCTGCTCTTCACTTTATATTCATGAAAATGACCGACCAAGATTGGCTGACATTATGACAACGCTTAAAAAAAAAAAAACAACAAAGTTGAGATTTTTCCCAGCATAGCAATTTACAAAAATTAAATTTATGCCACCCAGTGAAGTTTTAGTAGGACATAAAAATTATCGTTCGAAATCACGATAACAAAATTTGAATTTTTTCGCCTATTGAAGTGAAAAAATCATGAAGAACAATAACATCAAGAGTTAGCGACATGCAATCTTATTCAAATTATATAGCATTTAAAATTCTTTGCTATATTATGCTATGTATATATACATAAAGCAAAATTAAATGTATTAATGGTAAACAATTTTTTTATTAGTTAAATAATGCACTGATTACTAACAATAGTCTCGTTGTTTATGTTCAAATTGAGAATATGTATGGCATGATTAAGTTATTTAGTCGCTAGGGTGGAAATTAAATTGTTAGTACTCTCTTTAAATGTCTGCAGGATGATCTTCCGGTTTTGATTTTCTTCTTAAAATGTTCACAATTTCAATATTATTCAAAATGAACTAAACATTTAATTTAATTTTCTTTCTCGTAATTTAAATTCAATTGAATTCGTTTAAATAATAATTGATTTGCTTTCTATGGGATCGTTTACTTATGATGTCACCATTGCATTTGAAATCTATTTTTACAAAAATTTAAGGAATTATGATTAAAAAAATTGAAATTTTGAAACACAAAAAATTAAAATTTTAATTGATATTTTGACTCATGGTTTTATTGATGTGTACTCCTTTTTATAAACGTTTTAATTCAAAAGATTATAGACAACCCCAAAAAATTATTTTTATGTTAATTTAGATTCACGATGGATGTACTCGATTATTACTTTGTTGTCGGCATATATATATATTTTTATCAAGGGGTGGACACTCCCGCAAACTTGCGGTTTTACAAGTTTCACAAGTTTTTTCATACAAACTTGTGGTTTACAAGTTTTTCATATGAACTTGCAAGTTTCACAAGTTTTTTTTGAATTTTTATTTCTAAAAAAATTTAAAAATGAATATTTTTTTAATAGATTTTCTTGTTAATATCCTGTTAATAGTATTTTTATGAGTTTTACATCATTTAATCACATTTTACTGCATTTTTCTAAAAAAGAAGACGGAGTTCAAAATTTATTTTTTCGTTCCATATTTCATTTTTATTAAAAATTAAATGTAAAAAATGTTAAATAATACCATTTAATGGCCTCAAAGCAAAAGTTTGTATTTGTAAAAATGATTTTAGTTAAAACAACTAGTTATGGAGAATAAAATTTTTACTTTGTTTATTTTTTCATTTTTTAATTTTTTTTTTTCCTATCCAGTATTGAAAATCTCTTTTTGAATTATTAGAAAAAATGATTTCCTTACTCTTTTCAAAAGTAATTTTTCAAAATTTATATTTTTAGTAAAAATATTTAATATTCAAGCTTTTTCAAACTTGAAGAATTTATATTTATTCTGTTAGGGAAAGATAAAAAGTATGCCATGAGACAAAATTAAATCTAATTTTATAAAGGTTCTGGATAATATTTTTTGGAAATAAAGCCATTTCTGTTGTCAGAAATGCACAACTTCTCTTTCTCCTTGCAAAAATTATTTAAAATCAAAAATTTTTGTTGTTAGTTGGTTGTTAGTCAAATTTTGATTTGGCGATTTTTTTTTTTTGCGAATTTTTGCAACCTTTTTGCATTTTTTCCCAATTTTAAGAATTTATTGCAAAAAAAAACATATTTTTTGGGAATATCAACTTCTGAGTTTAGAGATAGCAATAATTTTTTTAACTTAATTTATGGCTTCTTATTGAGTTAGGCTTAAAACTTATTTTTTTAATTAAAAACAACTAAAATTGCGAATTTTTGAATAAAAAAATTATTTTAAATTTTTTAAAAACTTGTGGTTTGCAAGTTTTTTCTAAGTAAACTTGTGAAACCACAAGTTTTACACAGAAACTTGCAGCAATATATGAAAACTTGCAAAACTTGCAAGTTTTTGGGAGTGTCCACCCCTTGATTTTTATTTGAAATCATGCAATAATTTAATACAAATTCGTTCCCCGTCTTTGAATCGTCATGTTATTTCATTTCTCCTTTCTTATAATGATCTTTATTTCATTGGGCACTTGTGCACGATTCAAATAAATTTCCATAAATTTTCTATGTTTATATTTTTTTTTATTAACTTTATTGCATGTATGATCCACTTTATGTGAACTTGGATTTTGTTTTTTGCCAAATCGCTGCGTTATCTTCTTCTTTTTACCAAAGAAAATTTTTCTTTTTGTTCAATTGTTCACATTTTTTTATAATTAAATTAAGCAGTTAATTCTTAGTGTGAGAAGAAATTTCTAACAGCCATAATATAAATGTGTTGTTAAACCTTTAAAGACTGCTGAAGATTGCGGTGTTTGTATTTTTAGCGCATTTTTGAAAACTTGTTTTCAAAAAGGAAGCTCAATCATGCACTTTGATCGGTCGTTCGGTCGTTCGGTCGTTCGGTCGTTCGGTCGTTCGGGTCCCAATTATCTCTTGATCTAGACTTCGTAGCAAGCTCGAAATTGTTTTAATAGCTTCATTGAATGTTTTTATTCCCGCCGTTCATATTGAAAAGTCAAAAAACACTCATTAAATAGCTTAATTCATCGATTTTATATTTCAAAAAAAAAATGTAAACAATGCAGGGCAAAGCTATGCTGATGATAAGTTTGAATTTTTTCTAACCGTTAAAAAATTTGAAATTTTTTTGACCGTTATTTCGGATTAAATTTTTTTCTTTTATACACCTTAATTAATTAACATTTAATTTTTTCATACAAAATAAATATAAGTGCGTTTAGAAATTTGAAAAATAATGGATGTGTTCAGAAATTTAAATTTTTCGCTAATGGAAAATTTTGAATTTCAAAAAACCATTAAATCATAAAGCTATTATTTGCATTGAACATTATAAAAATCAATTTTAAAGGAATTTTGATCTTTAGTTTTAAACTTATTATTGAAATGCATTATGATTAAAGAAACAGCAATAGAGTTTTAAAACTCGACATTCTTTTCTATTTAATCAATTGCTAATCGCTGCGTCAAAAATGCGCTGAAGTCCCTCGATATAAAAAACGAGGACTTTTGTAATTTTTTTGCTTATTTATCAGCAGTTTTTCGATGAAAAATAATAATAGCGAAACTTAAGTAATAATAAAATCATGTTGGTGCTGTGTTGTCAGATTTTTAATAATTTGAAAGCATGTTTGTCAATATCCTCTTATTCACACTTAATGTGAATTTAACAAAAAAAAAAGATAAAAAAGTTATCGTATTTTCAATAAATTTACAACATGAATATTGTGAAATTCTTGGAAAGAATTCTCAACAATGAATCATTCGCTAATGTTGATTAAATATTAAAATTCAAAATAACCCAAGACCTAAATTAATGAGCAAGCAAATGTTGATGAATGAGTGAAATATTAATAATAAAAAGCTATATTCAGTATTCTGTGAATTTTTATGTTTATATTATTCCATTTGCCCCATATTATTATTTTTAATTTTTTTAAACATTATTTTTTTTTTGTGATGCTATTATTACACAATTCTCTATATATATAGGTACATACTTGATTATTTAAATGCAATTTTTATCACATTTTTCACAGTAAATATTTACTTTTCTATTATAAAAGTTTTATGGCTTCATAAACAATCATAATTTCAATATTTATTATTTGTGAATAATAGTATGACTTCTTGCCTGTCTCTCTTAATTTAAATTTAATCATGTTTACATTCCATAATAATATAAAAGAAACATGATCGGAAGAGAAATTTTTATTGCGTATAAGTGCAATTATTGCGTGAAAAAAAAAGCGAAAGCGGAAACAGTCAAAATAATTTTGATAGGTTTATCCAGTAAAGGAAATTATATGTTTTTTTGTTAGTTTTTTCTATGTAAAAAATTTCTCCAAAAAATATAACTCTTCTTTCATCAACGTTGATGGTTTAATAAACATTTTGCTTTAAACTTGTGTTTTTATACAAATAGCAATGAACTAAATTTTTTTCGTATGTTAAATAATACTCTCATTTTTTTAGTTTTTTAAAAATTTAATCTATATTTGTTCAATTATTCTATTTACAGAGGCGCTTCTACAATCTCGGCCATTACCTCATGTGCCGCATAATCCAGTAGAAGTTTTGTGTCAAGAAAATTCTGACCATAGTGGAACTTTACTTTCACAAGGTAGTAACACTAGTAATCCACAATCAACTTTTGAGACTGCAAATCGTTGGACATCAAAAGAAAATCTTTTAACACCAGCACCAGAAGATGATGATCCACAATTGTTTGTAGCATTATATGATTTTAAAGCAGGTGGAGAGAATCAATTAAGTTTAAGAAAGGGTGAACAAGTGAGAATTCTCTCATATAATAAGTCTGGTGAATGGTGTGAAGCACACAGTGATTCAGGTCACATTGGTTGGGTGCCATCAAATTATGTAACACCATTAAATTCATTAGAAAAACATTCGTGGTATCATGGTCCGATATCAAGAAATGCAGCAGAATATTTATTAAGTTCGGGAATTAATGGAAGTTTCTTGGTTCGTGAATCAGAAAGTTCGCCAGGTCAAAGATCAATAAGCTTACGTTATGAAGGTAGAGTCTATCATTATCGTATTCAAGAGGATGTTGAAGGAAAAGTTTATGTAACTGCTGAATATAAGTTTAACACGCTAGCAGAATTAGTACATCATCATAGTGTTTTACACGAAGGACATGGTCTGATAACACCACTATTGTATCCAGCACCAAAACAAAACAAACCAACAGTTTTCCCTCTTAGTCCTGTAAGTTTAAAATGACATTAAATTGTCGATCAAATAACTTATTGATTTATTGACATTTTTAGGAACCTGATGAATGGGAAATTAGTAGAACAGATATTGTGATGAAACATAAATTAGGAGGAGGTCAATATGGTGAGGTTTATGAAGCTATTTGGAAAAGATATGGAAATACTGTTGCTGTCAAGACACTTAAAGAAGGTAGAAAGTTTTTAATTTAATCAAAAATTATTAAATTCAACAAAATTTTATTTTTTTTTTTTATAGATGTCATGGCTCTCAAGGACTTTTTGGAAGAAGCAGCAATAATGAAAGAGATGAAACATTCAAATTTAGTACAATTGATTGGTGTTTGCACTCGTGAACCTCCTTTCTATATTATTACTGAATTTATGTCTCATGGAAATTTGTTAGATTTCTTGAGAGCTGCTGGACGTGAAACACTCGATGCCGTTGCTCTTTTATACATGGCAACACAAATTGCGTCTGGTATGAGCTATTTAGAAAGCAGAAATTTTATTCATCGCGATTTGGCTGCAAGAAATTGTCTTGTTGGCGATAACAATCTTGTCAAAGTTGCTGTAAGAAATTTATATATTTTTTTTGTTTAGTATAAATCCTTTCATGTCTATATGCTTTTTTTTCGATATAGGATTTCGGTTTAGCTAGATTGATGCGCGATGATACATATACTGCCCATGCAGGTGCTAAATTTCCCATCAAATGGACAGCACCCGAAGGTTTAGCTTATAACAAATTCTCAACAAAAAGGTACGACGATACCCAAATTGTTAAAATTAGTATTGCGAGTAAAAATGTTTTCTAATTTTATTTTTAGTGATGTTTGGGCGTTTGGTGTGTTGCTTTGGGAAATCGCAACTTATGGAATGTCTCCTTATCCAGGAATCGATTTGACTGATGTTTATCATCGACTTGAATCCGGATATAGAATGGATATTCCACCTGGTATGAATAGAACTTAATATCTTTCAAATTTGATCTTATTATTAAATGATTTATTTAAAATATTTAAAGGTTGTCCACCAGAAGTTTATGAATTAATGAGAAAATGTTGGCAATGGAGTGCTGCAGATAGGCCAACATTTAAATGCATTCATCATGATTTAGAACATATGTTTCAGGTAAAATATTCTATTTAATATTTATTTGTAGGGTAAATTTCAAATTGAACTTTTTGATTTTAGGAATCATCAATTATTGAAGCAGTAGAGAAACAATTACAGGGATCGACTGTTCAAATTCAAGCGAGTTTAACTCCCCAAATGAGCAAAAAGCCTCAAATGGGAACAATGGTTCAACAGCAACAACAAATGGAACAAGCAGTTACTCCGCTTTCTGGTATAAATTTTTAATTTCTTTTGTATTCTTCTTAATTTTAGTTCTTATTATTATCTTACATTACTTACAGAAACTGGTTCTTCGTCTAAATTGAGTACTTTTTCATCAGCTAAACCGAATTCAGCCGTTCAAATGAGAAGAACTACTAACAAAAAAGGAAAAACAGCTCCAGCCCCTCCAAAACGTACAAGGTATGTGACAATTATTTGATTTATAATGATTGTATGCAAATAATTATTTCTTAATTAAAGCTTGCTTTCAACAAATCGAGATTCAACTTATCGTGATGATGATAATCGGAATATAGAAGAGATTAATGGTATGGGTAAAATAGCAAAATCTTCTTCATGCAGTACCTTCATTATTGATCTATTATTTCGAGGTATTTTTAAATTTTTTTTTTGAAGCTTCCAATTTGAAGATGTGTGATTTGATTTTGGTAAATTTTTAAAGAGTATTTCTAACAAATTATAAACAGAACAATATTTTTTTTTTAAATAATAATCTTAACACACATAGTTATGAACATTAACTTTTGCTCGCGAGTTATCTCCAAAAGAACTGTGTTTTTAAGTAATAATGAATGAAAAATTTGAAAATACCTTAATCCTTTTTTTCTCATTAATATTTCAATCTATAAAACTAATAATAATTTAAATGCCTTTTTAAACAACTTTATAGCATTTTTGTATTGTTAATTTTTTCAGGATTTTCTCGTGAAATAGCAAACTTAGCATCTAGAGCCGATTCTGAAAATGAGAATCAAGAAATAACACCAGATACAGACACCGATAGTCAAGAGCATTTATCAAAGCCACCAATTCAATATTCATCTCAATCGTCCTCTTTTAAGCGAGCTCCAGTGATGGGAACACGTTTAGATACAAGAAACAGCAAGTCAAGATCGAGTCAACGTAAAACACCTTTAGGAACATCATTAGGAAATCAATCAATAAATTTACAACAACAATCTTTACAATCACAACAACAACAACAGCATCAGTCACCACAAACAGTTGTAGGAGCACTGGAAGTTCAAAATGTAAAAAGAGCCATAAATCGTTATGGAACATTGCCAAAATCTAGTAGAATAGGAGCATACCTTGAATCTCTACGACAAAACGGTGAAAATGAATCACCACAAATAATCCAGCCTATCAATCCATCACAAGTTAATGTATTAGGTATCCCATCTTCTGAACAATTAGCATCTGTTCAACATTCACCAAGAACTGCTCTCAAAATGCAACCACCAGCCCAAATGATTCGAAGTAATTCGTCTGGTGGAGTTACTATGACAAATTCTGCTACAGCTAGTTTAACAAAACTTCAGAGACATCGAACAACAACAGATGGAACAATGATGACAACGTTTTCTAGCTTCAGAAGTACTGGAAGTAACAATAGTCCCAAAAGAAATATTCCTGCTCCTGCATTACAAGATTTGGAATTTCCTCCTCCTCCACCGCCCGGTAAGTATTAAATATTATACATGCATTCTATTCGTGTACATAAATAGATGAATCAAAAATTTGATTAAAAAATTACAAAAGTCCTCGTGTTTTTTATATCGAGGGACTTCAGCGCATTTTTGATGCAGCGATTAGCAATTGATTTAGTAGAAAAGATGCACGAGTTTTAAATCTCTATTGCTGTTTCTCTAATCTTAATACATCTCCATAAAAAGTTCAAACTAAAGATTGAAACTCCGTTAATAATTAATTATTAATCAAAACTCCTAAGTTTTCCTAAAATTCATCCACTAAAAGCAGTTTATATAAAATTCTATGAAAAACAAAAAGTTTTACGATTTAACGGTTTTTTGAAATTTAAATTTTTCCGTTAGTTGAAAATTCAAATTTCTAAACACACTCTTTACGTTTTACCGTTAATTTTCAAATTTCTGAACGCACCCATGTGTTTTTGTATGCAAAAATTAAAAGTTGATTAATAAAGGCGCTTAAACTCAATTTTAACATTGCATAATCCAATTGCCGCCATCAACTCGATGATACGAAGCTAATAAAATGAACCCGAGCTCTCTACGATGTCTAGATCAAAATTTAATACCTTGCCCGAACGATCAAAGTGTATGATTGAGCTACCTTTTTGAAAACAAGTTTCCAAAAATGCGTTAAAAAAAATCTAATTTTGAATCATCTAAAGTCTAAATCAAATGAATAATTGACTCATGCATGATGAAATTTGTTTTTAGAAGAATTTGATGGAGTTACGCCAAACAGTCAATTCGTTTCGGACATTCCTTCATTAAAACAGCAGCATCATAGTAATGACGTTTCAAACACAGCTCCGAGTGTCGAGGAGGCTAGTACTCGTTTTGGAGTAAGTTTAAGAAAACGGGAACCTTCAACAGATTCATGTAGCTCTCTTGGAAGTCCAGCAAATGATCTCAATGATGTATCAAAAATTCCCTTTCAAAATAATGATAATGTGCCAAAAATTGATCCAGCTGCATTGTTAGTTAATGAATTGGCTGAAACAATGCTTTTGCCAAAACCTGATGCGCCTTTTAAGCCATCAGATCTTGGTAGAAAACCGAGCACTGCTAAACAACTTCTATCAAATGTGCAAAATCCAACAACAACAGCATTACCAGTTGAATCAAATAATGGTCAAATAGGATTTAAAGCACAGCTTAAGAAGGTTGAAACAAAAAAAGGAATAAAGGAACCACCAAAAGATGAGATAACTACGAGTATAATTGACTTTAAATCACGTTTACGTAAAGTAGATCCAACAGATTCTGAAATAAATCCTGATGATATTAATAAGCTTAGTAGCAAGGGTGATGAGTTAACTTGTAACAATAACAATAAAATAAAATCAAATACTAATAACAGTAATAATAATAATAATAACAACAACAACAATATTGTTAAGGAACCACTGAAAAAGACTGAAATTAAAATAGACGTGGTTGAGGATAAGAAAAGAGAGAGTAATGGCGAATCAAAAGTAGTGACTGTCGAAGATGATGATAAGAGAAAAAGTACAGGAAGTATTAGCAGTTTGAAGAAATTATGGGAAGCCAAAGAACTTGCCGCTCCGTCAAGTGATTCGCAAACAAATCAATTGAGTCCAAAAATGGCAAATCCAAAGAAAAAGGATGATTTTACTGATGATGGAAATAATAATAGTCCATCGTCAAATAATGGACAATCGGAATCTTCGAGTATGGATCCACCGGTTGCAAAAAAACCAGCCGTGCCAGTGAAACCATCAAAATTTTCAATTTATGCAACGCCAACATTAGGACAACAACACCAACAGCAACAAAATACAACAAAAGGAGGAGTTGAAAATAATAATCATAATGTTATAAGTAATGTAATGTCATCAACAAATTCATCGCCTCCCGCAAGCCGTGAAAATATTCTCGAACTTGTTCAAATGGTTGAGTGCAATTTAAAAATACCAGTAAATATTATTACGGCCACACAATGGTTACAATTGAGTGATAAATTAAATATTATACAAACGTCATGTGTAACATATGCAGACACGTTGCCATTACATACAAAATTTCAATTTCGTGAATTGGTCACGAGAGTTGAAAATCAATCAAATTGTTTACGTACTGCTGGCCAAAAAAATGTTCAAGACAATGAAAAGCTGCTAATTGAAGTTGGACAATCGCTTAAGCAGCTATCAAATGCATTGCACAGATAGAGTGCAAATTTTAAGCGTTTTTTCTCAATGGCTATTTGATGTGGTCTCCTCTCAAACGAATAAATTTTTAATCCTTGACTCTATTTTTCTACTCTTCTAACTTCTTCTATATACACTCATACATGAAAAAAAATACATTCATATATATTACCCATTAAATGATGATATATGGAACCATTTTTGGAGTATTTACTATACATAACGAATAGTATATATCGAATAACCTAATGTAGTAATCATTTACTTCAACTATTCCTTTCTACCCTGTCCGCAAAGCTAATCCATGATCTTATCAATTTCAGTACATTTGTATCAAAATTATTTTATTTTTATTAAAGAATTATTTCAAATATCCTCCATGATTATTATGATGCATAATATGGCAAATATCCATTTATGCATACATGCCAAAAGGCCAAAGTATTGACTGATTATGAGTTTTGTGTTTTATTTTTACATATTATTATATATATTAATTTTATTAAAAACTGTGTTGCATAAAATGACTTAATTCTTCACTTTTTTTATTTCACTGAGATGATGATCATGATGATATTTAAGCATTTAAATAAATTAATAATAATTATTAATAAATGTGTAGCAGAAAACAAGGCTTATGAATGAAATGATATGATAAATGTTTGATAAGAAAAAAAGCTTTATGCTCAAATATCTTAAAATTCATGAAAATTTTTTATAAAAAAAATATGAGTGACATTAAATCTCTCAATATTTGAAAAAAATATATACATTTCCATAGTTTTACGATAATCACTCCAAAAACAAACACAATAAGTTTTTAATTTCAAGATCTCGATTTTAAAGTTCATTCACTTCCAAAAATTTCCAAAATCTTTTGTGTCCCATTTATAAGTGACAAAATATTGTTATCATGAAATTCTAAGATTTTCTAAAATTATTCACAGCTCATCTATCTCTCATATACTAATGATTTATGCCAATATATTATTTCAAAACTGTATATTGAGAGCTGTTCAATTAACACATTTATTTCTTTACAATAAATTCATTTTCATGTAAAAAAAATATATGATAAGCTGAAAGCTTATTAAAAAGATTATAATTTCAATATACATATATTTTTTTATATATTCATGCTTGATTATTCCTTTATCACAAAAAAATGCTAGTCGATTTATTTTACTTCCTTTATAAGTTTATAAAAAAATAATAATAATTATGAGAAAAGAGAATAACTGATTATGATAAAGAAAAACAAAATTGAATGATAAAAAAAAGAATATTAATAAAATAAATAAGTTTGAAATTATTTCATATCTGAGTATTAAGGAAACAAAACAAGACAAAAAAGGAAGTCAGATGAAATTAAATATTTTAAATAAAAAATAATTAAAATTCTGTAAGAAAATTAAAATGAAAATCAATTTATTTGTGTAATTTTTAGATTTCAATGTCTTGACTTAATATAATAATAAAAAGTAATGTCATATAAAATTTTACATTTAATCATTATATAGACTATCAATGAATGAAAGAAAAAAATAAACACATAAACATTTTATCCAGTTCATTTAATTTTAATTTGACAAAAATTTTATTTAGATCAAAAGAATTGCAAATTATAGAATTTTATTTATTGAAATCAATTAATAAGTAAACTTTTTTTAAAAGTTTAAATAAATTGAATTCAACAATTAAAACTTTGTAGTTGCAATGAATTTTCATGGTTTTAACTTCTGTCCCCAAAGATATTTATTTATTTACGCAAAAATCTTTCAAAAATAAAATTATGATTTATTTTGGAACAAATGCATACATTTAAATGAGCTGCAACGATTATTCCTAGATTTTAAGAGAGAAAAAAAAACAGTAGAATATGATAAGAAAATTATAATAAAAAAAGAAATTCATTACTAAGCATAATGAGCAAGCATATAAAATTATCTAAAAAATTTCAAAACTGAAAACGTAAAAATAAAAAAAAAATAATTTTTTTAAAATTAAAAATTTATTTCTTTTTGAATTAAGTATTATGCCTTTAATTTATTTATTGATTATGATTCGTGAGGATTTGAAGCAATCTTGATTTTCTGAAATCTTCATTTTGAATGATTGGAATGAATTGTTACAATGCATTACTTGCTTGACATTGGTCTTCATGATTTTTTCGCTTCAGAAATTAATTTTGAAAAATCTTTAAATTTGATTTCAACTATTTAACACTGAAATCTGTAAAAATTAACAAAAACTTTATCTTTTTTTCTTAACTAGAAAGTTAAATTTTTCATTGCATTAAAGTGTCGACACTTTATTCATTATTTTAGGTAATTGAAAATCTTGTAAAAATTCAAAATGTTCAAATTTATTTTATATAATCTTGAGCAGTCAGGCAATTAAGGATTTTCTGAAGCAATTGCTGCTGGCCTGTAAAAAATTTTTTTTTAAAAAAATTATTCCTTAATCCTTAATCTTGTCAGAAAAAACTTACACTTCTGGTGTTTGTGGAGCTGGTTTTCTTTTTAAGATTTGATCAACTGGAACTGGTCTCTTCAAGCTAACTGTCCCTTGATTATCTGACTGTTGAAGTTGGGCACTAGTTACTGGTGTATCCCTTTTTGGTTTTATTTCTGTTACTGTTGAGGATGGAGCATTTAGTTTTTGGTCATTCTTAACATTTGTAACGACAGTTTGAGCGGGTTTTGATTGATCAACTGTCTTTGATGTATCACGTTTTGAGCGTGCATTCAATGGAACTTTGACGACTTGTGGAGTAGGATTTGTAACTGCTGAAGATGTTTTTTGTTCAGTTTGAGTTAAAGTTTTCTTAACATCATCAGTTTTGACCGTTTCACGAGTTTTGCGATTGTTATCAGTAAGTTTTGTGTTGTCAACATTTTGAGTTTTTACTGGATCAACTGTTTTTTGTGGTTGAACATTTGATGGAACAGACTGAGTATTCTTCTGGGCTGTATCACGAGTCTTGCGATTGTTATCAGTAAGTTTTGTGTTGTCTACATTTTGAGTTTTTACTGGATCAACTGTTTTTTGTGGTTGAACGTTTGATGGAACAGACTGGGTATTCTTCTGGGCTGTATCACGAGTCTTGCGATTGTTATCAGTAAGTTTTGTGTTGTCTACATTTTGAGTTTTTACTGGATCAACTGTCTTTTGTGGCTGAACATTCGATGGAACAGATTGGGTATTCTTCTGGGCTGTATCACGAGTCTTGCGATTGTTATCAGTAAGTTTTGTGTTGTCTACATTTTGAGTTTTTACTGGATCAACTGTTCTTTGTGGTTGAACATTTGATGGAACAGACTGGGTATTCTTCTGGGCTGTATCACGAGTCTTGCGATTGTTATCAGTAAGTTTTGTGTTGTCTACATTTTGAGTTTTTACTGGATCAACTGTCTTTTGTGGCTGAACATTTGATGGAACAGACTGAGTATTCTTCTGGGCTGTATCACGAGTCTTGCGATTGTTATCAGTAAGTTTTGTGTTGTCTACATTTTGAGTTTTTACTGGATCAACTGTTCTTTGTGGTTGAACATTTGATGGAACAGACTGGGTATTCTTCTGGGCTGTATCACGAGTCTTGCGATTGTTATCAGCAAGTTTTGTGTTGTCTACATTTTGAGTTCTTACTGGATCAACTGTCTTTTGTGGCTGAACATTTGATGGAACAGACTGGGTATTCTTCTGGGCTGTATCACGAGTCTTGCGATTGTTATCAGTAAGTTTTGTGTTGTCTACATTTTGAGCTTTTACTGGATCAACTGTCTTTTGTGGTTGAACATTTGATGGAACAGACTGAGTATTCTTCTGGGCTGTATCACGAGTCTTGCGATTGTTATCAGCAAATTTTGTGTTATCAACTTTTTGTGCAACTGGAGAAGGTACAGTTACTTGACTTTTTTGTGAGTCAGATTGCTTGACTGTTTGAGTGTCACGCTTGGACAAAGGATGTGACTCAACAGTTGATTTAGATAAAGGTGCTAAATTTAAAGGAATTGGATCAGTTGAAACTTGCTTATTACCAACTGGATTTGTATTTGGAACTAATGGTGGCTTGTTATCAATAGGATTTGCTACTGCAAAAGCGATGATTGACGCAACAATGAGCTGTAAACAAATTAATTTATGAATTTTGATATAAATCAAATTTTTTTAAAGTAAAATTCTTACAAATTTCATTTTTAATATTTTTTATCTCCAATATAATCCTGTCTTTACCCTTTTCAAAACTAAACTGTTGAATTATCAAGAAACTGTCATGTTTTTATACTTACTCTTAAAAATTAGCACCTCCTGCAACCATTGGACATTTTATTTAAAGATTAATCGCTGATAAAAACTATAAATTTAACACCTCAATACAAAATGAAAAGTTCAAATACCTATTCTTGAAACATGTACGTACACTAAATCTATATACAAAATTGCGTGATTGTAAACACCAAAATTTCTTTTGTTTGTTGCTATTATCGAACACACCGGTATTCAAATTGCAAAATATTTTAATATCTTATTAACACTTCAAACTTATGAGTCAATGGGAAATTTAAAAATGTGATGAGCTTTTAATATCGACTCGTGTGAATTGAGACGTTGTGGAACGGAATAGTTCTCCAAGCAAGAATATCTTGGAAAGTTTACACATTTTTTTTCAATATTTTTGTTAGAAATTATCGCTGACATGTTAAACATTTTGCATATACCACAAGATGAGTCAGAGCTAGTTTAAGTTAAACTTTTCAGATTGTTTTCAAATTAAAGTAGATAGGGATGTGCAGCACAGTCCAGCATATATATCATCAAAACTTTTAAAACGAAAATCAATGTGTTTATTTAAAGAAAGTTTTTGATATCTTAGTTTCATTTAAGGTTTTTTTTTAAAAAAAAATTTGGAACTTTAAACTGCAAAACGTTTAAAAAACCAGATTTTCTATATTGTAAAGAAATAAATTTTTTTAGTTTAATCAAAAATAATAATGATTAAGAATTTATTTCTTTACAACATGCTGTTTGTATTTAACTGTATTTACATTTCACAAAAACCAACTATTTTTGGATAATGTCAAAACAAATATTTTTTGAATACCTTCATAAAAGTATGAAATAGTATGAAATTTAATTTTTTGTCACATTTTCATTATTATTATTCAATAAATTCAACGTTATCTAAAATGAATTTTTAGAACTTACAACATGTGAATGCAGTAAATACAAAAATAATCTTTCTCGGTATATTCAAAGTTAGTCAGATAATACAGTTTCTAAAGATAAAACGAGATATACCAGATGTTGCAAAACTTTATTATAATGCACATTTCCAATATCCTTATGTATTTTGTAGAAGTACAAAAAATTTAAGTATTCGGGTGTTTCCTAAAAAATTTCCGATTTTTCATGTCTTTTTCAAAGCTTAATATCTCTGAAGTTAAAAGAGATATTAAGCTGAAATAAAAAGTGTTTAATCAAGTAACATAGTTAAAAGTTTTTAAAAATGATATTTTAGAAAAATTTTCTTTGGAAAATTCAGGAAAATCTCTAAAGCACAGAGTAAAATTCAAACATTTTCATTGCGTTTCCTTACTTCAATTTTCTGAAGATTTTTTCCACTACGGAAAATTTTCTTTTATATTGTATCTAAAGCTACTATATTGAAGGAAAATTTGACACTAGTTTCATAATTTTCCACCAAGTGGTTTTTCCGGAAAATTGAATTTTGTTGAACCTACAAAAATATAGCAGTTTTCATATTTTCCAGTTTTTCCGGAAAATGAAGTTGAATTATGAAAAACTAATCATGGATTTAGATAGGTACTATGATAGACTATTTTATGCCATCAAAAAATTGGAAAAACAATTTTCCGAAAATTTTTCCATTTTCCGACGATTTTCCATTTTCCAATTTTTTGATGGCATAAAATAGTCTATCATAGTACCTATCTAAATCCATGATTAGTTTTTCATAATTCGACTTCATTTTCCGGAAAAACTGGAAAATATGAAAACTGCTATATTTTTGTAGGTTCAACAAAATTCAATTTTCCGGAAAAACCACTTGGTGGAAAATTATGAAACTAGTGTCAAATTTTCCTTCAATATAGTAGCTTTAGATACAATATAAAAGAAAATTTTCCGTAGTGGAAAAAATCTTCAGAAAATTGAAGTAAGGAAACGCAATGAAAATGTTTGAATTTTACTCTGTGCTTTAGAGATTTTCCTGAATTTTCCAAAGAAAATTTTTCTAAAATATCATTTTTAAAAACTTTTAACTATGTTACTTGATTAAACACTTTTTATTTCAGCTTAATATTTCTTTTAACTTCAGAGATATTAAGCTTTGAAAAAGACATGAAAAATCGGAAATTTTTTAGGAAACACCCGAATATTTACACAATTCATGAAATAAATTCATTTTAAATTCAATTTACATACTTAAAATATTCATGCATACATTCAAATTAAATTTTTAGTAAGTCAATAACTTTTGGATTATCATTAAACAAAAGCATTAAACATCCTTTGAATTGAATCACACAACTGTAATTTTGATTGTTCATTGTTTTCTAGTCTGTACACATTGAAAACTTATCAATGGCATGATTTGCTGTTGAGTAGGTAACAAGATTCTACGTCAATAAAAAAAATTTTAAAGAATAATTGTCATACTGCATTTTCACGAAAAAAACAAACAATACATATATCGGAATACAAAAAAGTGCTACTTAATTAAATTTTAATTGGCTTTTAAACTCGAGTCGGAAGTGATAAGATTTCGATAGAATGATTGGGTTATTTTTTCAACAAGAGTTTATACACTTGGTAAAATTAAATGGATTTAAGCTACTGAATAAAATGTAACAATACAATCAATACAAATTCCTATCAAATGTTAAGTTATCTACTAAAAAGTTTAGAAAAGGTTTTTATTGTCGATCAAAAGTATCTTCAAAATACCTCTAGACATTTAGTTCTCTTAAAGTGTTTGAGACATTCACTTTAATTTTTTATTAAAAAGTGAATTTTTTTCTTTCTTAATACGCGTCAGCGTTCGAAGGTATATTGGGTTTTATTGAGCATAGTGATTTAATTCGTATAAAAATAAAATAAGTTGAAAATTAAATCATTTATAAATATCAGAATCTGCGATTAGTTTTAAACTAGTTTAAACAACACTTGAATTTATTGAAGAAATTTTAAAATTGATATTAGAAAAAGATCTCAAAAATAAATTTTTTAATGGTTTAAGTATTAAAAAAGCAGATAAGAAAGCAAGTTAAGAGAAACGTGGTAGAAGTGTTAACAAATAATATTCATATGGATTTATAATAAAAAAACATTAAAATTAGAAAAAATTATCAATTTTTTATTTTTAGAATAAACTTTAAATAATGGCAACATTAAGAATTTGTGCTTTATTAGTTATTTCTTCCATCCTCATTCAATTTGCGTCTGCAAAATCAATTGAAATGACTGGCAATGAGTTTTTTTTGTCAATCGATCCAAGCAGTAAGTACTAAGTTTTAATTAAATATTTAATCTGTGCTATTTGTTTTAAGTTCTAAGACTTCTTTTTTCGAGCTTGAAGAGTTTATTTAAAAAGAGATTTCGAAAAAAATTTAAAATAAGTTTTTTTTTTTTTACTTTTTAACAACAACTTTAATAAATAAAGTTCTAAAATGTTTGTTGAATTTTTGAAACCCATGTATGTATCCAAAAATTATTATAAAATAAACTTTACAAAATGATATCTATTGAAAAAATACTTAACTAATTTTCGAAAGAAAACTTTCTTTAACGTGCAAAATCTAAATTCTCGTGATCTGAATATCACAAAAATCTAGACTTCAAAGCAAAATTTTCTATTGTAAATGCTTAATAATTTTTACTTAAGCAAGAACATTACATTTTTAAATACCCCCCTGTTACAAATTGTTACATTTTTACAAACCCTCCTCCTCCCTGAAATGCGAACGTACTAAGTGAACAGCCCCATAATAATATTTGCAATAAATTTTGGCACCTTAAAGCTTTTTTTAACCATAATTCTTGAGTGTTATATTGCTCCTCAATAAATTTGATTTAAATCTTGACGTCAAAAACTCAACACATGATTAATTGCTATCTTATCAGATATGATTAAAGTCACTCTTTATAAATATTTTCATTCATCTTTTTTTCTTTTTTTTTTGTTATACATTTAGGGCGTGATTTACTTGTGAAGCATTTCTTAACAGATGCCTTACAGAGACATCAAGTGTATGTTATTCCTGATCCCCGTGTTGCTAATCCGATAGCAGAATTTGGGGTAAGATAAAAAAAATTGTGATGTTTTTGTCACTTGGAACGTGACTTTAATGACCTTTAAAATATTTTAACGCCTAAATTTGTTAGTTAAGTAGTTAAGTAAATAGTTCATACTGAGACATAAATAGTTACATACACATAGGAACAACATTTAAAGCGAATGCATAAAATTATGAGAAATAAATTTAATATTTTTCCTTTTTATGAGCCATGAATATAATTGACCTTTAACTGCTACACAAATATCACAAATTGCGTAAATTCAAATTAAGAAGAAAACGAAAAATTAATTCAACATTAAATTGAGAAGTGAAGGGTAGTAAAATTTAGATAAGAAATTATTTAGCATGCAGAAGGAAGAGAATTTTTGATTCAACAAAATTAGTTATTATCATGATTGATTGTGCGAAAATTTCTACTAACTGCCAATGGGTTCTTAAAATTCAATTCACGCATTTACATTTTATTCAAGAATTGAGCTATTGAAAATGCTTACATAGGAAATGAGTGTGGGGGTGAAAGAAGAAACTTTATGTGGATGTTGCTTACCATAGAGAAAAAGCTTTAAGTGAAAATATATATTTATATGCACACATTGTTACTTAAAATTTTTGGGGTGATATTTCTGATAAGATTTTGTAGAAATCATATGCTGCTAAATCTTACATACAAAATTAGTTGATGACGGAAATATTTTCATCTTATCAAGTTTCTGAGATATTTAACACATACTCAAGATGGAAACTTTCATACATTACATCAATTGTGCGATACTATAGTCATTTTCTTTTAAATGAAAAGTTCTTTAGGGACGTGTAACAAGTGCTTCTTCTATAAGATAAAATTTTACATATTTAGTAGCGTTTATGTAGTTGAACACATATACTTTACACTTCAGCCTTCTTTCCATGATTCCCCATTTTTCATATCTATAGTAGTTTCATCTATGAATATTGCGATGAAGCACAAGAATTTTAATAGATATAATATGTACGTGATTACATCGCAATAACACACAAGCTTTTGTTAAACTTTGCCACCCTCTTTAAAATATCTCATTCCATTACATCTTTCATATGATGCCTTTTTCACAAGTCAGATAAATATAATTTTTAACACAATAAACGTTTCACATGAAAGTTCAAACTTTATTTCTATTTTGCGAACTTTTTTTCTTCTTCTCTTTTGTTTCATATTTTGTATGCAAGAAATAACTAAGATTAAATATTTTTTGTGAAATAAGGTCCTGATCAATGAACAGATTGAAGATGGATTTTCGTAAAGACGCCACCTTCAAAAGAAACCGAATTAACGACAAAATCAAGTTTGTATTAATTCTGATGTAGGAGAAATATATTGATAAAAAAAATTTAAAAACTTTTTTAAATTTGTATGGAAAATTTTAAAAACTTTTTTTTTTTAAATTGTACGCTTAATAACAATTTTTAAAATTTAAAAAATATTTTTAAAAATTTTAAATTTTTTCTGATCGTTAAAATTGCTTTTTTTTTAAAAAAATTAAAAAAAATTGCTCGAAGTGGGATTCGAACCCTTGACCTTAGGAATGGTAGCCAGGCGTTTTACCACTGGGCTACCAAGCCATGTGATTTACACTGGCAATATGTTTACATATACAGAATTATTTTTAAAAACCAGTTTTTAAATTTTAAAAATAATTCTTAAAAATAAAATTTTAAATTTTTTAATAATATTTTTTAAAAAAAATTTTTATGAGTATACAAATTTTTTTTTGTATGGATATAGTCATAACTGGTTAAACCTTTGTATAATCTTTTCAACACTCTATAATATCTAAACAACCCCAATCATGAACACAGTTTTTGAAATTTATTTACTAATTCTCCATTGAGAATAATAAAAGCATCAGTAAAACGATTATAGAACTTGTCAACTTATTCACTTAAAGAAAGGAAACGACTAAAACATTCATTCATAAGAAAAGAATATAGATGAAGACAAACTTTAATTGTTATGAAAATTGAAGTCTTTTTATTAAAATTCCATTAAACGACAAAACTCTGTCTTTAAGTTTGTCGTAAATTCATTTTATAAGACGTTGTTAATGAACAATAGAATAATTTTCTTTTGTTTCGAAAAGAAACGAGTACACAATACAATTAGAATACATTTTGAATTTATAATTCTATATCAAGTTCCTATCTATTCATAAACGATGTTCATTTTTTTTAAACAGGAGCGTTTCAAATTTTTTATTTTTGAAATTTTATTTTATTAATTTTTCAGATTCCACCACAAAATTTCGCCAATAATCTGTTATACTGGACCCGAGCAACACTGGAATTGGATTACAATCAAATTGCAAATGCTATATCTAATAATTATGTCAATACTGATGAACTAGGATGTAATCCTCATGACATTGGATGTCATTGTTGTCCATTTTAATTTAAATCTGTTTGAAATAAATGGAATAAAATATTGTTTTTAATCTTGATCTTTTTATCATGTCTCAAATAAATGTATTAATGGTTTTCATACACAAAATAAAGCTAGATGTAAAAATTTCAATGTCAAAGTTTCCGGCTTTAAAAATTCCCCATGTGTAAGCATATTCCCAAAATAATATTACAGCAGTGTTTTTATGTTGATAGAAAAGCAAAATTGTTTTTATGCTTTGTAATGTAATGCAATACTTCCTTATATGTTTATGCTTGAAGAAAATTTCTTGAATATTCTCAATATTCTTGAAAAATTGAAACCATCTAAGTATATTTGTTATGAGGGATATTTGTTTAAAAATATACATTAGTTATAGTATATTGGATTTATGGAATAGCTGGAGACTGTGTAATATGAGCTAGTAGGTTTAATTAATTACGAAAAAAAACTTGTTTAAAAGCATCACTTTAATATGAGGAGACAGATTTTAAACTATATTTCTTTATTTAATGCTAATTGTCATGCTCTTCATGCTATTCTTATATTTTTGATTTATATTCCTCACTGAAAATAGAAAGCAAACGAGCAACAGAAGAAAAAGCGAGTTTTCATATTAATTAAAAAGCTCGCTGTGAATTATCTTGATATGAAGTTAATTATGAAAGGTAGAAATGAAGAACACAAGATGAACGAAAGGAGCAAAAATAACTTTGAGTATGCTCTTTAAAAAATTATGCAAGTTTTCTTCATTAAGTGGGTAATTTATTAAAATTATGACGAAAACTAGTTCAAAAGCGTATCACGCTTTATGAAAATATTCACAGTGTTTATGCTGAATTTGTTGGTTTTGTGTAAAACTGAACTTACTGCTTTAGAATCACAGTTTTGACTTGGTATAAATCCGACAATGCTGTAAAAACAATTTAATGTTTTGTGCAACTAAAATTCAAAAACCTGAAAATTTTTGTTCGATTGAACACAAATAGTTTGAACGAAGTTCAAATTTTTTTGAGCAAAGCTCACAAATTTTTATAATTAGTTATTAAATACTAGAAAGAAGCTAAAAATACTTTTCCAAAATTTTATTTATTTTTTTTAACAGAAAAAAATATAAAATTACAAATTTATTTTATATGAAATAATTTTTGGAATAAATAGAAAGTCAATATTATATGTATATATGTATTCAATATCGAATAAAAACACTTCTCTTTCTATGCTTAAATTAACAAAAAGTCAATATATATTTCTGCAGCTATGCTGCTATTATCAAGACAATATCGATACTGAGAGAAAAATTATCTCTCTCTTTTTGAAGCTCTTAAATTGAACCAAGTTCAAACAATTTAGACCTTAAAGGTGGCTCCCCTGTGTTCACCAGGTTTTGTCCATTTATTATGTATAGACTCTCCCATGCATCTAACTGAAAATTGTTCTCAACCTTCTTGAGCAATGTGCATTCACCTTTGTGATGATGTTCTTCCAAACAATGAGAAGCTAAGGCTGACTTATCAGGCTGTTTTGATTTTATAGCTCTTTCATGCTCCTTCTCTCTTGTCTCTATCCTTCTTCTCGTTTGTCCAATGTAGCTTCCAGTACAGTCTGCACATTTGATGTTATAAATCCCTGAACATTCCATTTTGTGTCTAGGTTTCTTAACTCTTCCTATCAATTCCTTCAAATTTCCTCTGCCCCCATACACAGCATTTATTCCATTTCTTTTCAGCTTATTTGATAGCTTATTTGTCAATCTTGAGTGATATGGTAGAACTATCATTTTGTTGCCATTCAAATTCACATTTCCAGTTCTGGATGAAATCTTCACTTCCGGCTTGAGTGTAGTGAACTTTCTCCTTTCCCATCTCATTTCATGTTTGTTGCTCAATTTTACTACCATTTTCTCATCATAACCATTGATACTAGCCATTTCTTTGATATACTCCAACTCCACCTTCCTTCTAGTCTCAGAAAGTGGAATATTCCACATCCTATATAAAGCAGATTCGAATGCAGCTGTTTTATATTTCCATGGATGATGTGAGTCTCTTGGTATGCACAATGGAGCGTCTGTTGGTTTTCTATATATATCCAATTCCAACTTGTCATTTACTCTGATTAACTTCAAGTCCAAAAAAGGGAGTGTGCCCGAATTCTCCACTTCCAATGTGAATCTGATAGCACTATGTTGTCGATTTAAAAAACTTAATACTTCATGCTCATCACCTCTCCTAACTATCGCTATTATATCATCCACATAGCGATACCAGAACCTCGGAAAATGGTCATCATTCATCATTTTCTTTTCCAACGATCCCATGAATATTTCTGCCAATATCGGTGACAACGCATTTCCAATGAATCAAATAAGCTGAAAAGAAATGGAATAAATGCTGTGTATGGGGGCAGAGGAAATTTGAAGGAATTGATAGGAAGAGTTAAGAAACCTAGACACAAAATGGAATGTTCAGGGATTTATAACATCAAATGTGCAGACTGTACTGGAAGCTACATTGGACAAACGAGAAGAAGGATAGAGACAAGAGAGAAGGAGCATGAAAGAGCTATAAAATCAAAACAGCCTGATAAGTCAGCCTTAGCTTCTCATTGTTTGGAAGAACATCATCACAAAGGTGAATGCACATTGCTCAAGAAGGTTGAGAACAATTTTCAGTTAGATGCATGGGAGAGTCTATACATAATAAATGGACAAAACCTGGTGAACACAGGGGAGCCACCTTTAAGGTCTAAATTGTTTGAACTTGGTTCAATTTAAGAGCTTCAAAAAGAGAGAGATAATTTTTCTCTCAGTATCGATATTGTCTTGATAATAGCAGCATAGCTGCAGAAATATATATTGACTTTTTGTTAATTTAAGCATAGAAAGAGAAGTGTTTTTATTCGATATTGAATACATATATACATATAATACAAATTTATTATTTAAATTAAATTAGGAAGAAATTTTGTCATTAGTGCTACAATGAAGCTTTATCTGTTTCATTACTAATCCTTCTTTTACTGTCCCATTCAACTCCGATAAGATTTTGTCAGGATGATTATCAAATTTGATTTTTAAATTAAAAAAAAAAACAATAATTAGTTATTGATGATTTAATTAGATAAGATTTATCGCTTACACTCAAAAGCAGGTACAATCAAACGATAACATGATGACACATTTACTTGATGATACGTTGCTTCGATGACGATAAACTCCTATCCCAATTACACGTTGACTTGATGAGACTTGCTGACACGATGAATCCCGATGACACTGCAAAGATAAAGAAAAGAAAAAAAAGAAAGTACACACGAACACACAAACGTTCAACCGCGACGCGAATCCATAATTCATCAAGAAATCATTTTCATTCAATTCCTTGTGATCCACAAGGTACCCTCAAAACCAGAAATTATTGGTAAAGGTTCAGCTCTCATTTTGATTTCCACCATCGAATTTACACCAACCGCACCATACCACCGGAATTACATACATGCCCCGGTATGGTCGCTAAGTTGGGAGGGAAACGAAAGCTTAGAACAAAACTATTCTGATCCCACCCACAAAAGAATTGCAGCTTCATACTGTCACTTGCTGTCACGTTCTCTACATTCCGATTGTAAAGCTGTAATTCCGTAAACGGCATGGACTTTACGCTCGATGATATAGAGCTCTCGCTCGGCACTCTGGACAATAATCCCCATACAACCTCCGTGGTCCAATAATTTCCTTTGAAACGATAATTTGTGAAATCAAAGGAATTTCACGAAAACAATTTCCCGATAAATTATGGATTTTTACCAACCCCGAACCGAAACCCCGAACGCGAAAACCCAAATTATACTCACAGGACAATGACGATGGCGTATTCCTTTCCTGATGGTCCGATGACTCCGACGATGATTTCCCTTCTTGATCACACGATGAATGACTGTGGACGATGTCTCCTGATATCCCGTTGGCACGATGAATCCGACGACGATGATTTCCTTTCCTGATAATCCGATGATTCCGACGGCGACGCTTTCCTTTTCCAGTGACACGATGGCACTTCCCGAAATTTCTAGAAATAAAAAAAGTTATTAGTTCTTTGTGTCCTTTTGTGATTCGTTTTTAAAACTTATCTCACACAGCAACGAAGACAATAACTTCCTCTTTGACTTCCTGTTCGATGACGATGAACTCCTATCCCAATTACACGTTGACTTGATGAGACTTG